>VZSG01000660.1:249552-260330 GCA_013398315.1 Nothoprocta pentlandii
AATTATCCTAGATGCAATAAAAGAAGCAACTGCGTCTGTGTTCTCAAGGGTGAAACACATGGGAAGAGGGATTTACCTTTCAGAAAACAAAAGTTAATATTTGCTTATTTTTTTTTTTCATTCATGTGTTGTTGCTGCCTGCAGTTTCAAGGTAGTGTGGAAAAAAAAAAAAAAAAAAGTGTTTGAATTATGCTGCATTGTATGTAAGGCAAAAAATATCTAGAAAAAGAATTTGAATTAAAAATGTCTAACAATGGTTGACTGAATTCATGTATTTTATTTACTTGAAGATCATTAAATCAAGAGTTATGTATACTTAATGAAATACATTTTTCCTAATACTGAAACTAAAATAGGGAAAGGATACCTTAGAAAAGTGCAAACAATTCTTAGTCTTATAGTAAGCAGTAATGCTTCCAAGAGTCAAATTAAAAATGTTTTACAGTGGGAACTAAAAAAAAGTACTCCCAAAGATAGCAGGACTGAGGGTTATGTAATTTTTTCAAACTTAGGTAGCAAGCTAGTAAGAAAAGTCTGTAGGGAAACTTCAGAGTTAAATACCTTTCCTTTGCTCTGGCTGCCAGTTAAATTCCTAGGGAATTATGCTGGAGATTTGCAGTATAGAATCCAGAAAGTAAAAGCACGACCAATTAAATAAACCATATAAAAATGCTGATATAAATTATGTCTTGATCATGCTGTGAAGCCAGCAACAGAGTTAATTTCCATTTTAAGTAATATACCTCAGTTCCTCTAGCTCTGTTGCATGGGGATACCCAAATTTAAGGGAAACAAGATAAAGAAAGGCAGCCCATACTCTTGGCATGGCAAAGCAATTGGTAACTGTAAAACTTAAACTTCATCACAAATTTATAGTGTTAAGAAATCATCCAGATGATTAACTCCAAATTTCTACAAGACCATCTAATAATCAGAGCATTCTTAACACAATGCAGTCTCTCAGAATTACACAATGCAGGTTCTTAGTGACACGGCAGTGTGTGAAAGGCCTTTCAGTGAGTCAGAATCTGGCCAGGGACTTTGATTGCATTAGACGAGAAACAGAAAAGACATAGGAAACCTTTCAAATAACAGAGAAATATATTTAAATACAGTTCGAAAGTACAAAGCTCAAAACCTCAGAAGGTTTCCCAGTAATAAAAAGAGCTCTGTCTTCCACGGTATTTGTAGACATGTGAAAAACCATATTTTACTTTCTTTTATTCTAGCAGGTTTACAATGAACTAATTAATGTTTAAATAGGAGGTCTATATTTATATTTATCTCAAAGAGTTATGAAACAATGTCTCTTTTGCTGCTGCCAAGCTCTGGAAAGTTAGATTTCTCAGCCCCATTAAGTACTGCAGTTTGAACCCAGTTTCTCCCATGGTATGCCAAAGATTTATCACAGACGCCAGACATCTTTTGCACTAAAATGTAACTATACGACAGAACAGATGAAGTAATCAGAGCAGTGGAGAAATGAGCAGGCAGCAGAATTTCCTTTTGTGATATCTGGATGAGCCAAGGGATTTCAGTGAGCCACAGAGCAATCTGAGGCCATAGACCCTGGTTGGTCACAGAATCACAGAATGTTTAAGGTTGGAAGGGACCTCTAGAGTTCATCTAGTCCAACCTTCCTGCTCAAGCAGGCACACCCAGAGCATGTGGCACAGGGTGGCATCCAGGCGGGTTTTGAAGACCTCCAGAGAAGGAGACTCCACAACCCCCCTGGGCAGCCTGTTCCACTGATCTGTCACCCTCACAGTGAAGAAGTTCCTCCTCACATGGAGATGGATCTTCCTGTGTTTCAACGTACACGCATTACCCCTTGTTCTGTCACTGGCCACCACTGAGAAGAGCTTGGCCCCTTCCTCCCTACATTTTCCCTTCATGTACTTATACATGTTAATCAAATCCCCTCTGAGCCTTCTCTTCTCCAGGCTAAACAGGCCCAACTCTGTCTCTTTTCATACAAGAGATGCTCCAGTCCCTTAATCATCTTAGTTGCCCTCAAACAACCAAGTGGTCCAGCTTACATAGACTAGCTTTGTATTTTCATGCCATGTTGCCTGTTATTCATGTTGCAACAGATTCCAGGAATCAATGCTAGGAACACCATTGAAGCATAGCTCTCAACATTAGTGAACTAACAGTTGGTATCATGCCTGCCTGGACAGATGCAGGTAATTCTGTGAGCCTTGGACTCCTGCCTGAAGGCAGGAACCAGATCTAACATGGGGCTAAAGAAGCCACGGTACCACAGAGGTCTGCCTGAGGTAACATGGGCTGTGAGCAGGGAGGTATTTCCTTGTGTCCTGCATTGTTCAGATTAAGATCCTATCTTAAAAAGCATGGAGAAAGTCATGCTCTCTCTTCCAATATTTGCTCTGGAGCTATGAAGAAGATCTGGCAGATCTCACTGGCACTTTATAAAGAATAAACTTGACATAACTAAGTAATGTCTAGACATGAGAGATTGTACATAGAACTCTTTAAAAGTATCCTGAGGGTATGGAATCAAAGTTAGGAATTTTATGCCCCTTGAAAAAATTTATGGGGAAGTAAAATCATAGAGCTGAGAGACACAACATAGACATTCTTCTTATATATAAATAAGAAATTGCAAAACATTTTCCACTAAATATTATCACTTTACTAGAAATTAGTGCATATCTGAAAATTTTTGAGACCTAAGTTTAGCCAAATATGTAAACTACAGCCTTTACTTTATGCAAAAGAGAAAATACAGACATATATAAAATAATTACCACTGAATCATTGGACAAAGCATCCTGATGTGAGATTATATGTCTTTAATTCTCTCTAAGAATGATAAAAAAGATACAAGGCACTCTCTCACACTAGAGGAAAACTATTTCTTCCTTTCTCTTTTTTCCCTTCGCTTCCCTCCTTCCTTCCTTCCTTTTAATTTTTTTGTAGTAGAATTTTTTTCCTGCTTGTTTAAAACAGCAGTTTGAACAAGCTAGGACCCTCTGACTCTCAGTTAAGTGGATGGTAACGATGCTGGTTATTAAATCAGAGGCATCATGGGCAGTTTGCTTTTGATCATATGTTTGCATGTTGATTTTGGGCTTGGAGCCACAGCTACACTCTCCATAACAAATCAGTAAAAAGAGTAGCATAGAGCAAAAAGAGATGAGCAGAGATAGAAGGTTTCTGTGGCAATTAAAGTAGTTCTATATTATCTCAAATGCATGAAGATGAAGGAATTATTATTTCACTGATTTCCCTGGTACATACAGGAGAGCTTATCTGGGATATATTTTGTCTGTAGACCAGCTGCATGGATGCTACTTTGCCTTTTGCCGCTTTATTTCTATTTTCATTAATATTCTGGCACCTCAGCTCAGAAAAACATTTTGGTATTTGGTGCAAATAATAGGGTTCTAAATATATACCTAATTTGCACAGAACCTCACTTGGTTTATAGAACAGATCCCTCTGTGTTTGGGAAGGAAACCCAGTGCAAGGGTTTTTTATTTACAATTCCTGTTCCTTATGAGAATATATGAGAATATATTCTTTTGAGAATATGGAACACTAATAGAAAAAAAGATTATAGGAACCCTGCGAACCAGGGATTTATTGCTCACCTCTCAGTCCACAGACAGAACTAGGCCCCTATCTAAGTCACACCTATCTATGTCTGTATCTAAGAGGATTCAGATTGCCCTGTTGAGCCGCCAAGCTGTGGCCCCAGTTGGCTCAGGTATCCCCTGGCATGGACAAATCCTTTGCTGTCACAGTTCTAGCATTCTAGAGGGTCGAGCAAGGCATTGCCTGCAAAAGAGAAAATCATTTTATTCATCCAACTAATACAGTTGGCAAAGCAATCAAATGAAAAGGCTTCCAGGAACACAGAGCCTTGAAGAACAGTTTTCTTGCCCAAAATTTGTCTGCTTTTCATCCAGATACAACAGTTGATTTAATATAAAGTATTACTACCCTGCACAAAACTGTGGTTCTCAGAGATATGGCAGCAAAATGTCAGTGAGAGCTGGTAGACAGCTTTGGTGGGAAGCCTATTTAACACACCATGAAATTGGATTGTCTGAGATCCAGAAATGAGTTCATAACCAGAAGATAGCCTTGAGTCTTAAATTCCATATTTCTTTGGAAGAACCTTTACAATTATAAGCCTTCTACAACCTCATGATGATATGGAATCTGAAAGCAAGTTAGAAAAAAAAAGCCAACATTTTTCATTCTGAATATCAAAATAAAAGGTAAATACCTTTATGGAAAATTTATTCCACCTATAACATGCTGTTATTATCAATTTAACTTCCTGAAAATTAATGAACATCACTGAAATTATTTTCTTGCTGACTTGATGTCTAGGGGATTACCAGTCTGACAGAAAGTGGAAAAATATATCTACACATTATTCTGGGTACAGAAATCATTTTCTTTTTATCATGTATAAACAAAAAGCAGTAATATTTTTTACTCTAGTAATTTATGAGCAAATATCTCCACTGACACAGTAATTTTGCTGTTATCCAAACCAAGAATGATTGCGTGGTAGAATTTTATTTCTGAATTATAAAGTAGAATTTCATCATAAACTCAGAACATGCAGCAAGCCTCATTTATCATTACTTCAATGGATATTCATAAATAAATAAATAACACAACACAAGTATCTAAATTAATGGATCAACAGGGAATTAAAAAAAGGATAAAAAAAGATTTTCACAGAATCACAGAATATTAAGGTTGGAAGGGACCTCTAGAGATCATCTAGTCCAACCTTCCTGCTCAAGCAGGCACACCTACAGCATGTGGCACAGGGTGGTATCCAGGCGGGTTTGGAAGACCTCCAGACAAGGAGACTCCACAACCTCCCTGGGCAGCCTGTTCCACTGCACTGTCACCCTCACAGTATCTACAAGTATCACAGTATTTTCAAGTATCGAAGCTTGCCATTTCAATGTAACTAAATTAAATTAAAAAATGAGTGCAAGAACGTGGATTTTCTGTGCCATGGAAGTCTTCCAAAATGAAACTATAAGTAGCAAGATTAGGGCATGTATCTTTGGGTTCTTATGACTATGTTAATGTAACGTGAAGTGCTGAGTATAGCTAAACCTGCTTGATTTTATACTCAAAGTTTAATCTTGTAAACAACTACACTCCTTATTTATATTTAAAACACACAGACCCCAACCAAGATTGATGGAAATAAATCATAATTTAAATAGACAATGCAAATAATAGAATTATTTACTATCAAGGTTTTGAGATAAAGTGTTTTTTCCACACTGACACTGGAAAACTCAAGTGTAAGTAAGTAAGTCAGGCAGTGTATTAACCACATAATGAAGACACCAGAACTGAGATTTCCCTGTTTCATGACAGGAGCGTTTTGAGTGTGTTTCTAAACTTATATTTTCCTGGCTTAAGTTTACACACTAGATATCTAAATATCGGAACCAATATCTTTTCTACAATTTTGTTTACTTCTGTGGCAATGCAATATTAATAATGTAGTGCATAATGTAGAGCACGAATTTTGCTGTGTATACTTTCTCCTGTTTCTTCTCCTGAAGAGTCTTTGTAGTCCATACAAAAGTAAGAAAATGTGCTTTGGGAATCAAATACAGTCAAGATTCAGTCTGGCCCTTTTTTTTCTATTCAGCAAAGAAATTTAATTTACATAAAAAAAGACTAAGTCAAAATGCAATTTCTTTGCATGGATTTGAGAAAGATGCATATTCTCAGTAGAGACCCTGACTTTTTTATTATTATTTATTTATTTGTAAAACAAATAAGAAATATGTTGACTACTGTAAATTATTTAGATATGACCAATTCCATAGGACTGACAGTGTTAGTGAATCAAGAGGAGATGAAATTATCTTCTCAAAGAGATTAAATAAAATGAACGATGAAAACAGTGTAAAGACTATGGTTTATGGCTACTCTTTTCTAATTCATATCAAGAATAAGAACAGGACTAAACCAACGCATGAAATAGGGAATTTGAAAACAAGGTGAACTTGTAAAACTTGTAAAAAAACCAAAAATAATACCACAAAAGACATAAAACTTAGGGAATATATCTGCAGCGTATTACATGTCTATCTGAATCTGTGATCAGCAGTTAAGTCTTCAGTTAAGTCCATTATCTGTTTCAAGTCCCTCAAGATAGAGCACTTTTAATAATGCCATTCCTGTATCTTTTTTTACTGCATTTTTTAAATCTTGTATTTATTTTACATGCTTTTGGGCATATTTGGGGGTTCATCAATTATGTTTCTCTGATAGAAAATTAAGGTGAAGCTATTGCCTGGATGGTAACAGGCCTCTGAAGTTTGTACAAGAAAACAGAAGGCATTTTAATGTTCAAAGTTTGGCTTTATCCTATGTGTTTCCAACTGAAATATTCCTTTATGTCTAGAAGAAACCATCTACAGTCTTATAAAGTACAGTAGAGCTCCATGTAAAGTAGAATTAACATTACATTTTCAGCTTAATTTTATTTTCACATATGTAGCATTATCATTACCACAGCCATTGACTACATCTATCTAAATGGGAAGCAAAAAGTTTTTCACACAAAATGTGCTAAAAGACATAAATCCCAGGGCGAGGATGGGCAGATCATTGCAACACGACTGTGGTATACTCAACATGGTATGTCCCACATGAGCATAGCTCAGTGCCTTCTCCACATTATCACAATATCCCACCTAGATAAAAGCCAGTGATTGGGGGTTGTCTTCATTGCCAGCTTTTAAAATTGTCAGTTTTTTTTTATAAATCTGAAAGATTTAATGAAGAGTCATAATTTCATCAATTCATCAATTTGAATGATCATTCAATCAACATTTCAATTTTACACTGAAGCTTCTTGAATTTTTTTTTCATCTACTTTTACCATATTGTTAATGTGTTTCTGAGAAGTATTTAACAACACTTCACTGAGGATGGCATAAAATTTGAATAGAGTAATATATGTGTTACTTTTTACCACCTCTGGAGTTCCAGATTCAGGCCCTAATGGGATCTCTGCTAAGAGATACAATATTTGACAACAGTGATATTTCAGGTCACGATTAGGTCATGATATTCAGGACTTACTTAGCTGTTTGGGACCTATTCAATATTCTTGCTTCTCTCTGTTCCATGCTATTCTTAAGGCTGAAATCTTGTTTTTGTGGATTCTATAAAACTAGTACAATGCATAATATCAGAGCAAGACAAAATACAATGACTGTGTCATAGATTGCCATTCTTCAAATGAAGAACCAAAGCAGCCTGTCTTTCATTTTTTTTTTCTTGTGAGTTTGGGAATGACTAAAATCCAAGTCATTAGCATTCAGGTTGTTTATGACATTACAAAATGATGAAAGTACTTTGAAATGAGAAGTAGCTTAAAGTGTGAGACATTTTGTGAAATTATGCGTCTGTTTCTTCACTGGAAAATTTGTATGCCAGCCAAGGCATAGCAAGGCAGAGAGACTGCAACTGAATAATAGAAAATGTTATTGCAATGTCCAGTTCAGGTTCTGAGTAATACAAGGGAGGAACTTTTAACATTTCCAATATACACAGAACATACTTAAAAAATAAAAATAAACTCTAGACTCCCTACAAAGATCTTTACATACATTTCTTAAAATAACTTGAATTTGTAAATTGACAGACCTTCAGAAGATATTTAGAAAAGGCTTTAAATAACTAGTGTTATGACTATGTCAATAATCTAGTGATTGTTAAACTCACAAGATAAATAGTTACCTAAGAGTCCATAATAGTTAAACACAGAAATATTTCCATGTAAAATATATGAAATATCTAGCAAGAGATCCTAGCGACAATTTTGATGTGTTAAATGCAGACTGCAGTCAGGGAAAACTTCTTGTAAACTGCATTAAAATGTTCTGTTTTCAATCTGAAACAAACATTTAATTACCAGGCTGATAATGATCATAGTATCATCTTCTGGGTCTTGATTCAGAAATTGGTTTCCACTTCAGGAAAATAGGCACATTTTTAAATGTCATGGGGTTGTATTCACATAACTAACATTAAGCATGTACTCAGTTAATGAACTCAAACACATTCTCAGAGGCTAAAGTCCAAAGTGTGTTTTGAAAATTAAATCCAAAATTAACTAGTCATGCTGATTTTATTAAATTTGACCCTTTTTTTTTTTTTTTTTGGTTCATCTTGTTTACATTGCTCTATAAATTTACTTTACCTACATTTTGAGTAGCTTGTTTATAGTTAGCAATGCCTCATGAAAATGCTAGTTTTGTATCTACTATACCTATATGAACCTGGGAAAGTGCATAAGCAGGTGCATTAAAGTGCATAAAAGAGAAGCAGTCTTTAAAGCAGGTTCTTAGGTGTATAGTGAATTTCAGAATGTTACTAAAGACTTAGATTTTTCTATCCTAAGCCCAAAGAATATTATTGATAGATGATAAAAATAAATTTACTCCACCCATTTGGAAAAGGAGCTGGAAGGTTCTTAGAGATGAAATGAAACTCAACTTTGATCAGGAAAGACTGAAAGGTACTGTTGCATTTTTGTGTGTTCAATAGAAGAGGGAAAATAAAAGACTGAATTCAGTCATGTTCCCAACATGAAAGTGCAGTGAAAACCAGTGCAGGGTGGGTGACAGCATGTATAAAAAATAAATAAAAACTACATAATTCTGTCACTTCAACTAAGGAAGGAGGTCAATGAAAACTAGACTCATATTTTTAAAGAAGTACTATATCCTGTGAGGCAAATTCAACATATTGGTGTGTCTCTACTAAAAAGATTTCACAGTCATCATATTCAACACAGTAATGGCCAGCAGTACAAATATCCACATTCATTAACAAAAGTTCACTTTGCTAGCTGGCCATTTCCTTAATATTGAATGGAAAGGTTTGCCTCCAAGACTAGGATCCACAGTGTCTGAGATGATGAGTACTGGGACATTGAAAATAGAGAAGTGGCTGTAGCCACATGTCCTGTGTGTTCAGGCACCCATGGGAGGCTAAGAATCAAAGCATAAAACTATCACTGGTGCTTGGGAAACAAACAGGATGTGCTTGGAAAGGTGCAAAGCATGGCAGTCCTGTTCTTGTTCTTGATCAAATTTAAGATGCAGATAACTGTACATAAACAGAACAAACTCCAGCTCTCTGCATACTCATCCACTTAAGCTGCAGCTGAAACTTCCTCCTACCTCTTTCCTATCTAGCTTCATCTATACATCTTGCACAATAGTGCAAATTTGGCAGGAAACATAGAGCACTTTTAATTCCCTACAGAAGGCAGGCCTCATTCATACTCAAATGAGATGTTAGAGCTGTGGTTTCATCTCCTGTTATTCTGAGGTAGATTCCTGCTCTACTTACTGGAGGGAACAGTCTATCCCCACTATTTTTATTTGTATGCAGTGTAGTTCAAGTGAGTCAGGTTGAGTCTAAGACTTTAACTGTTCTCCTGAGAAATTCAGGCACATGGATGCCCATACTGCCTTATCTGCAGCATTTTTGGAGATCTCTTCGAGCATGAGGAAGGTATGGCAGAATGGTTTTGCATTTGTGTTCATATATGATGACCCTACCCTAACTATTCATTGATGCGGATAACAGCTAGAAGCTGGGGACCACACTCCCAAATCACAGTCATACACCTTTCTCTATGTCAGCCTCACAGAAAAGGCAACCAACAGACCTTGACTTCAAGCAAGCACAAAGCTATTCAGCTATTCCATCTCAAAGTAGACAGCAGTCCAAAAAACATTGAAAATGTCTCCATATAAATTTTTGAAGGCAAGAATCATTTTTATTTAACAGCATAAATGCATGTTGTTCTTCATATTTTGGTAGGATTTTGGATGAAATGGCTGTGGAGGCAATGTGCAGCTGCTTTTAAGCTGAGGTTTGATTTGTAACTTAAAGGCTTTACAAAGTAATCAGGTGCAGCAGTGAGGGTTTAGTCTCAGTTCTGATGTTCATATATCCATTTTATCCAAAACAGACAAAAAATCAGGGCAAAGTATCAGCATGCTCCGTTCTCCCACAGTGCTATCATCTTCAATGGGTGAAATACAGGAGGAAAAGTACAACTCTGCCTCTTTTGCAGAGGTATCACACTAGGTGCTTGCATGCTGCAACGTCCTCTGCCAAAAATATCCACGTAGTTTTGTAAAAATTTGGAGGAAGTTGCCCGGAATTTTTCTATTTTCCACACTTCGTATTTATCCCCAATTTAAGAAATTGAGATTGAGAGCATACCACTTTCTGCATTCATTACAAACTTTAACATAAGACATATCCACTGGAATGTGAATATTGTGTCAAAAGTGTGAAAACAAAATAAAACAGACAAACAAAAAGAATTCTAATTTCACACTCTTTGTCTTCTCTCATTTTAATGACTAGCCAACCCCACCAATAGCAACCGGTTTCACCAACAAGTAGGTTAGCAGTGACATTAACAGCCATGAGCTAACCAATGTATAGAAAAGCTTAAGGGGAGATCTAGAGAGTGTTTTTAGGCAGCCTCAGCATTAATATTCCCCTACTTCACAGTCATGACAAGGATGGTAACTGGAAGTGGCACAACATAATTGCATTCTTTTGAGAGTGATGGAAATGAGAATGGGAATGGTGCAAAAAGTCCTCAGCCATTCTTTTCATCTCCTCAACACTGTTCTCTCCTTAAGTACTCTTTAAATTCTCTCTGAAATAAATCCTCTCCTCTCCCCTTCCCTTCCCTTCCCTTCCCTTCCCTTCCC
>VZSG01000660.1:260585-290709 GCA_013398315.1 Nothoprocta pentlandii
AAAAAAAAAAAACAGAAAGAAAAGGCAAACATTATACAATAAAAACCTTAATCATGTAGTTATAAGTTTAAAGGGGGTTTGAAAGTCTGGCACTTTGTCTTTCCCATTTCACATGGTCCTGCTGCTAAAAAAAAATCTCCCTGAGGTTCCTGCTGCATCTTTCCTATAAATGATTCCCTTTGATCAGAATCCAGTGCAAGTAGGGCTTTTTTTTCAGTCTTACAGAGGCAATGATTCCATATCACAGCACTGAAACTCTTGACAGCTCAGTGGGGGTGAGAAGAAGAAGCAGGATTATCTAAAAAAGAGAGAAAAAAGAGGAAGCAATTCAAAGTCAGGCCAAAGATGACAGGAGAATCAGGATAGCAGCTGTACAAAATCGTACTTGATCTCTGCCAGAGATGTGGTATGTAGGGGTGAATGACAACTTCTAATTAAAATTGTGACTGATTACCATGTAAGAAATGACACGATTTGTTGAAGACCTGGAGTTGAAGATGAATCACTTTTATTTGCAGAAAATGCTAATTTAAAGTTATGCATTTTTAGAGGAACATCTGTGGCATATTTTTGATAAAATTCACTCCATAATTAAATTCTCCCCCTCCCTGTTTTTGACTAAACTTTTAAATTGTCTTTTATGCAAGCACTGACTTTGCATTACAGAAAATAAGGAGGGAAAAATATTGAAAATGAAATTTGGAAGAGACCCTGACTGTACTTCAGCAACTCTCATTTGAAATTCCAAGAATGAAACAGTTTTAAAATATGGTATCTGCTTTGGTTTAATAAATTCATAGATCTGCATCAAGTGATTCAGGATATTATTTTTCAGAGTTGTTGGATTGTTTACTAGTGATATATGCATGTGAACTGCATTCATATCCCTTTTCAAAGGGACACATGAATATGAGTATTATTCAAACACATGTTGCTGACTCACTTGAAAGCACATTTTGAATTTGGATTCACACTGAGATTAGGCAGCTTCTGTGCTGTTTTCTCTTGAGACTTGTCTCAATCATTGTCCAAGCTGATATTTTTCAATACAGGAAGCCAAATTATTGTCGCCTTCTACTGATTCCTTCATATTTCTCAAGTAAAACAAAGCCTCTGGGAAAATGCCTAATGGAGATGTCAAGGTTTTCTTAATATGAAGAAATCTTTGAGTGGCCAGATGCCAGTTTGTCATCCATTCCCGAAGTTTATAGGAAACAACATATAGGAAATTTATAGGAACAACAAGGAAAGAGTGGGTTTGCTTTGGTATCCCCTGATCTCTGCTTGGGCATAGCCTAGGACAGTGATAGTTGTCTTGGACCAAAACCACATCAAGAACCGTGCTAAAGGTTACAGAGTATGCATGGTCACTACATGCTAGTTTGGCCCAAGCTTCTGTAGGCTATTTATTTGAGACAGTTCTTAAGTCCCAGCTGATAGAAAGATGATATAGAAGATAAATTTAATACTCTTCATCCTTTTCTCTACAGTTGATAAGACAGGCTCCTTCTTTGTTTTGTGACTCTAAGAACGTCTTAACCTATCATATCAAATCCCCATTGGTTAGGATATATATCAGCAAGATGTAAAGTTTTTAATATTGTGCAAGAGAGTAATGCATGATCAGTTTGAATCTGACTCATTTCACTTCTTAAGTCAGAAGAAAACTTCTAATGAATTTCAATGAAATCTAGGTGTTGGTTTCTGTCACCATTTCACTGGACAACCCTGTTAATTACTTTGACCTATTATCAGGATAAATATAATACTATGATAAAATGAATATCTGAATTGGAGATGAGTTGGCATATATAACTGGAGGGACAGAACAGCTTCTCATGGATCTAGACTTCAAAAGGATGCAGATTATTGAGTTGAAAAAGGAACTAATTCTTCAACTTTTTTTCTTATTTTTTTATCGTTTCTGTTGTCTTTTTTTTTCTAGAGATTTAACTGTATTCTCTGATAAAAGCAATTAGTATGTATGCATCAATGATATTTTATAATTACAAATATCTAAAATGTAGTGCATAATATTTTTTTGTATAATTAGTGCCTGACATATATGTAAATAACAGGATAGATTTTTTCCAAACACCTTTCCTTACTGGCTTGCTCTAGAATTCACCCAACTTTTTACACTTAAGAGTAAATCTGGCTTCTGAGAAGTTATTTTTAAGTTTCCACACTTTCACACTATCCAGAATTACTATATAGATCTAGGCTATTTCTAGCTGCTCTTAGTTTTAAAGTAGTAGAGAGTAAAGTTCCTGCCTGTTTGTGTATGTCATTTTTTATGTCTACAGCTAGCTCTACAGAATGGAAACTATTTCTTTCTCAATTTCTTATGCTTTTTTCTTCATATGTAAAGTACATTTAGAGAACATGTGTGCAATGGTCAAAATAAAATTTTAAATTTATGTACCTTTTTTATCTGAAATTACATATCATTTTATAAGTTACAAATACCAATACAAATGCAAATATCAATTCTCCCTATGAGAGTAAGGAAACACAGAATCACAGGATAGACCAAGTTGGAAAGAAAGCCTGGATATCATCTGGTCCAAGATCCCTACTCAAGATGGATCATCTGCAGCAGATTGCTAGGGACCACAGCCAGTCAGATTTTGAACGTCTCCCAGAATGGACACTACACAATGTCTCTGGGCAACCAGTTCCAGTGTTCAACCAACCTCTCAATAGAGAAGTGTTTTCTTATGTTGTGGAATTTCTAGTGTGTTAATTAGTGCTCTGTAGGAGTTTTTTGTGCTTTTAGGGCTTAATAAGGTAGAGAGCTTAGCAAAAGTAGATTATATAGTATAGTATAGGGCATAGAGCTTAGGGCATGGCGCTCGGAAGATCTCGCGATGTCACGGGAGTTAGGAGTATAATTAATTTATGCAGTTTACTGATAACCCCATGCCATACAAGGCGAAAAGTTGAAATTAGTCTCCCGATTGGGCAGTAGGTGAGTCTCCGCATTCTACGGGAGTATATAGGCAGACTGAACTGCGCAATAAAGGCCATTTTGCCTCATCCCCCATATTGGTGTCTGTGCTCTAGGGCCCTGGGGGGAGGACAACCCCAGGTCAGTCCAGCTAACGAACGAGGCTTGCCGACCCCTGTCGGCAACAGTGCTTGCTGCCTCTTTTCATGTTACTGGGCAGCGACCACTGAAGAGAGTCTTGGCCCATCCTCTCTATACCCTCCGTTCAGATATTTACATGCATTGATAGACCCTCAGTCTTCTCCATGCTAAACAGGGCCATCTCTCTCAGTCTTTTCTCATAAGAGAGCTGTTGCATCTCATCTTTGTAGCCCTTCACTGGCTTGCTCCACTGTCTCTATATCTCTCTCATACTCGGTAGCCCAGAACAGTACTCCAGTGGTAGTCTCACTAGGGCTGAGGAGAGGAAAGGATGACCTCCCTCAACCTTCTGGCAATGTTATGTTACTTAACATAACCCAGGATACTAAAAAAGCTATTTAGAAAAAGGCCTCAAATGATATACAGATCTTTTCAGAAAAGCAATGTAAATTTTATTACATATACATGAAAATATGGTGTCTTCCATTGTATTCACCAGTGGAGATTGATCAAAGTAAGCTTTGGAGTCACTGGAGTATAGAAGCAAATCACCAAATCCATTCCTTACTTCTAGTAATAATCAAGACATGAGTTCATCCTACCATCCTTTTCTTATAATCTCATTTTATAACTCCTCTTGACAGGACCTGTACTTTGGATTGAGATCAAATAACATTTTCTGTAATACCCATTTGTCATTATCCTAAAATGGGTCAGAATTTGTCTCATTGTATTTAGGTATTAAGCCAAGGTGACTGAACTAAGAGCTGTGTCTTCATTGTCTATTTCTTCTAGAAGCCCGTTCCATTAGATGGGATTCATCACATCCTAGAAAAGCAGGTTTCTCCATTTAATCTCTTGTTTTCTTTTGAACAATTTTATTTAGCAGTAAAAGATTTCCTACCTTCTGCTCACATACTGGTGTGTACAACAAAACAACAAAATTAATTTACTCATTAACTTTCAGTTTTATTTTTTTCTGGGTAAATTAAGTTCCTCCTATTTCCTTCTGCATATAGATTGTCCTATTTCCTTCTGCATATAGATTGATCAACTGAGTGTCATTCTCTGCACACATTTCAGATTGCAGTCTTCTGTCTCAAATATAGGTGACTAGAAAAAATATAGTTTTGCAGATTTGTACTCACCAGGGCCTTGCAAAATAGTACTAACCCTTTGCAGTGTCCCTGTATCTGCATCATTATATAGGAATGTTGCTGATTTTGAACTTGTTATGAGATAAATTTATTTTTGGAGTTTTGGAATGTCCACATGAAACTCTTTCTTGCATCATATAAAGTAGAGCTAAGTTCACTACAGATTTGAAAGTGCCTGTGTTTATGATTTTGCAGCCTTAAGTATTGGCTGATTTTTACTTTGAATATGTAAAAAAGTCAAATGGTAAGAAAAACCTACCGTTTTTCTTATGGTAAAAGGGGAGATGACACAAAAACACTTTGTACTCTTAACTGACAGCTCTACAAATTCAACTTGAAATCTAATGGCTAAGTTGACTTATAGCCTTTTTTAAAATCTCGTCGCTCATATAGAAGATTCAACAGACCAGATATGATACCAGTACTAAAGTACTCCCTACTTTTCAATAAGCTTATACAGATGCCATTGGCCCTGCATTTTTGACTTTGACAAGACATTCTGGTAGTAGTGATAATGGTTCATATAAATAAGAGCTTGCCAGTCCATCATTCTTTTAATATGTGGGATCTTATGTTACTCCATCATAATATTTCACTACCGTTATTACTGTGGCATTATCATAGGTAGAAAGCAGAGAAAGCATGCTCTCCCACTAGCCTTAGAGGATATGATTCTGAACACTCATGAGCTCAAAATCTGCTCAATCCAGTGGTATAATTTTTAGAGAAGAGCTGCTTTTTAAAGTGGATATGTTGTCTTTCTTGTTTTTTAGCATTAGTCTTGTATGAATGCTTTAAAGCTTCAATTGAAGATCAAAAGGCATCACTGTAAAAAATGATATTTAAAAATAATAATATGTGGGTATGTTTCTGAATAAACATTGACGAGATTATTTTAAAAAGGATAATATTCACTAAAAGCTGCAAAATACTAACACTTCCAAGCATTATCCACTTCTTTCGGGCTTTCTCTATATCATTCATTTAGATAAATTATGTAAAGCTGACAACTTATGCCGTCTCTTATAAAATAGGGCAAACTCATAAACCACTCTAAATGAAGATGGTGACAATATTGAGCTTTGGTTCTGATAGTGCATATTCACAAATCCAAGTGCCTATTAAAGTTCAAAAGCTTACACTTGTCTCAGCCTTCTTCTGCCCACTCAGGACAAAGGTCTTTGCTAAAATCGACAGAAATATGAGTTCACAGGAAATGCAGTTATGATAGCTACTGTTTTTGAAAGCATAGCAAGGAGTTGCTGTAGATTGTGCAAGGGTGTGGTCTGGAGCAAAGTATGCAATAGAGGAGAGCCAAACTTTGTTTCATAATGTTGCATCTGGTCCTTTCCAACCAGACACGGAAGAAAATTCATCATATACACTTTCCAATGAGGAGTACCTTCTCATGTCAATGCTTTGAGAATGATCTGCACAGTGTGGTGTAGGTGATTCTGGACTAGATGATCTGCAAAGGTCCCTTCCAATATCAGTCATGCTGTGATTCTGACATCATTATTCTGTTGCAGGTTTTCATTTTGTATGGTAGTGCCAATCTATATCCCTTTTTAAATGACTACTTTAGATTTTCAAAAATACTTTTCTGACTAGTATGTCATTTTTCCTCTTTTATTTCCTGGTGATAGAGAGGATCCTTGATGAGAGGAAGGATATAGCAAACTACACAGTCAGACTAGAAAACAGGGAATGTGAGATGGTGGAGGGCGGTTGTGCAGATGAACAAAATGTAGATAACTACAAAGGAAGCTACATGTAAATTTATTTACATGTCTCTTTTATTTATTACAGCTACATGTAAATTTATTACGAGACCATCTGATTAGCATGTCAGCTGATTCTAATACTACTGCAGCAGAAGGAATAATCTCCAGAACAGAATATGAATGGTTGTCCATTTGTCAGCGTCCTTGTTAATGGCTGCCAGGATCCATTTGGATCATTAACATTGAAGCATGCTAGAATCACGAACGAGGGATAGTTGGCTATCCTCCCTGGGCCAAGACGATACTTTATAGCTAAGCTATAAAGCATGAAATAAGGCTAAGCTGTAGTTCTATATACCAAACAGCAATGAGATAAGTGTCTAGAATCTCATGAAAAAATATTATAGATCTGTGACTGAGTAGAGGGTATTCACAACTGCTCTGTAATCTATGCTCCCTATAATAATAAAAGGCAAGAGAGGAACTCCTTTAGCTCAAGTGCTTAGGTAACTGGCAAAGAACATCAGCTGCTGTAAATCAAGGTAGCAGGAAAATACCAGTTTGCAGAATATTCTTGGTTTGTGCAATGACAAGCAGGAAGGTTTTCAGTTAGACACCCAGCTGGCAAAGCCCAGTGCGTACTCCATGTCCTACCTTCCCAGCTGGTGTAAATCAGTACTACTGTCAACAGGGGTACATCAGTTACCGCTAACTGGAATCTAGATGAAATTTGACACAAAGATTTAAGTAATGCAATATTGATTTTCCCTAGCTGATGACTTCCAACTACAGATTTTCAGATCATAAGAAGTTAAAGTCTTTATAATTTTCATTATGCTAGACCACATATGGTAGTGATAATCTGGGAACTTCACCACCACATTGTGGTGGTGTTACTTTGCTGCTGTGTTTATTAAAAGTGTGCTATCTGTAAGATCATTTTTCAATGGGCCTTTAGATATAAAAAAGGATCTAATCTAAATGCAAAGTTAAGATAATGATACTTACTTTTCTTAGTCTGGGAAGCTAAGTTAATTAACAGTTATAATAGAATTTTGACATGTTCAGATAGAAGAAATACAGAACTAGAAGATATCTTTGCTTTTCCTAGCATGATCTAATTCCACATCTGGTAATTATTCCAACATGTCATTCATTAAAACCACATGTTTTATTTTTGTCCGTTTTTATGCTTTCAGTTTAAGTTTTATAAATATTCTAGCAGGCTAGTCTAACTTCAAAAATCTAGCAGAAGTGGTAAATCTTTAAATCAAATTAACTATATGAATTACATCACGGGACTGAATACAGGTGAGAAAGTATCAGTTACAGCAATTATAAGACACAGATGTAAGTAGGGAAAAAAAGAGAAAGCAGTATTGAAAGAAGCAGGTATTTAAAAGGTTTCGTATTGTATTTTCTAACTCTTTTAGGGAAGCTCTAATACTTCAATCAGATATTTTGTTCTTCAGGGTATTTGATTTTAACATACGTGCTCAGCACCTGGATGACAAAGAAATAAATGTTACAAAGCTACCTAACATTCTGTCCACAAAAAAAAAAGAGATACCATGAACACACGTCTCAAGTAAATGTAGAAATAGAAGAGGAAAAACAACCTTTATGTAGAAAGCAAAATTAGATCTTAAAATATCAAAATATCAAGAAAGATAGCTTTAAATATGGCCTTTTTATTCCAGAAGCATAAGCTACAGTTATTGATCCTAACGAAAATCAGGAACGCTTCATGAGAAAAATAGTTCTTCATTTACATCTTGTCTTTCTAGATGTAGTGTGCTTCTGTAGATAGCTATGAGGCAACATGTTCAGATATGATGGACTAAAATGATAACTGCCAAAAGTCTACACATAATCTACCTATCTGTCTCTATGTACATCCAAATCATCCCAACCCACGTGGTTCAAAGTTTGAGTCCATTCAACACATAAGTGAGACTGAAGCAATGTGATACAAGCTATTTTTACTTACCTACTTGGACTCCTGAGCTGACATCATCAGTTGGCTGGAAGAATCTGTTTTATCTTGACAAAAAAAAAAAAAAAAAAAAAAAAAAAAAAAAAAANAAAAAAAAAAAAAAAAAAAAAAAAAAAAAAAAAAAAAAAAAAAAAAAAAAAAGCCCTAGTATCTCATGCATTTACAGTATCTTTATTGCAATATAGCGGTGTAACTATAAAGGAAACTTTCCAAACTTAGAGATTTTCATCTGGCCAAGAGCACTGAAGCCTGACTCCTCAGGAGTGCTGGCTGCAGCGAAAACACTGCAGCTTGTTCTGGACTCTCTGTACTGCTTACTAAAGCTATGAAATTAGATTTATGGTTTCCATCCTTATCTTCAAGGCCCACAGTATCCCAAAGGTACCATTCAAAGAATGGGTACACATCATACTTTACATAATTTATATAAGATTCATGCATGTTTATACACAACATTTGCAACAAACCTCTGCACACAGTCTGATTATGAGGGAAAAATGGTAAATGTGGTCAATTTATTTAACTCTGTCTTTAAAGGCAGCAAGATAGCCAGCTGAACACTGTAGAATCTATGTAAAACAAATGACATTTACTGCAAAACTGTTTCAAGACCAATAGAGAAGAACACGGTCCTTAGGGTTTCCTCATAAGCATGATAATAACAGGATATGTTTTCATATTCCTGTGTTCTCCTTCTGCAAAGATTAGTCTGCCACTCTTTAAAGAAACAGAAAAAATCAAACCAAGATGAGAATTCAACTACTGTTGGTGGTAGACTACAAATGTATTTTATTAAGATACTTCAGAAATGTGGAAAAAAAAGAATATTAGTAGTACAATAATTAATAAGTAAACTACTAAAGGAAGGACAGAGTAATTCAAAAAGGGCAATAATTAGCTGTTTACCAGAAAAGCTATTGTTAAATAACTCACTGAGGTTTAAAGTTTGGAAGTTCTGTAGGTTGAAGTCTGTGGGGTTTTTTAGTGGAGAGACACTTACAAGAAGGCAGATATCCCATGCTGTTTTATAAAATTTACCTGCAGTGCAACACTTATGTTTTTAAAAGATATAGTGTGGCATGTCTTACATATGCAGGGTAATAATTATTACTTAATTTACTGCATTATTATTTAATCAAAGTTTCACTATGGTTTGCTATGCAACTGTCACAGAACGAGTGGTGGTGGTGGGGAGTGAGTGACACAATGCACTCCACTCGTGTGAAAGAAACAGTAATAGGTTTTATTGATAGGGACAATGGTTTCATGAGATTCTATGGCAAGGTCGCTTATTATTTACTGCATGGAGGCTCAAGGTAATACACAATTATCTTGGGATACCCTCCCGTTGGGTCACGAGGTTCAGATTGGACCCCCTTGCTTTCCAAGTTCCTTCTAAGAGGAGTCTGGATGTGGCTGGATCCAATCCTAGTCCCAGACCTGGTCAATGATTTATGACTAAGGGATTTTGTGCACAGTTACAAAATAAAGTTTATAAGTTCAAAAAGAGAGCGCGCTATATTCACTTACCACAAATCTGTTGTGGAAAGGGATCTCTCAACCCCAGGGAGTATCCTTGAGAGGCGTCCCTGCTCAAGGCGAGATCCTGGCATGCAGCCCACTGCCATGTGAGGAGAGCTCAATGGGCTCTTGGGCTGTCTGCATATTTATGGGATAAGATGATTGACTTAGAGTCATTCTTCCATTTCAGAGAACTTTTGGCTGGTGTATGCACTATTAGCCTTATCTCCCCATCAGGACTGTTATTGATGGTTAATGTCTGAGTCTGGGAAGAAATCAAGGAGGCACCTACCAGGATCAGATAATATGACTGGTGGTTAATGTCTGAATAGAGCTATGTGTGAAAAGTCAGTTTGGACTAGCAAAGGACCATATCCATCACAGCAACTAATTTTTCTTACAAAAAGGACCATCTACAATCCAACAGTTAGGGTATCCTCCTGAGAAGGAGATTAGAAACTGAGTTGGAAACCCAAATCCTTGAAGTATAAGGGTGTTTGTGTTTTATAAAAAATATACAACATCTAGGATCTTAGAATTTCATCTTTCAGGAGAAAGATTGATTTATAGGCTGGATTCTAAACCTGTCCTAATCCTGTAACTTTTGCATGTGCGGCTTATTTCAGTAGAAGACATAGATATTTGCTACTGATTCTCTGTTCACTCACAGGAAAAGATGGGCTCCTAAGACAGGCCAGGCTACTTCAGCCTGGTACTTCCAGGTAGAAGACACCTTCTACAGTTACTGCTTCTACAGTTAACAGAGGGAGCTACTACTCTTAGAGATTAGGAAATCTTCATTTTCCTCTGCAGATCTTCTGAGCCACCTTCTCTGTTAACCCTCGGAAATTCAGTGGTTTCATATGTGGACATACCTGTAAGGGGGCATAACTCATCTCTAAGGTCCAAGTATTAACATTTCAGTGAACCAATAACAAAGCTAGGCAGCTAAATTAGGATTGAATAGATTCTGCTAACAGTTGATAAAAAAAAAGTAGTAGTTTGCATGGACAGGTGCTCATTTTGACTGCGTGGTTAGATAAACTGCATTGTCCCTAGCACTATTCTGGTTTGCAAAGGTGTTTATGATTTATGTTATTCCAATTTGTAAATCTAGTGAAAGTTATTCTTACTAAAATAATAGTTCTAGCTATTCTTTGTTATGATTAACATGCTTCATCATTCTCTGCAAGCCAGTTCTTCCTAAATTTCTCATTCAACTCCGTAACCTAAGTGTTTGATGCAATGATAATTGGATCCAAAAGGAACTCTTGCTAACAGTTTCCTTCTCAGTCTTACTGGCATTGGGATAAAAGGTGCAAGAAGATATGAAGGAAAGGTCTAGAAGCTTTCAAATGTTTTAAGTCAGAGGGTTATGATGAAATGTTCAAATTTAGCACCAAACAATTGATTGAAAGTGACATAAAGATAATACGCATTTTACTGTTTTATAGGGTTAAAAACTATTTATTCTGTAATTTAGTAAGAGAACTGCTGTCCTAAGCACCACAATGTCTCAGGAAGGGCTACACAAGACACAAGACAGGAAATTCATGTAGATATATGTGACATTTACCATAGTTAAATGATTAAATATAAAACAGTTATTAATGCCATATTGATCTAAAATTAATGGAGGAAATTGTTTGTTCGTTTGTTTGTTTGTTTGTTTGCTTCAGTTGCTATTCTGTTACCTAGAACAGATTTCTGCTCCAACTGCTAACTCCAGCAGCTGTATGCTAAAATCCTCATATAGCAGAGTGCCACAAAGCAAAAAATACCATGTAACTGTGGAACTGGAGCATGGGGTAGGCCAGGAGCTCTTTGCAGACATGCAATAGTTGTAGGGCCTTAGCAGTCTTGGCATCTGAACAGTAGGACAGGGGCAGTATTGGCATGAACCACAGAGCAAGCTACCGTTGCCAGTCCAAATAACCTCTGCTGGCTCCTTTATTACAGCCATGGAGCTCAATACTTAGTACCATGCCAGTATATGTGCCATATACTGGCAAGGTAACCGCATACCTGCCCCAAATTTACTTCACTCAAAAATGTGAAAATGTGACTTAAAAGTCCTAAAATCCTAGATTCATCACTACTTTTTTTTTTTTTTTTCTTTTTACAGTACATCTTGGAAAGATGTACATCTTGGAAAGATGTACTGAGTATACAAACCTACTGCCTTGATGCTTGACTGTGGCTGAGTGTTCACAGTGTAACTGAACACTTGAAGATCTGCCCAGAAATATGACAGTGCAGCCACTATTATAGTCTTTGGGCTTGTACTAACACCAGGACATAGCAATGATTACAAGATCAAAGCCCAATACTGTAGAAGAAAAGCTCTCTTTTGTACTGCCAAAGGTAACAGGTATGATATTGCCATGCGTGTTTTTTATCAGTGTGATTCTTTCCTTCTGTAATTAATTATATTTCCTGTTCCTTTATTTATATCTTTTTATAATTCACTGTTTTATTTATTATCTTTTGATTTATTTGCATGCACTGGGCCGTCCCACCAGCTTCAGTGATAATAGATCCTATTTATCATTTGTGAAAATTATCATATCTTCACTCTTCCATTCTTCTGCACTTGTAAAGCCTTCTTTGTCTACTAAAATATACATATAATTTCCCCCTATGTTCACTAATAAGTAACTATCATATGATGAAAATAATGTTCACACAAATGTAATTTGCACTCTTTCTCTTAGAGCACGTCAACTGCATAAAGAGCATATTAGGGGACTTCTTATTAGATATTAAGAATCCTATTCATGACTGAGAACTCCCCAATGCTGAGGTGTGACAGTTGGTTTTGTATCATTTTGCAGAACACTGGTGTCTCGGAATTGGTTCTCATTTCTGTAGTATCTAATATCATTTAAATTGCAGTGAGGGAAGGAAGGAAGGATTGCATGGAGGAATGGGCCCATGTGACAACTGATTTGTTATGATAATGTCAGAGATTTGGCTTAACTATGATCTTTTGAAATAGCTTTTCTATAGAAAAGTAATAAATGTATTCTATTTTTCTGCTATACACAATGAGATTGGCTGCACATTTTCTGCACTAAACAGCAATGTTTTCCTTCTACCAAAGGACTTCCCCTCTCTGTTTCAGGTAGTCCTGCTGATGAAATCTGATTTTAATTCTTATGTGGTAAACAGGTGATACAGATGGCAAAAAGGAGCAAACTGAACTGAAAATACCTCTTTTTTCATAAGAACTGTACATTTCTATGAAATAGCAAGTAGAACTGGAAGAAGATAGCCTGAGCTGGTCTTGAAATAGTCGTAAGTACTAGCAAGCTTGTTATCAGGGTTCAGCATGCTGTGGCCTTGGGGTGGAGTCTCCCGCCTCTTCTGTAAGCTGTATAGAAAAAATTCTATTAGAAAATCTCTATAGAAAATCTATTTACATTAATGCTATGCTTATGATGGTTGGAAGTTTCATCTGACAATTAAAATACAAATATATATATAGATTTCTTTCAGATAACACCTTGATAAAGCTTGAATTCTTAAAATAATATACCAAAATGACAACTAAATATTTATTTTATATAGAGCACTTTTTCTGGATAGGGGGAAATGGCGTAGGGATTTATTCTCCTGATATAAAAGTAACCCTGGTAGGTGTTTTTAAATTTCCCCAAATGAAACAAACAAAATTGAAAAATTAAAAAAAAAAAAAGAAAGAAAAAAAAAACAGGAAATAGAAACCCACATATGATTGACAAAGTCAGGGGAATTGCTAAGGAGATGTAAGAAAAAATCTAAATATATGTGACTTACATTTTATCTTGATACTCATAATGTGTCTAGACACACGGAAACACACAAATATGTAATGCATTTATTCATATTTTCAGAATGCCAACAGCTAAGATTTCCATGCTTTGAGAAACACAGCCACTAACACGGGCTATTGTAAGCAACAAATGATCATGGTTTTGATGAAAACATTAAAGTCAATTGAAGTATAGTTAGCAAGAAAAGTAAGTAACTGGAAAGCGTAGGATGGTGCAAAGTACAAGATGACAGAATTCCTGAGCACTCAGGTAATATTCAGTCTGACTCCATTACACCCACTCACTTGCCAGGAGGATGAGGTTATTCAGTTTCCAAAAGTCAGTATAAACAATTCTAAATTTTCACCACCTGCAGATCACTTAGGCGTTTGCAGAACCTGCAGTACATGAAGATGCCCTGGAGTAGAATATGAGGATCATTCATTTCACTAATCACAGGAAAGTTTTGGAACTCAAATGCTCACCTTTCCTAGAACAGAGATATTTTGAAAATCAAATGGAGAAAAAAGAGAGAGAAAGAGAGAAAGAGAGAAAGAGAGAAAGAGAGAAAGAGAGAGAGAGCGAGAGAGAGAGAGAGAGAGAGGAGAGACATGTAGCACTGAAAACTTTGTTTAAGTTCCAATTGTTTCAGCCACAGATGGAGGAGTAGAACAGTCCTGAGAGGTTACAATAAAAATGAACAGAACAATGCAAATGAAAGATGCTGCTACCCTAATATTTGACCAATACTTGACCCTAAAGGCCTTTATTAAACCTAAATTTACCTTTTGTTATCTGTACGCTTTTGGAAGCAGCCAGTCTGTCAGAAATATTAGTCGTATGAGACCTGTGAGGAATTTAGTCTTCTGGAAAACCGGTTAAGTAGGATTTTTATATATTTGTTTTATCTTGATTTCAAGAGAATTTTAAAAATATATCTGTTTGGACATTTAGAGTAATATTTCTTGTTTTTTTGTTTTTTTTTTTCAATAGCTAGCTTAAAAATGTTTTGAATTCTTTTCATTTATTATAGGAGTCAGACAATACCAATGGTAATAATTACAGAGACACATAATTTATTTAAGTGTGTTTTGAAAAAATACCTTCAAGATAATAAAAAGGAAAGAGATTCTCTGTTTTTCACTTAGCTTGTAATAACATCTCAATGAGCAATAGAAATTTCCAGGTGATTTTCATGAATATGCAACCCAACAGCTTAAAAACTCAGATCAACAATAAATGTTTAAAAAACATTTGCATTGAACATAATTTCAAAATATCTTGGTTTGGAGCTTTTATTGAATGCTTTGTTCCAGCTTGTTTTAAAAAGTTTACCCCTTCAATACCACTGCAATTCCAGGACCAACCTACCCAGAAAGAAATTGCAGAAAATATTTTCCCTTGCAGATTTTTCCTTTCACTAAATCCTTGAAGATTTAGTAAAATATTGGAGCATTTGGGGAATTTACTCAGATGTCAGTGTTACAAGTTATCCATCCATAGTAATCATCTATGCTTAAATGCCTAGGCAAGAAATTACTTATTTATGTGGATATCTTGCTTAGGGTTGTAAAGTCCTTCTATACTCCTCTCCTAGGCATCCGTAAATGGGATGATGATCATAGTGGGTCTGGGAAAGATTGCTTAACTGGCATGTCACCACAAACCAGAGAGATTGGATACTGCCCTGCACCTGCCAGGTTACTTTCATAAGATGACATTGATTGGAACAGGTTGCCCAGGGAGGTTGTGGAGTCTCCTTCTCTGGAGGTCTTCAAAACCTGCCTGGATGCCACCCTGTGCCACATGCTGTAGGTGTGCCTGCTTGAGCAGGAAGGTTGGACTAGATGATCTCTAGAGGTCCCTTCCAACCTTGAATATTCTGTGATTCTGTGACTCTTCCAGGAGATATTTGATCATAAACTAGGGGAACATGCTCTAATCCCAGTGAGGTAATATGAGAAAATTATGACCTTAAATATTGCCAAACTAGTTATTTGAAGTATATCACATACGAACCCTTGAAGCAAAGTTACTCATCTTACAGTGCAGTATTCGAACTTTGTGAGGACTTTGAAAAATCTCCATATCATTATCACATGTATTGCATTATACCTCATGTATGAACTCAAAAGAGTTAGAAAAGAGATTTTTAGTATGTGGATAAGATACCTTCCCAGATCAGTCAGTGTACAAGTTCAAGAGTTTTCACAGACTCAGGATTAGACAATACATCATGGGCAGATAAAAAGGAAGGTGGATAGCAAAACTGTGCCAGGACAACACATCACAGGACACTGCTTACTGTATGTTAATAAATACTTTTTCTCTAAACACTCATCCCTTTGACTATTCCTTTGTAAATGACCTCCAATCAGGGTCAAGTGGATGTCTGAATGGATTAAAGGATTAACCTACAAAGAAAGAGGTATCCAGAACAGGTGCTTGGACTAATGTGTCTCAAGAGATTATTTTGGACACTTGTGAGTCACATAAACCACTTCAAAAAGAAACCAGATTTGCAGGAGAAATTAGCCAAGAGTTCTGTAATACTGAATAAGTCTTGGTAATTTTACAATACAGAACCAAAGTACTGTGCATCCAGAGCTCAGCTTTGAAAAATCCCTATGTTAAATACAGAGTCATCTTTCTTTCAGGTATGAGAACATTTTGTAGGTACAGAGACCAGCCTTCATTCATTTTAAGGAAGCATATTATGCATCTCAGCTTATTCATATGATGATTTTACAAACTATTTGCCATTCTTTACAAGGGCTATGAATTGTTGCCTACTTTCTGGTGAGATTTGTCAGTAAGATCAACTGCAGCAATACAGTCACATTTCAGTGTGACTTCAAATATGGTAATTTTTAATGTGAAATAGTAAACTTGCTGATGAGTAATTTTTCCTTTGAAAGAGGTTTAATTATTTAGCCTCCCCATTCTTTGATTGATGCATATTCCTTTTATTAGCTACCGTGACAATGAAGAAATTCAGGACAGGATGTGAATAAAACTGTCCATTCCCTCAGGTATATAACTTTTCTCTAAGTTTTCTTTGAAGTAGCTTAAAGAACAGGAGGAGTGTTCTGAAGTATTTAAGCAATTGCAGAAGAATTCGTTAATAAGTATAATTTTACTGAATTGTGAGGAATAACTCTTAAATAGATATGGAATTCTCTGCCCTTCTTCCAGAGTTATTTTTAACTGCATCTGTTGATCACTACATTATTTCCTCTAAATTTTAAAATGAGCAATGTGGCAGAGTGGCAGTTATTGTTTCTGTTGGTGAAAAACTGTCAGCAGAGTTGAGCTGATACTCCCTTCTGTTCAGAATGGTCTCCATTTTCAGAGGTTTGTTTTTGAGACTCCAACTCTAGCTCTTCAAACTAAACTGTTCTCTGCATGTTTTTTCTGTGATCAGTTTAGAAACTTTAGCTTAATTGATGATTCTGTTATATATTAGTAGTAGAGATTACCCCTTCCTAGACCATATAGAGTATTGTGTCTTCATCTTGAATAAAGTTCTATTTCTATATGTACTATATATGTCTATAGTACATAATATGTACTATAGTCTATATGTACTATAATGTACTATAGTACATAATTCTGTTCTGTGGTCTAGATTGTGGGTGCTGAGTCCTGTTCACTTTCAATGCTCAATGAAGCAATCAAAAAAACAAGGGTTGTAATAGGTGGTGGCCTATCAGGTCATACTTGAAGTCTCTGCACATGATCCCAGAGATTAGCATTCCCAGACAAAAATCTTTGGATAAAAGCTTAGACAGATGTTTTTCCATGCAGTCATCACTATCAAAGTTGCCTTGGGTGGCAACTTCCATTTTTGTCATTCTGGTACTACATATCATATCATATCATATCATATCATATCATATCATATCATATCATATCTGGTACTACATATCGTCTAATTTGATGTTTCTATATGTATTATTGCCAGGAGTAATAATACTTGGAAAATCCTGTTGAGCATCATGTCTGTACATTTATTAGCTGTCATGCTATCCTGCCATTAAAGTAAGACAGTAAAATAATCCAGAGAGGCTTTAGTTAGTTGATTTTTTAAATTCATCAGCAGAAGATCTATGTTATAAGAACATCCAACATTAACTGGCATGATTGTTATAGGGACAGGCTTACCAATTAGTAATTAGCAACTGGCAATTAGTGAAAATAGGCAAAGAAAAGAAAAAAAAAGATAAAGTAAAATAAAGCAAAAGTAAAATGCTATAGCTTGTTAATTTCCCCAGTGGATACATGGGCCTCTCAACCTTTCAAGGAGATGAAAATGCTAGTGATTCCTCACTCTAAATGTACAGGGGCCTCTCAACTTCACAAGGAGTTACCTTAGCCTAGTGTTTCAGGTAAAGGGGAGAGGAGGGATACTCATGATGCAGTCAGAAGAGTTGGTCAGATGTCATTTCTGATCCCTGCGCAGCTGCTCACCACTGCTAGACTCTGTCCTTTTTATCCTTTGGAAAGGAGTATGTGATTGTGCTATGGTCATCCTCACAAGGTGGTCCTTCCAGCATCTTCAGGCATGTTCGGCCCCTTATCAGGTGCTCCACAAGCGTATCAGTTCTTTGGTGAGTTGGGTCCTTAAAAATGTTAGCAAAGTGGGACAGTCCTTCCTCCATATGACTTCCCCCTGTCCATTGTTGTTGGGGAAAGCACTCAAAGTCTCACTGTTGTTTTTCTGATAGGTTTTTTGCCATGTCTGGCATATCAGCAGAGCTTGGCAGAGCTCATGCACTTCAGCAGTTTTGTTGTTAACTTTTTACTTGTCCATCATTAGCATCACAGACTTAAGTCCTTAACAGGTTTGTTCCTGTGCTTTCTACTTTTGAGCAGGATGCAGTTTTCTGCAATTCCATGTAGGAAATGTTCAGATGAGATCTTAAATCCTAAATCCAATTTTCTCAACATGATAGGATGAAATAACAGCTTTCTTAGCTTTAGTTTTCATGGTTTAAACAGGATAATAGATGGGATAAAAGATGAAGTTTTGTGGTTAAGTACAGCTCCAAGGAAGAGGACTTCATTTCACATAATAATGTTTATGTTCAGTTTATTTCAAAACACTTCACAGAATAACACACTTCTGTGAAGTGGTGGTGAATACAAAAGTCATTATATACTAAGTAAAACCTGGTGATTACAATCAATTTAGTTCCAGAATTGTCTGGATTATGCTCAATCCTGACTGCATTAGTCCAGAGCTCTAAGTACATACAGAGCTCTTTAGTAGCTGAATCTACTAATTTACAAATGATCTTTTTTTTCCTGTTTGCTTTGAAGGGATAAAAATTTACATACCTAAGGGCAATGTAGAATGTTAGAAGTTGGCATATACTGCAGAGTACTTTAAGCAGTGGAATATAAAAAAAAAAAAAATCAGGTGTTTCATCTGTCTCTACCTGTTACCTTGTTGCATTACACCAGCTCAAAAAAATAAAATAATTCTTGAATGTTCACTTTCCCTTATTTAGCACTTTGTTTACATGTATTAAATGGAGCCCTACTTTATAACAAGATAAAAAGGGCATTTTCTTGAAAAACTGCATCCGTACCAGGAAATTAAAGAAAATTATTAGATTCTTGAACACTTCAACTCCTTGGTGATTCTTAACTTGGCATTCATAAGATTGGATGTAAAGCTGTTCCACTAAGAGCTTTTGCTTTGTCAAAACTGAAAAAATGCAGATGAAAGACTGCTTTTTTACAAATTCTTTCTCTTGACAAAATCTTATTTTGTCAAAAAATCCTCCTTGGGCAGTAGTACATGGAATGTTTATTTTATATCTTCTAAATGACTTTTTGTCTCCAATATATAGAATAACTGTAGAATTATATATGTAAGTACTCCTGTAGTTATAGCAGAATATTTTTTTCAAAAAATTCAAATAAAATGAATTATTGTTTGAATAGTACCAAGAGTAAATGAATGGCTCAAACTTATTGCATGGTTTTAAGATGGTAAGATTACACCCTTTTTGAAAGTCTTATCTTTTGTGGGTTGTTTCAGGATAGGAGTAAAACTATGAATATCTATCTCCTTTCCACTTCCTTGGGAATTAACTTCTTTGAACAAACACATAGAGAACATTTCGATAACTGGATTTTGCAAACATTTTGTACTAGAAGAAATGTCATTCTTGAGGCACTAAAAATGCCATCTGGGTCCCACTGTGCTGCTTTCATTTCTTTATGTGTCATGGCTCAGTCAGTTTCTAAGATGCAGGGAGATTACATGGTAAGACGACGTATAACGATGCTTATTAAGAGTGTGTCTTTGCCCTCAGATCAAGTTCTAATGCTGCATTTAAAGCACTCAACTTTTTGTTATAGGTGACAGCGAGCTAAACAAGTTCCTACGGAATCCACTGGAATCTTATAATGAAGGCTATTGGTATGCCCAGTGGGTGTACAAGAGAGTTGTTTTCCTTCCAAGATAATAGATGTATGCAGTTTGTCTGCAGCTAGACCCATAAAACAGCACCAAACTCTGACCATTCCCTCCCATTTGACAAGCTGGAAGTAACATAAAAACACTGGGTTTCTCACAGAGATGAAAGCTCACTTATCAAAAAATCACATACTTCTGGGTGGACAATTCTTCGCATTGTCCTTTCTCAAAGAAAAACAATATCCAGGAAGATGATACATTCTAACTGCCATTCAATATTCTCTTTAAGTGTCACATAAAAATCAAGATAGGCAAAGAATTGTAGGAAAAAAAAGTCTGTCTTTAGGAAAAAATGACTTCAACTGATGCACCCTCTAAGAATCCAATTCAAAACCAAACAAAAAAAATATTGCATTTGTGCAATGTGGCATTCCTAACCTTAAATTGTCCAACAAGTTTACTTATGTGCTTCTTAAGATCTATGCTGACAAAACGGAATCAGGCAATTTCAGTCTAATTAAATTCTTTCTTTATCCAAAGTTTTCCAGGTAAAGCGAACCACCAAGTCTACAGCAACACTTAATCTCTAAAAGCTGCTAATATCATCTGATGCCACCATTTGAGGTTAATGAGTTACTTACATGTCTTAATACAGGGTTTCAAATTGTTTCAGAAATACTGTTTCCAAATTTCAGTTATTCCGGCTTTTCTTTAGAAGAAGGTGCAGAGATACCCTGATGATACAGAGATGCATGATGATACAGGCGCAGCTACATGCAATAGGGTCAAATTTCCATCTAAGCCTCTAGAGGGACTGATTCATTAGACAGCTAGATGTCTACAGCAGGCAGTCTAAAAACGATTTTTAGTTCTTCCTGGTAGTCTTTCTGTTGTGATAAAACTCTCAGACTGAGAGACAGACTGCTCAGCTCATGAGGACTGTGCTGGTGTAGAGTAAGAAATCATTGCCCCAAACTTCTGATTATTGCCCTCAGGCAGAGCTTATTTAGTGACATATTCTCCATTTGCAGTGAGGCAGACTAAGAGTGCCAACATAATCATTTAATGGAGCCTAGCTCTTGGGGTTGCCTCCTCCACCTGCAGGATAATAAGCAGTGCCTGAGAGCTCTCTCTTACTGACATCTGGATTCAGGTATAAGCACTTTAAGCACTTTACTGGATCAGAACCTAGAGGAATTTCTTTTGCTGACTATCTGAATCATATGAAGTGAAGACAAAATAAGGCCCTTTGGTCAGCTGTGTTGCTCAATACATGTGTACCTTAGTGCCTTAGTTTTGGCTGCAATTTGCAGCTCTGTACCCTTTCACCTAGGCTGTAGCTCTAGGAGTGGTGTCTCAGAATCTCTATAGCAGCTTTCCCTTGTGTTTCCTTGACGTAATTCAGGTCTCATAGCCTTGCACCTGCCAAATCCTGATAGTAGTGTTGTGACAGGTTCTCATGGGAAGTGACTGCCATTGACACAAGAAGTGCCTGTCTTTCCTTCACTTCCTGCTTTGCAGATTTTATTTTATACAAGAGAAAAACAAGTAAAGCAGCATAGTAGATACTATTCACTTACATATATACTTGATAAATATTATTCAGTGATGCATGTGCAAAAGCACATCAGTCTTCATGCATGTAGACCTGTCCTACCTTCCTTTATGCAACAGCACAATACTTGTAACCTTTCGCCATTCAATCATGATATCAGGGCTTTCCAACTTGGAGTCTGTGCCTGAAAATCACAAATCTCTACCTCACATACAAAACACCTTGATTTATCAGTGTAACATATATAGTGGAGTTTACTGAGTCTCAGACTCCCCTGACTTCTGGTCTGTTAATCATTTCCATGATGTGAGCACTAAATAAAACTTCTGTATAAAGATATATGCTTAAAGTGTAGTGCTTGATTGTTTGTAAGGTACATTTTACAAGATTTTTATTAAATTATTTCTGCTAGGTCCTTTCTATTTTTACTGTATATTCAGCTATACCACTTTTGTTAATTCAACAAAAAAGTGCTTTTAAAAGTAATTGTAAAGATTAACTTCCATTTTTTTCAAGGCTACAAAGATTTTTGCTTTACATTTGCTTACATTTCACATTCACTGTGAACTTTGGTCAAAATCCAGTAGTTAATAATATATTGTAGAGTTTCCAAAATCAAGTTTCACAGGGCAATATTCAAATAAATGCATTTCTTGGGAAGTGTAGAAAGCATTACTTAAAGTAATGATATGTATTGTTGTTGAGACAAACGTTTTTCTTAAGTTCTATGTGGAGATGGCCACATTTACAGTTAAGTTAGCATGCCATTCAGACATAGCATGACTAAAATCCGTCCATCTTTCCATAAAGATAAGTAGTCCTTATCTTTATGGACAGGGCTGCATTCAGATCCTTTAGGTTGTTTTACCTCTTTATTGCCCACCCTTACTCCCCCTCCCATCTTTACCCAAAATCACCACAAGGTCAACCTTTGGAAAATATAAGTAAGGAGAGGATTTTGCTGTTAGGTTTCATGTCTGCCTTCCTTCTTCTCTGGTGATAAAAAAGGAGGGTAAGAATGAGGGTTCAATCCTGCCAGTGAGAACCGTATCAGTCTTTCAGCAGTCCAGAAGGCTTTCTGAAACGTAAGAAGATGTCAAAACTTTACTGTCAAATCTGGATTGAAAGCTCATTTTAAATATAGGAAGATGTTTAGAGTCATTTAACAGATTTTTTTTTTTTTTGTCTTTTGCTAGATTCCAACTACTAATTTCCATCCATAGCTAGCATAATTCCTATGCAGAAAAATAATACCAAACTGATGATTCACAGGCATTTTTCCTATGTGATTAGTGACAACCATTAAAACTTTTATACTCATGAGATATTTTCTCTGTTCCATTTTGTCAAAACACAGATAGAATGGAAAATTCTCTGAGATATCAAATGCATATATTACAGCAGTCACTGGGTCTGCTGAAGTCCAGTGACATTGTCATATCTTCAAAGTCTCTTAGAAACATATTTGTATGGTAGATAGACTTACTTATGGTAACACACATTTAGCACTATATAGATTAAAATCATTGTATTATAACTTGATATGACAGCATTTAAAATGGGAAAGGTACTTGGCAGCACGAAAGAAGACAACTTCCAAACAAAAAAAAATGTAAACTAAAACTTTCTTTAATATTAGGCTATTCCATACTTTTTAAGATATATATCCTAATATTATTGAAAAAGTATTGAAAATGGATCCCCTTGTTTACTTTATATTTATTAATTTATTTTTATGGGAAAAGTTAGCAACATTCAACATATCCATTACACTGCAGCAATAGACAACATGACATATTCCCTTTATTCTAACAAATCGAGACATAGAATTGTCACTGCCCCTGGCACCAAATTGTCTGAGGTACCGGATGCTTTGCAGAAAGTCTGGAAGAAATCTTCTTTGACAGTTCCAAAGTGAGTCATGTATCCACATAAGAGCATTCTGAGTGATTGTAAATGTATTATGAATTAGTGAAGACACCTTTTATGGTAAGGCAGGAAGAATCTGCAGTGAATCTTTTTAGGTATGAATTTTGCCTCTTTGCATCTGTTTCATTCTGGTCTATGTCTATTCATTTTTGCAGAGGTACAGTGCAGATGAAAGGTAGAACTATATCCAACTCTCATATCTCTGCTATTGGGGAGCTGTCATCTACAAGGAGCAGCTGGAGGCCATTTGCGCTACCCCCACCTCCCTGGTTGTAATGGGAGCATGGACACATACTTCACTGGCAACAACTTCATGCAGATCCTAAATGTAGGTAGCTTCATCTAAAGTCCATTTCAAAGATTACATCTCATGAAACACTAAAGCACCCTACACTGGTGCATAACAAATTTATTTAGATACCTTTATTGTTCCATCAGATTCTTCTTCTCTTACTTCTTATTTTTCCCTCATATTATAAATTCAGTCGAATAGGAATCACTTTGTTTTGTAAATGAACAATACTGTGGCTAAGTCCCTGGCTATGGCTTCTAAGTGTGATAATAATAGATTTACATTCTCAACTTTTCTGTGTTATTACAAAGTACAACATAATCTCTGCAACCAACCGAACATAATGACTCAGAGAGAAAGTAGATGCCTGGACAAATAGAAATTTCTGCTATTTGCATGCTCTTTATGCACTCTCATGGATTTTCCAGCAAAGTATACAGTAACAGAAATGCTGGCAGACATCACTAACTGTCAGTAAATCCTGGAAAGCATTAACAGAAAATGTTTCTAATCCCATTTTATGGAAGAGGAAAGTAAAGCATACAGAATCTTGGGATACATGGAAATTCACCCAAGGAGCCTAGGGAAGGATTGCGAACAGAACTAACACCTTCTCTTTCCTATAACTACTTCAAGGTTTCATTCCTTCTCCTCCTCCTGATATGAGAATTCTGTCTGCTGATGGATATTTGACTAACAAGAGTCATCTTGAGCACAGAGCTTCAGAAGACTGAGAATGCAAAACAAGAAAGCAGTATTTTTTCCACCAAAAAGGTGGAAAAATTTCCACCAAAAAGGTGGAAATTAAGGTAATTCCTCAGTTTTCAGTAACCATAGCTGCAGACATCTTTCCCAGTTAAAATGAGCAGCAACATATCAAATTGATTGGTTTGCACCACAAATCTCACAGAGAGATGAAATGTACTGAGAAAAAAAGCAGGAAGGCCATCTCAGAAGATCTAGTAATGGAACTAATGAAATTCAAAGCAAAACTCCTTCATTGTCAGGCAAAAAGAGTTATGTATTAAAGGATATGTGCAGATAAAAATATCTTTTGGATACTTCTGGCCCCTGCTGGCATAATATCAGTAAATGTTTCTTATTTACTGATAAATAAGAAATTTTTACATTCTGATCATGATTTTTATAACTGAAAAATACAGTTTTGAATTAAGAATTGTTCACGTACTTGACAATTCTATAAGGAATCCCCCAATAAATTTGCCTATACATAGGCCTAGGCAGACTTTCGTGTAAAATTCCTACAGCTAGCCCATATGTTTTTAAACTTCAGTGCATTTTTCACAAAATGTATAAAAATAGTTAAAAAAAACAGTGAAGAATACATCATAAATATAGTATAGTATAGTAAAGAGTTTAGTATAGTATAGTAGTTCTATGAGTGATATCACACTAACCAAAATTTGCATGGGATTTTTAGTGTGATTTTCTCTTTGCTTTCTATCATTAGAACTTCATATGCTTTCACAAATGATTAAAGAAACTTCAGTCTTAAAAATTCATATCTGACTTTTGATTAGACTATGTCTGTGTCATGTGGATAAACAATACCTCAAACATTTTAAAGGACAGGTTTTTGAAATCTCAGACATTTCTTATATCTCTTTTATCAGTGTGTTGTGGTTTGAAGCGGGGGAGCAAATTTGGTCAGAGATGAATCCCCTTGCATTCCAGCTGATCCTCAAAGGTTAGATGGACTGGGCATGGCTGGACTCATCTCTTAATAGGGATACCAAATACTGTGGTAATTATAGGCCCAACTCTGGCAGTGTCGGGTTCATGAACAGTCTGTTGTCTCTTGGTCCAATCACCTTGAAAACAAGTAGTCAAGTTCATACATAGCATTATTTATTCAAATGCAACATTTAGAGAACAGGTTTCGGATGTCAGCACAGGAAATTCTTTAATACATTGTGAGGTTCTTAGCTAGTGCCTAGTGTACAAATGTGCAATCATCACTCACCTCAGAAGATGGGAGAGGGCTCCTTGAGGTGGTGTCCTGACCTGAGGGGAGGAAATGAGTTCAGTCTGTCAACTGATCCAGAAGTTACAGTGGAGTCTTCCCTCTCTCCTCTTCCTTTATTCCTCTTCCTTCTTCACTCTTCTTAATATTTCCCTCCTTAGTTCACCTTTCATATATTTTCCTTTACATTTAGGTGGGGCTTGAGTGACTCTAGTCATGCTTACTATCATTATTGATTGGTTTAATAAGTCTCGAGTTAATCGGAATTGTGGAGGGCATATTCAGTGAGGAGTGGTTGTTCTATGGAAATGGATAACTTCTAGGATGGGGTTGTATATTGGTATTATAACGAGATTAGAATAAGGAGAAATTTGAGCAAAGTCCATCAGACTTGGCCCAGCACCAGATATCTATCATCTATATTACGTGGCTAATCATCTGCATGGTACGACAAGGTTGCCACTCTGCAGGGAAAACAACAGAGTTTGGCCATGGTGTCTTTACTCTGCTTCACCCTCCATTCAGTCATAAGCTGCACGGCACCATCAGATTTCCACCTCTACAGGGGATCCAACCAAGCTTGACCACGGTATCTCCATTCTTCTCCACTCTCTGTTTACTCTTGTTACTGTGTTCTAGGAGGGCAGATTGTGTTGCCAAGGAATTATGGGAAAGTATATTCCATGCATACTAACCATCCTGAATGTGGTAACTGTCTCTCACTTCAAGTAAGCCTCTGTAATGCTTTAATGATGTAATGCTCTGTATTAATGTAACTTTTGTTAAGCCCTAGTTTTTCTCTAATTTCCCCTTTCTCAATTTTCTCACAAAGCTCTTTCCAAATTTAAAAAAAAAAGTTATCTGAAATTAGGGTTCCAGATCTGGACACAGCTTCCCAGGATAGTTCTGAGCATCCTTTTTGATACATTTTCTAGATAATAAAGTTACTACATGGAAAAATTGACCCTTTTTCTTTCTGCAAATAATGTGATTCCTACAATATGTAAAAATGCATCAGTTCAGCCCCAAATTGAGAATTCCTTAATATCATTTACTTATCGGAAATACTCAGCCTGTGAGACACAGGCTTTCCCTTGCAACATGTCACCATGTCACTGAGAAAAGCAAGAAAAAAAAATCCTACAAAAACAATTATCTCCCTGTTTCAGTATTGGCAGATTAATCTCTTTTATTTTTGCATTTGTTGAGTTATAACATGAGTGAAGGACTTATGGTGTCCAAATCTTAGAGCTTGCTGACTCAATTTCTAGCCTCAAAATAATAGCTGAAATTCATTATTTTCACTATCTCTGAATTTTATTTGCCCTCTAACTTGAATTATCCATATTTCAATCATAAATCCTCTAAAACATGCAGCTTCAGAGATTCAGTCCAATCTCTAGCTATAATGGAATTTCTGGACATGGAGCTGAAGTGAAATTTTCTCCAGTATTTAATCAATTGTAAATGCTATGTATTATGTCATATATTCCTCTGCTATGTTAGCCCTTGCACAGATAAAACAATAGGATTTAATTTCTCTCCAATGTGTCATGGTCAAAACAAAGTCAGCTGTTTAAGATAAGAATTATGGAAGATTAATGCCAAGAATGAAACAAGACTAGGGATTATTAATCAGGGCTTTTTATAGCATGATTTCTTCATGCTGTCAAGAGCCAATGGGAGATGATCTCCAAATGGCAAAATTAACAGTCATTAGATGCTCTCACCAAAAATAAAATAAAAATAAAAAATAAAAAAAAGGAGAGAGAGAGAGAGAAAAAACAGAGAAAGAAAAGAGAGAGAGAAAAAAAAGATGGAATATATTACTTGGGGCATTAGGGTATAAAACCAGGATGACATTGTTAACCTGTGTGGACAGGTTGACCATCATCTTGCATTAGTGTGAGTAGCAGACATAAAGACCTATGAGTGATTCCAAGAAATCACTCATATCTATCATCTACCAGATCTAGGTTGGAATTGTTTCCCCATGTGGTTTTGGTTTTGCTCAGCTTCTGCTTGTGAATATGCACAGATCTGAGTTATTTTAGGGCATTTATTGTGAACACCATTTTAGCATAAGCTGGCTTTTCTTTTTCTTTTTAATTACATATTTTTTGATTAATCTGAAGATTCCTTCCCTACTCAGATTACCACCTCACAGTCTGTATTTTCCAATAACAATCTTGTTCATCTTTGTATAGCTGAGCAAAGCATAGCTGAGCAAAGCATATTTCTCTATGTAAGTCTAGTAGAGTCTTACTTCTACAGATACCTTTCAAGGTCTTCTCTGGTTTCTAATTAGACAAAAGGCTGACTCAGTGCTCCTAGTCACCCATGTCCTTCATGTGTCCTCTCTTCTGTCTCCTTTCCCTCTATCCTCTCTTGTACAGTTTTCCATACAGATACCACAAAGGAAGCCAATGGTCACTAAACTTAGGAAGCCAGTCATAAGAATTTTGTTAAGAGGATCTTTTTTTGAAATAATTAATTTTCCTGCAGCTTCTCAGAATTAGATTTGAAAATCACCAACATTGGAAATTAGATCAATACTTTTCCCTCAAATTATATAACCCATCTCAGAAGAAATGAAAACAGCCTTCTGACGAATATTTCTAATTCATAGATGATCTTAAGAGAAGCTATAATGTTAATTAAACATTTGCTTTCTGATGTTTATTTTTTTGCTGTACCTTTTTGAGCAGGTAAATCATAAATCATAAATCATAAAATGATGATTAGCCCTCCAAATAGTCCTATCTAGACTAGATAGGGCTAGAAATGAAGGTTTATACAGACAGCATATGAAAACCATTTATTATTTTACTTCGACTCACTTAACTATGAATTTTTATGGAGGTATTTAAATAAGTGTTCCACTTGGAAAAGATGGCTGAAAAAAAAAGAATACTCACAGAGGAGTTTTATTAGAATTAAATTCTGACTATTGTATTGCAAAGAAATCAGTTTTGTATACTCTTGTATAGCATACTGTCTTTAATCAAGATCAGATAGCTCAGACTGTAACACAGACAGGATGTGATAGGTAATTTGAAGCAATGATACAATGCATGTAGAAAATAACCACATTAATAACATGTAGAACTATCAGTCAATGTTTGCTTTCTTCTGTGGGTTTCAGTTTCATATCTTCTCTTTCGTCTGTATCTTTTACATTAAAAAACCTGAGGCATATTTTTCCTGCCTTTATCTATAGAATAATGGCAAAACCAAGCACAACTTGAAATCTTTGCTTTTGGGGTTCACGCTCCTGTGGTTTTTGACTGTTCTTTATCATTTTAGAGAAAGTTGGAAATATTGGTATTGATTGTTTCCATTATTATTTTTTGTAAAGCTAAGAGCTTTGTGCAGTTTTTTCAGCATGTTTGTAAAGGTTTTAATTTTAACACTGTTTTTTTTTTCTTTTTTTTTATGTTATGCCTCACTAGTATTAGGGAAAAAAAGAGTGTGCTTTTTTATGAGAAAAGAATGAGATATTTCTTTGCCCCACTTGAATAAAATAAATGGAATTTTAAACTGAAGGCATTCAAATTCCTCTAGTATAAAACAACAACAACAAAAAAAAAATCCCAAGAAAGTATATTATTTCTCAAACATAAAAACCTAAATAAAAACACTTTTCTTCTTCATTCCATATTGGCACCTTTAACAGAGGGAATGAGGACAGATTTAATCTGCAAGTTACAAGAGTTCTCTTTTTAATGCATTCAGAAAGAGATTGATATTAAAAAAAAAACAGAAATTTTTATGACACAATATTTCAAAATTCATTTGGGGCTAATCAAAACATGAATGTTTTGATCTTATTCTCCTATGAAATTTGAAATGAAAAATCAAAACATTCTTCTAAAAAATCAAAATGACATTTCCAGCACTTCTGAAGCACTTCATCAAGCTTCTAATTGTTGGTTTTGACTCTCAAAATAAATTTCACCACCCTACATACACAAGAATTGCTTAAATGATGCATTTTCATCCCACACGAGGGAGCAATACGTGTAAGTTTAGTTTTAATTGTCACATTTTTCTTGCAGCTTTATTCATATCCAATCAGACAAAAAATGTGCTTGTAGGATTAATTTTAAATTCATGTTCAAATATACTTATTTGGCAAATACTTAAACATCTGCTTACATTTTTTCTGACTTCTGGAAATCCTAAATATGTGTCTCAAAGCTTTACTGAATAGCAAAACATTTAAATTCCTCACGAGAGGAATAGTTGTAGATCAGGGGCCTCAAGCTTTTTATGAAGGATGCATGGGTATAAGACGAAAGAATATCAACCATCATCAAAAGCTTAGACTTTTCATTTCATTGCTATCACATGAAACAACATGCTTGAGAAAGATCTATATCGGGTTAACTACTTCAATGGTGAGATGATACTGATGTAGCACTATCTATCCTCATCAGTCACACATGGCTGGAATTGATTTAGAATGCACTGCATGGATTCTTTTACAAACTATCAGCTTTTTGATGGGGATTTAAAAACTGGGTCAGTTCCAAAAGAAAAAAGACTGTGAAAGATAAAAGAGGGAAGGGAAGGGAAGGGAAGGGAAGGGAAGGGAAGGGAAGGGAAGGGAAGGGAAGGGAAGGGAAGGGAAGGGAAGGGAAGGGAAGGG
>VZSG01000660.1:290827-302442 GCA_013398315.1 Nothoprocta pentlandii
GGAAGGAAGGAAGGAAGGAAGGAAGGAAGGAAGGAAGGAAGGAAGGAAGGAAGGAAGGATTCACTAAGGCTAATGTAAAAATAAGAGCTGTAAAGAGATGTAAAAATTATATGTTTAGCAATAGAAATTTCCTAGAAGGTGTCTTATGATCCATCTAGTCTTATTTTTTATTCTTTTTATTCTTATTTTTTATTCTTTTTATTCTTATTTTTTTTGCTCATAAAAAGGGAGAGATGACAGAATCTCACGTTCTTATCAAGTAAGTCACAAAGAGAGTAGATATCTGATACGTTTCATCCTGAAGCATATTCTTCAACTCTTCAATCTTATTTTTATTTTTAAGAAATTTTGAGATTTTTAAAATTTAATTTAAATTTAATTTAAATATTTTATATTATATAAGTAGTATATAGTTTTATATATACATATGTAAAATAAAAATATTTTTAATTTAAAATATAGTTTTTCTTGTGTACGCTTGGAAGAAAAACAATCAAGCAACAAGGTCTTCTTGTCCTGTATCACTGGGAAGCCACATTCTGCCAGGGCTGCCTGGAGGGTCAACCTTAGGAGCTGGACGATTGCTTATATAGAAGAGAGACCTTCGCAGAAATGGTCTTGCTCTGTTTTCAGTAGTTAGGGTTCACTTCAGTGGTTTATGTCTCTGGAAGATTCTTCTGACAACAAGGACTGATGGATGCAGAGCCACTCCTCAAAATCTGAAACTTCCATGATAACTATTCTAATAACATCTGACATGAGCAGGCAGACACTGTAAAGGTCAGGCATGTTTGTTTATAGGAGTTAATGAACTGCTGCGGAGACCTGAAAAAAAATAATAACAGAAGCAAATAGAGACAGTGACAAATTTTTTGATAGTGCTTTTGCCAAAGAATGTTGTGTGATCAAAAATAATATTTTTTCTAATAGGTCAGGCAAGGGTCATTTTAAGTGAATGTCTTTACTTGAAGAAGCATAGGAAGAAAAGTTCTGAACTTCTCAGTCTCTTATTTAACTGTTAGCTGTGAAGGATTAAATACGCTATAGAGGGAAAGTCCCAGGTCTGTAACTCTTATATAACCATTCAAGAAATGAGTTTTGCTCTAAATGTTCCACAAATGGATAATAAAATTCAACAGTTGCTACTGTTCCTTCAAATGTTTATGCATTATTTAGACTTCAGCCACTCTTTCTGTTCCTTTTTACTTTAATTTCTATCCATTCAATTTCTTTAGAGCGTGTACTGTTGGAAATACTCTTATAGGAACAAAGAATTCACCATACTGAAAACGCAACCCCCCATACCCGAATTCCAACCATCTCTGGCCACTATCAGAGTTATTAAAGCTTTAATAACGTTCACTATGAAAGATGGGATAATCTGTGCCACATCAATTTCCTTTACATTTTTTTTAATAGTCTGTGGTTGTTTTTTTAAATCATGAAGTGCATGATTTAACAAAATTTATAGTAATAGGTCTTCTTAGTATCCATGCATTCTTCATATCTAAATTATTTTTGAAATGTGTTAAATTCCTCATCTTAACAACTTATTTTGATAATGGATGCATCATGTCTGCCTTGTGAGGAAAATACGTCCTATATCCATTATGAAATTGCCTCGGATGGTCTTTCTTTCTTCATCATGTCCATATTCTTATCAGCTATTTTACTGTTAGCATCTGATTTCCTTCTGCCATCAAAGACCATTAAGTTGTAAGAACATCGATAAATCAGAACAAAGAGCTGATTAGCCAAACAACTGGTTTCAGTAGTGATGAACACAAAAGAATATGATATACTTGCACAATATCTTCAAGCCTGTAGTAATCTTCAGCACAAGGAAACGTTTTTTCTTTTGTTCTGGGGATTTTCTTCTGTATAGTCGTTCAAATCATTTTTAACTCATATATATATATATATATTTATCATCCACACTATTCTGAGTTTCACAAGTTATGTGAAGTATCACAGTGTCTTGATTTTCCAAACCTACCCCCTGCCAGTTCCATATAAATCCCTCCAGTTCTTGTGTTGGAAGAGAAAGTGAATAATGATGACCCTTTGCCCTGCTCCTTGACTCTCATTTTACACTCTTCTGACGTATTTCCCTCAGTGCCAATTCAAGGCTTGTGAATATCTGCATGGAGCATTCCTGCTTTCTAGTTAAACAGAGCCTCCTGTACTGCTGGCACCCACCCAGGATGGCACAGGGTCACCTGAAAGAGCAGCATCTGTACATAAATATGTACTTCCTTTGTGCCAGTTAACTTTAATAAGGCTCGGAATACACTTGATTCTTTAAATACTGCACATTATTCCTAGTACCCCGATTAGAACTAAAGCAGATGTCTTCATGTGGAGATATAACCCACAGAAAATCTCTCTGAGAAAAGCACGAGCCCTCTGTTTCTCATCCTTGACAATATTGACTCACTATATTGACATCCTTGACTAACTGACTTACTAAATGATTTGGGGCTACTTTGTGCCTGTAATATGGTAAACTACTTCTGATAGACAATCACCTCTTTAGGTATTTTTCATTCTTAGCTTCAGCAAGGTCTAGAATTTGCAGATGTGATGATCAGATACATCCAAATATACATCAGTGGATTAATGAATCTGATGTGCTTAAAGATTTTTAACTCCAATGGATTACTTTTTTTTTATGTTCTACTTCATAATAAAAATGAATTTGAAGCTTAGTACTTGTGATAAGAAAAAAACACACTGAAAACAATTTTTTTTTTTGTTAGTAGAGCTGAGGATTCTTTCTTTTATTAAAAAAAAAAAAAGAGATTTTTTCCTGAAGTAAAATGATTTGCATGATTTTAAATAAATCCTCTGGATTTGCTTCTGTCTGTATGTAAAATTATTTCAAATTTTAAATAAAAAAAATGCTGGTTTATTACTTGACAAATTTGACAATTTTTCTCTAAGAAATATTGACAGTAACATTCTGAAGTTTCCATTATATTTAATATTAGACACTTACAAATATCAAAATGAAATCATTCACATCTTAACTTCCTTCACTCTTTATTTTAAGGCTGATATTATTTATCAGTAGATTGATTTCCACCCACAGTCACTCCAAACTCCATTTACTGTTAGACTTCCCGTTCCTCAAATACATGCTGATCTCACTGATGCTATCCTGCAGTTAACAGAATTATTTCATCAGACCCTGGACTTTCAGGCCCTATGTTATGTAACAGTCTTGGTCTTTTGAATGCCATGGGTTGGAAATCTACCAGAGCAGTATGATAGTTGTACTGTTGTACTGAATGGAGCACACAAAACAACAGGAAACCCAAGGAACTCTTGGACCTTCATCATTTTTATCATTTTTCAGGTATCACAGACAATGATAATCTTTTATTGCTCTTTTAGTGAATGACTAGCTGTTTTCTTCACTTGAAAAATCTAATTTAGAAATCATTTGGGAATACCGTTATCCTTTAAGGTATGTATGAGTGAAAAAGAAAGCAAGAAAAGACGTGCTTGACCAGAGACTAAAAGAAGTGGGTTATTCTTCAAGAAACCCATTCACTGATCAATTTTAATGCAAGGTCTGACTAAATCAGAACAGAAGGAGAAGTGCTGAATGGGTCTAAACACCGCCATCTGCATAGCAATATTTCTAAAACAACCATTTCATAAGCCTTTTCCAGCTGCTGGACAAAATCCATGCTAGTCGTTTCTCAAGGGATTTGTTCCATAAGTACTGCCTTTAGTAGGTATCATTCCAGTACTTTCCTTCTGACCTTGCATATTTTAAGATCTCTGGCATACACTGTAACATAAAATAAATATTTTTTCCAACTGCAATTTCTGTCTGCTTTAGATTTTGTGTTTTATTTGAAAAACTGTACAGCAAATGTTTTTTCCTCCCCAATTTTATTTTAAGAGCTTATGGTTTCTCACTGTGTGTCTTGTAATACAACTCCTTCCTGTTTCTGTTATTTCAGGTAAATTCATATTTTCTGTTTCTCTTCATAGGGTCATTCAGGCCTTTTCAATTCTGAGGAAGCTTTATGACATTCATTTAAGGCATTATTAAATCCTAGGATTTTTCCTTTCCCTTGTCTCTTATGACCTTTTAAATGACTGCTCTCTCAAGTTCCCTTATTTCAACCACTTTATCAGAACTCACAGTGTGTTTCAGTATCTAAACTGTATGTGCTTGATTCAACTGCCTCAGCTGAATCTTCATTTCAGAGAATCAAAATTCACAAAGGAAATCTCCTTCATTTTACCTTTTGGTGGAGAGCAAAATGGTGGAGGAGAATTTTTTCTTCTCTTTTTAATGAAATGTTGAGCCAGACACCTGGTGCATGTTTGTTCTCTCTGTCATTTATTACAAGCTTATTAACTTCTGTTTTCTCCTCCCTTATATTCAACATTTCACATTTCTACAAATTTTACCCATAGCTTAAGTGCAAACTCATCATATTTTTAAGGCTGGGTCTCAGGTTATAGCTCTATTCCTCAGCAAAGTACCATCCCAAGCAACTTTCCTGCTTAGGCTGGTTCATCTGCATGTCTGGGGCTCTCTTTGGAGGAGTCTGCTATGGCACCAGGAGATCACCACATCAGCCACATGCCAATCCCTGCTCAGACCTTTTACTGTTCAGTTTTCAGTTCAGAGCAATCTCAATAACACTAGCAGGTATCTAAATTCAAGCTCTTATCCTTATAGCCTATATATAGACTATACATAGACTTTCATCCAGACATAGCAAATGTGACCTTTCATTGATATCTCCACCTAAAACTTGCACAGAAGAAATTTCTACTTTTACTATGAGACACCTCTTTTTAAACTCCTCTCCTGGTTACTAAGCAACTTTTCACCCGACTCATTCTGCTCCTCACCTGTTGTGAGCAACATTTGAGGAACTGTTTCCAAATGTCTTTTTCATTGTTTTTCAAATACTTCTTAAGAATCTTCTGTGTTACAAAACATGGTAATGGTTATGTCTCTGGGTATATTTGGTATATGTATAGCACAGTTTTTGTCATTTTGTCATGCTTCAAATCACTACTACCTTGAAACACCTTTCTTTCTGTAAGCAGTGTCTTATGACAGTAAGCTCTTTAGAGGTTTAAAAAGAAATTAAAAAAGGAACATATTTACAAACTACCTAAACTATACATAACATTATCTCCATGCTTTTTATCTTTCACCTTCTTGAATCTCCATGAGAAATTAGTTAATGCTTCTCAGTTCCTGTTCTCAGTTATATGCTTGTATAAACAACATTTTATGGAGAACTATGTACTACATAAAGGAACATAAATGTACTTCAAGAAGTCATGCATACTTAGAAAGAATACAAACAAATTTGTGAGTATGTCTTCCAGGATGTTCAGGTAGCGTGATTGCTCTTGCCATTTTTTTTAATAGAAAGAAAGCTGTGCCAGGCATAACAAGTTTAGATGTGAGGAACTAAAATTAAGCAATTTCCCTAATCAAATAAGTAATCAAGAATACGGGGTTAAAGAATTTAGACTCAACAGAAATGTGACTGAAGGAGCAAGCAATATGCCATGGGTACAAAGAAAACAAACCACATCTTGGCTTCGTTGACCAGAGCACAGTGAGCAAGTCAGATGAAATGGTTATTCTCCTTTCTTCAGCACTTCTGAGGTGACATGGATAGTACAGTACCCATCTGTGAACTCCCCAGTGTCAGAGAAAAAAGTTTGTGGAGGATCACACTGATTGTTAGGAGGCTGGAGCCTTTAAGAGACAGGAGAGGGCTGAGAGATTTGAGTTTCTTTAGTCTGAGGAAGCTGGGAAGATATCTGATTACTGTCTTAAATGTTATGGGGGATGTATAAGATAAAGACAGACTCTTCTTAGAGATTGAAGCAAGGAAAATACTGATTAGGTATAAAGAAAAATAAATTCATAGTGAGACTGTCCAGAGAGGCTGTGGGATCTCCATCCTCAGAGATTTTTAAAGCTCAAATAGGCAAGACCTGAGCAATGTGATTGAAGTTAGAAAATGAACCTGCTTTGAGCTGGTTGAACTAGCCAGTTTCTAGAGGTTTCTTCCAACCTAAATGATTAGGGAAATTTAAAGAGGTGGCTCACTGCAAATGAGAATTCATTTTTGGAAAAAGTGGGATTTGTTGAAGAGTAAAATTCTTTCTTTGAAAGTGATGCATAATGTCCTGGAATATTGTATCATGTGATAAAAGGAAAGAATACAATTAGAAAACCAAAACCTGAAAAAAAAATGCTTAAAGCATAAAAATATTCTTTTGTTTTGTTTTATAACATACACTAACTTGTTATTTATGTTTGGCAATTCAGTATAAGAAATACTCTTGATTTTATCTAACCTAGCTCTATCTAGTGTTAAGAGAGTGAATTAATGTTGATTCCACTGGCATCCCATTAGCTGAGGGGTGATAATCTCAACCACTCCTACTAATCCATGACTCCATTAGGAGCACCAAGGAGCAGCAGGACATTGCTTCACAAAGCTGTGGAGAGTAGAAGTGCCTGGGACTTGGCAATGTGGATTCATGCCCTCTGGGCAGGTCCAGACTAGCTCTCCTAGCCATGCAGTAGAACAGGGGTAAGACACACTTGAAAATGTAAGTATTATCTTCTATTAATCACACTCCAAGGGCCTTATGAATTCTGCCCCATAAAGAAGACTCCTCTGTGCTCCATCAGTAAAAGTAATAATAAAAAGAAGATTGCTCTGCATCAAAAAAGAACATTTGTTGAATAAAATGTTCTACCAACATAAATAATGATATCATATTCTGGCTTTCCGTCTCTTTGCTCTACTTTTAATTACTTTTGTCTTGTTTCCTTCTACGGTATAAAGAATAGATTTTTTGTCTCCCTGTATCCTTTTCTATTGCATTTTTTATAATTCCATGTAGCACTAACCTCTGATGTAACTGCTCTCTGTTTGCTGGAAAGAACAGACAAGAGTCTGGACTCAACAAAGAAAGCAATTCTTCAGAAAATATTGTCCTCTTTCATTTATTTCTATTCTATTTAGCAGGGTTTTTTGGATTAAAAGCAATTTATCAAAAAAGATCTCAGCTGAGCACATACATATGCATGTATAAGATCAGATATCTTCAAATCACAGTAGCAGTTTTGAAGAAAGAAAATTTAAAATGTATGATGCCGAAAGCAATCTCTTAGCTTCTAGGTACATAGGGAGAGAAATGCAAGCTAGCAGGTTCTCAGATAACTTCACCTTTCCTTTCTATTTATGGGTAAACCTTGCTGTCCTTGTTCTGATAATGCCAATTCCTTACTTTTCTGAAAATGTCTTAGATTCTGGTTCCTGAATGAGAGATAGTGTGCTTGAATTTTTTACCCTGAGCTAAACCAAAAACCTGACCCTCAAGTTTGCAAAACAGCAAACACTATAAGCGATTTTTTTTTTTTTTTTTTTGTAAAGAGCAAAGCTAGAGAATCCTTATGTCTGCTAACCTGTAAATGAAGGACACTATCTCTTCATACCCTAATAGAAATATAATAATCTCCCAAACCCAGATAATGAACAAAACCCTCAAAATGACTTTTTTTTTTTTTTTTTACAAATGCAAGTAAAAAGTCACAGCATTCAGAAGTATTATTCTTTCTAGATAAAAGGCTAGCAAAAAAAAAAACAGTTTTGTATGATTTGTTGATCTATGGAAATTAAAATTTCTTGACTTCTTCCTGCAAGGAAACACAAACCAAGTTTCATTTGTGTCAGAAAACTTAATTTTAAAGACAAGTTGTAAGGAATGAATTGTATGATTTTGACTGATTCTTTTCTTAATAACATTTATATAAAATTAGGTTATTGTCAGTGGTGTCTTGGGACTTTTAGTTGGACCTGAAGTACTGCAGAATCTCAGTTAGAAGCTGATATAATTGGGCTCGGCACCATTTAACTCAATATATTTTCAGTGGAGCTATACCTTGTCAGGACTTGAAACCAGACTTAGGCCCAAATTGTTGATTAATGTATCACTCTAAAAAAATAAAGTTTCTACTCCTTCTAGGCTGTGATGCTCATTTTCTATTGAATTCTGCCTCAGAAAGATTAAATGCTTCAGAAGATTCATTCAAACAACACTTCAATACATTTACTCTGTTATTATTAATAATTTATCTTTAGTACAAATTAACTGTAGTAATTAGTTATCTTTTAGAGGGTTTTTTGGTTTTGTTTTGAGTTCTAATGTTTTAAAGTTCTCAGTTCAAAATAAGGGTTTTTACCTAACAAAATATTTTTCAAGCAAATCGTGAATACAAGTAACATGTATGTATTTTATATTAAATTTCTGGGTTTAACCATGCTGCAGATGGGACTGATTTGGAGTTTTAGAAATATGTGTTCCTGGTCGTCTTTATACTTTATGTTCTCTTTTATTTCCTGACAGGGTATTTTGGGCAAAGAGGTAGACTACAGGATTAAATTCTGGAAGACTGAGGATTATATACCTATGTAAGAATAAATCTGCAATTTGCAAGAAAGACAAGATGTAATACTTTGTGAATGAAAATATGCTGGGAGAGAATTAAATGTATATGGGGTGCTGACTTGTTGAGTACTGTGAGAGACAAATTGCTGATTTTGAGACTCAAATTACTGTAGTGCCATGTAATATTTACAAGTCCAAGTGTGTTTCTTGCAAGCATAGAACAGCTATACAAGGATAAAGGTCTTTGTTTTGACATGTTGGAGCACTGGCTGGGTGTAGGCTGGGTGAACTAACCAGAGCAGGTGGAGGTCCTACCACTTCTAGAAATCAGAGATACAAAGGACTTGCTTTATTTGAGGCGGAGTAGTAGAAAAACTCACAAACAGCCTTCAGTGACACAAGAGTAGTTCCAGACAGCCCACAAACTCAGATGTGCAGCTCTGCCACCTGTAAGCCTTTGAGATGTGAAAGGTATCACAAAATAGTCTGAGGCATCATTATAAAGAGTGCAGGTTACTCTCCATTTTTTCAGTTCATGGACATGCAATAAATATAGGGCTAAAATCAGACTAAATTTTGTCCATACATCTGGATTCTCTTCCACACCCTTACTCCCAAGCTGTGGCTTGTAAGAACATTCTTGCAGAACTTCCTAAGCAGCACATTGAAGAATATGTCACTAGACATTACGAAAGGAGGAATACACCAGCCCAAAAGTCTTTTAGGAGCAGGTACATCATGGACACAGCTGCATCATAAGGAGGGGACAGAGCCGAGGTGAGAGAATGACTCCACAAATTCTACTTCATCCAGGCTACTTTTACTTGGTCAGAGATATCTCTAATTGGCCATCTGGAATTTAGGCATGCAATACCCAAGATCATTTTTAATTGCCCAGGGACGACCTGGTCCAGACTGTGAGGAGTGGAACTGAGGTGGTCAAGGCTTTGTCTAAGAAGAGTAAGAACTTTTTGTACCTCTTATGAGCCCCACAAGTTGGCTCCTACAAAACTGTTCACACTTGAAACCTTTGGCTGTCACTACTGGCAGGCCAAGCTAATGAAGGAAGGCACAGAAAGGTCTACGTGTCCAAACACAGGTCGCATTGCAGTGGCAAAACTTTAAAACAGGACATCAACACAGAAGAGAAGATCAAAGGCAGATTAAGTAAACAGACAAAGTGAGTGAAAAAATATGCGTCTGTGCAAAAAAGAAATGACTCTTGAGAGAACAAAAATAGCAAAAATTTATATATATATATATATATATATATAAATTAGAAGACCAGAAGCAAAAACAAACTTTCATTAGTGCCCTTTTAGGTGGTTGCTTGAGACAGAATACAAATGCACAAAGCAGGGGAAATAGAAGAATAATGTAATTTTATTTCTAATGAAGGAGAAATCGAGCCTATACAGGCAAAAAAAAAAAAAAAAAAAGAAAGAAAGAAAGAAAAGAATATGTGTGTTCAATTTCAGGAGAACAAGCTTTGTTAGAATTAAAAGCGTTGAGTAAAATTGAAAGAAATGGCATGATGAAGGGGAAGAGCCAAGTGAGGGAGATTGTAAGGTGTTCAAAGTAAAATTCATGCATGCCTCAGGGAATGTTGTATATGTGTATCCTACCTACCAGGTAAACATGCCATAAAGGAAAGGGGATACTAAAGTGAATAGAAAATGCTTTTCACAAAGTAATCAAGGTTGGAAAGAACCAAACATGAGGAACAGAATGCGGATTATAAAAAAAAAAAAGAGGAGAAAGAGAAAGAAATTCAGCATAAAGGCTAAAAGCAAAATAGCATGAAAGGAGGCAAAAGAATCAATAGAAATGTATTAGGGCAAAAAGGTCATCCAAGGAGATTATAGGATAGGATATTGTAAATGTAAGGTATTATTAACCAAAGAAATAGATATGGCTACAATATGAAATTAATTCCTGAGTCAGTTTTCACAAAATAAAAATAAAGGACAAATGTTAAAAGCAGACATAAAATTTCCCCAAGGAGTAAAAAGAAATATTGGAAATATTACAGGAAATCTCAGTCATGCCAGAGCAGGTAATCAAAAGCAATGGTCAAAACCATATACACCAGGAATACATATAGAAAAACTACCCTCAAACTATGTCTACTCAAATATACTTTACAACTTTCTTTTGTAAGGGAAAAAAAAGGGAGGTTAGAGAAGAATAAAAATCTCAGCTCACAACTCTCTTTTAAAGCATATCGATGACAAGCTAAAAGCTGTATTTAAAATATCCAGCCCACCAATTCTTCGCTCTTCTGATAAAATAAATGTCTTTGGAAAAGAACACAATAAAACCACTCCTCAAAGCCTGTACATTTCACTCTCTTGTAATTCACATACCCATTAAGGATTTAATTTGCTACCAGTAAAGCCAATGGAAGGATTTAGTGCTGATTTCACTTGGCATTAAGTCAGGTTCTAGCTTGAACAGCTAACATGCCTACATAGGAGAAATGATAAAGACTTTAGGAGTCCTTCACGAGGACTGTGGCTTTCCCACCAAATTCATGCATGTCCATCCCTGCTATGTATTTTAGTCTCCTCAGGTGGAAAAGCAGAGTAACAGATGCTGAATTCTGTCAAGTGTTTTGAGTTCAGTCAGTGAAAAAAAAAACTCATTTACAGAGAAAAGGATTTCTCAAAAGCCTGCTCCTTGGGCATGTGAAAGAGGAGGCAACTGTCAAATAACTATTTCTCTATATTGGCTGCCTATCCTATTTAAAACAACAGGGCAGGAAAGCAGCGGCATCTTGGCTGCTACAGGTTTCCAGTGTCCAATGTCACATCACCCTGAGTGCTCTTTTCAAAGTGCAGGTAAGCAAGAGGGAAAATTGCAGCTTCTTTCCTAAAATTGTTTAATTCTTTTTCTATTGCCAGTCTAGAGTAATTACAAGCTACTTCCCTGAGGAAGGTTGCAACTGCTATGTTTTGAAGCAGTGCTAGGCTAAAATAACTAAGGTCCTTTAACCTTACAGTCTGAGATGCATCAGCCTGGAGGAGCTGCATATCTAAGACTACATTCAAGGTCTATGGTTCCAAAACTATGGACAATTTTTTTTTTTTTTTTTTTTTTTTTTTTTTTTTTTTTTTTTTTTTTTTTTTTTTTTTTTTTTTTTTTTTTTTTTTTTT
>VZSG01000660.1:302645-314540 GCA_013398315.1 Nothoprocta pentlandii
AAATAAAAATACCTAAAAGAAATCTGTAAGTTCTCAGGTGTTAGTGGATAATCACACTTTTCTCTTCCTCTGTTCCACCAAAAAAGATGCTAGGTTTCATGTGGCAGAAGCATGCGCATTAGGTTTTGCTTGGTCTTAAGTGTAAAAGTGTTTTTCTGTTTGTTTGTTTTGTTTTGTTTTTGAAAACAGATAACATTTGGTGAAAGAGAAGGTAGAAAGCAGTGGTGGGAACATTCCTTGGAATTCTGAGTACTTGGCTTCAAAATTTACTGAATGCAGAGTAAAGTTTGACTGCCATCTTCTGAGTATCAAAGATCAATCTCTGAGCCTTTTGAGAATTTAATCCACAGGGTTTCTGTGGATATACACAGAGGTGTGAATCTTGGATGGTGTGAATTGACACTGGCTATGCTGAACTTAGACTTATTTACACCAGATGTGAAAGATTAAGCAGCAAATCAGTGATAGAGCCAGAAGCAGAATCCGGGAATCCAGACTTCCTTGAATCATATTCCCACCTGTATCTCAAGAGCCTTTATCCTTCTCAGATGCCTAGTTATACTGATTAGACTTACTAGTTTATTTATTTACTTAAGTGTCCTATGCTTTAGACTTGAAGGAATCTTTATTTGTAGAGAAATTCTGACTTCACAATAGGAAGAAGTTAAACAAATGAGCTAGCACTCAGTTCCAGTAGAACAACCATTCCAAACAGAACAGCCAGAAGTGTCATTCTACAAACAACTGGAGTTTTGAGTGAGTTTTAAAAACAAACGTCGAAGCTTTTGTTGTAGAGGCTTCAGTGCAAGAATCTTTTGAAACTCCAAGCCATAAGTAGAAGATATAGCTGTACAAGTGCTAAACACATAAAATGCTATTGTATGCCAGAAAGGGAAGCATATGAGCTATATTCAAAGGACAGCTGAATAAGGTACAAGCAATTGATAGGGCAAAGGGCCACTGTGTAGGAGAATATGATTAAACATGCTCTGCTGCTTGGGAGGAATCCAGATCAGCACCTCAGCAGCTGCAGAGTCTGCACAATCCGTTGCTGATAAATGAAGGAAGAGGAGAGACCATTTACAGGCATTTTAGCCTAGTTCTATGAATGCATAAATCAGGTTTTCATCAGCTTTTTTTAAAGATCCTAGTGCAAAATACAGAGTAAGTTTGGGAACAGGTGGGAACAAGAGCACTCTGAATACCGATGTTGAATAAGCAGACATATTGGCCTGCTGCTTTTTTAGAGCAGATGTAGCTGTTAATCATAAAACACCATCATGTGGCACCAAGCAAAAAGCTGAGGAAAGTTCCACAAAAAAATACTGAAATTTTATAGACCCACTGATGGAGATTATTTATCAACTCTGTAAGTATTTGTATGGGTGGCATTCAAACCATTTAGGCATCTTCAGGGTAGGTGTCTATTTTTGACATCCAGGATTCCATTATACTGACAGAAGAACACCAGGCACTTCAAGAGTGACCTCTTCTGACCTATTTTACATATCTACATTAGGCTCAACTATGTCTAGAAATGCCAGGGTCTCCCTTTTGACAATATAGTGACCTTACTTATTGCTTGAGAAAGAGGAAATTAGAGAAAAAAATGGGGCCTAACAGAAGTTACAGAGGCATTACAGAGGCTTACTTGAGGTGAGAGACAGCTACCACTTCCAGGATGGTTGGTATGTACAGAATCTACTCATCCTTGATACTCATCATTGGCAACACAATCTGCCCTCCTAGAACACACTAATAAGAGTAAACAAAGAGTGGAGCAGAACAGAGACACCATGGCCAAACTTGGTTGGATTGCCTGCAGAGGTAACAATCCGATAGTGCCGTGCAGCTGATGAGTGAATGCAGGGTGGAGAAGATACCACAGCCAAACTCTGGTGTTCTCCCTACATTGGTGGTAACCATGCACCTGATAAGCCACACAGCATGATAAGATGTCTGGTGCTGGGCCAACAATGGTGCCAGATCAGTCTGATGGACTTTACTCAAACTTCTCCTCATTCTAATCTCATTATAATACCAATACTCAACTCCATCCCATAAGTCACCTGCTTCCACGGAACAACCACTCCTCACTGAACATGCTCTCAGGTTTTTATATTAACTTTGGAGGCTTTTTAAACCAATCAATAATGAAAGTATGTATGACTACAGTCACTCAAGCTCCACCTAAACGTAAAAGAAAATACATAAAAGGTAAACTAAGGAGGGTAGGAGTTAGGAAGAAAGAAGAAAGGAAGAAAGAAGAAAAGAAGGAAGGAAGGAGGAATGAAGGAAGAGGCGGGACGGAAGACTCCATTGGAACTTCTGGAGCAGTTGACAGATTGAACCCCCTTTTTTCCCCTCTGGTCAGGACACCACCTGAGGAGACTCCTCAAGGTTGACAGCCCTCTCTCATCTTCTGGGGTGAGTGATGATTGTGCATTTGTGCACGAGGCACTAGCTAAGAACCTTACTCTGTAGTAAAGAATTTCCTGTACTGACATCCGAAACCTGTTCTCTAAATGTTGCATTTGAATAAATCATGCTATTTGTGAACTTGACTACTTGTTTTGAAGCCATTAAGACTCATGGCCAACAGACTGTTTGTGAATCTGGTACTGCCAGAGTTGGGCTAATATTTACCACAGTATTTGGTATCCCTATTAAGAAGAGATGAGTCTGGCCACCCCCAGTTCCTCTAATCTTTGAGGATTGGCTGGAATGCAAGGGGATTCACCTCTTACCAAATTTCCACCCCCTCCACCCGCATCAAACCACAACACTTACATTAACTAGCTCAAATGTAGAGGACTGCATAGAAGTGTCACTTTTAATCAGGCAAGTTCCTTCTGTCCCTTCTAAGGGTACAAAATATTTGTATTGGGTATTCAACTTTCAATGCTAAGCCTTGGACTTGAAATTAGAATATCTGGGATGAAAAAGGCTGGCTGAGTTTCTTTGCTTATCAGGAAGACTAGGTGATTCCTTCTACACTAGAGTGTGATCCAGACTTCCTCAAGTTATCAGCAACCCATATGTGTGAATATGTTCACACAGCAACGCTTTGTGCTTAGCAGCTCATCTTCAGAAGTGGTGTACTCGTGTTGTCAGAGCCAAGGAAAAATATGAGCAAGAAAATACTGTTTTCAAAACATGTTTGATATCTCAACAGCCGGCCTCTCAATGCTTTGAATTTCGGAATTTCAGTGCATGAAAAGCCAGCCTGAATTTCTTTGCATTCATAATGCAAAAGGTGTCCTGACCCTTCTTTTGTTGGGGCAAAGACCTCTGTGTGATCCTCAATTCCTCATTTTCTCCTGTAGTGTCTCAGTTACCACAAGAAAGGGGAAAGGTAGGAATTTATGGTAGGATATTTCTTATTTTTTTCTATAAATGGATGAGATGTTTTAGCCTGCATTTTCAGTTGCGTAAAACTATGGAACTGGATAAAAGGAAATATCCCTTATAAATTACAAAAAAAAACCCACACAAATCCTTAATGATTCTCAGGAAAAAAAAAAAAAGAAAAATATTCAGCTTCATTTTAAATATTTTTCAAAATGATTTTTTTATTTGAAATTGTAAATCTTTTCAAATTATTTTCATTTCAGATTGATACAATTACGTGGTTACTGGTATTAGTCACAGTGATGAATGAAAAAATGCATATGGCTGTCTGCATATAGGTTACTTTCAGATGAAAAGTCATGATATTGGAGGAATCTATGAACTTCTTTCTGTAGTCTAAGCTCAAATGAGCATGTCTCATGGTAGCATTCTGATCCAAAATGCAACAACAGAGGTTCACATGTATCTTTTGTTCAGAAGGTGTTTTTATAACATTACAGCAGCCCATATGGCCTCACCTGTGACTGTCAGACAATACAATTTGCATAACTGTACCCTGCATAACTGTACCCTGTGTATCCTTACATAGCTGTACCTGAATCTGATCTGTTTTGGCATAGGACAAGCTATCAGACAACTCCACAAGAAGTACTTGCATTACTAAAGCTCATTGTGCAAGGACAACCTTACCATATTACTACAGACCAGAAGTCCATTTCCAGTAAGGTTATATGGGCATGTTCCAAAGTGCATGTCTGAACAAAGCCAAAGGTATCTGGTAACACCCTTTTTGAACAAAGAATGCAATATATAGCATTCTTCTTGGCAATCCCTCCAGCAATAATAACACTGGTTAAAACTAAAATTAATTATTAAAGAACATGAAAATATTTCCATGTGAATAGTTTCATTTTTTGAGGATAATATTCTCATCCTTCTCCTGCTGCTCTGCAAAAAGCAGGTTTTGTTTTAAATGGGCAGGTTTCATTGATTTTAAGATCACAGTAGAAAAACAAAAAACAAAAAACAGTGTTTCTTAAAAGTAAAATGATGTAACCTTTATATTTAGAGATCCCAATATAATCACATGTGAACTGTTCTACAAAGAAGACTTCAGACTCAGTTTTCAAACATCTAATTCTTGGGTGCTTTGCTGTCTATGTAATTCCTAAAACAGGAATTTACAGACCTTCTAATATGTTTACAGATAGTTTTCCAAATTGGTAGTTTAGAATAATTTATAGAAAAACAGAATACTTGCACAGAATCTGCCTCAACCAGCAGAAAAAAAGCAAACAAACAAACAAAAATCCCCCTACATCTCTCCCTTAAGAAAAAGTTTTTTAATGACAATTATGAATTATTGTGAGTTATTGCTTCTTAGATGGACAGGCAAGGATAAGTTCAAAAATATCTTTAAGGGTTAATCACTGTTTTTCTTAGATATTGCATTGTTTTGCATTTTACCACTGGGGAAAAAAAAAAGAGATTTAACTGCCACAAACTCAAGGTGGGCACACATAGGAAATAGTTTGTCAATCCCTATAGATACAGACTGTGGTCATCAGGATCTTTCTAATAATTCATTAGTAATATGTAGAAAAAAAGATATATTTATTTCCCCTGCAAAGCCTTGCAAGCCCAAAGTATTGGAAAGTAGACCTCAAAAAGCCATGCAGTTGGCTACATAGTAAGAAGATTAAATGTAACTTAGAAAAAAAAGGAAAAAAATAATTCTCTTCTAATTTCTGAGACTACCTGAGACAGTTCAGATTCTCAGAAAATGTAAACTATTTTAGATTTAACAGTATTTACAGTAAATATTGCAGTATTTACTCTAATTTAGCTAGATCACCTTATATCTGATCTAAAAGCAATTTTCTTTTGTTTAATCTTTCCTTACTGATCACCTGATTTACCATTTCTAATCTCATTATGCATTTTAACTGTTCTTATCTTTCTGTCCAGTAACAAATATTCACCATGTGAAATATTCCAAATGCACAGATATTTTTTAAATACTGAAGATTGTTCATGACATGAAAGCCAATCTATCTGTGCAAAACAAGCTTTCCTTCTCTATCTCTGCATTTCTGATTTCTTGTTTCCACAGAGCTGGAGACATTCAGCTTTCAGAGTATTTTCCCTGAATATGGTCTTCATTCTTCATGAAATTACCAATCATTGCTCTCCACAAGTATGTGCTCCCACACTGGTCTGGAACATATAGACGGTTATTGTATTACATAGCTATTTGTGACCTGTAAAATTGATACCAAGTTTATTATAGTCCAGCTGACTTGGTTTCAGATTTCAGATGTTATTAATCATAATAGAAAAGAGTGTAACAGCAGGAGCATGGCTGAGAGAGGAGACTTCAGAGAGAGATTTGTCCTATTTATTGCTTGAAAAGTAGTTAAAGATATCCATATTTTTATCTATGAGATCTCTAGTTCTTTGCATTTGCTTTTAAGCCTCCTAAGCACAGCACAGCAGAAAAATGCCCTTGTAAGTTTAACACTGCTTTTATCTGGGGAGAAGAAAAAGTAAATAAAGCTCAAGACAGATTCACAGGCCAAAATCCCAGTTTAAGTCTTCCCCTATACTTGCATTAATTGCTGAAGTAGCTTTACAAGACAGGGTTTTATGAAATAGTAAAGGATAAACTGATTAAAGCTACCATAGGGTAAACTGGACTTATTCCCTTGACATGAACAAATCTATGTAAATTAAAACAGAGTTTAGGTGAAATCTGTTGTGTAGAGATGGTTGACTGCTGTCTCACTGAAAGTCATTAGTGTGAACCTAACACTTCAGTGGGAAAAGTCCCAGATGAACAAAGACTGGGATGCATGACTAGTTCATCTTTCAAAAGAGTTGTAGGAATAGTTGTAAGAAACAAAATGAAAAAGGATCCTGTAACATGAAACACTTTCTCTTACAAGGAATAGATACATTCCTATCACTCTTGGATAAATTAATCAGGGGAAAAGCATACTAAAGAACTGTTGTTGCCATTAATGCCCCATTATTGTCATGTTGTGGGGTAGCAGCTATGTTATCACTGTTGGGTATTCAGTGGCATACAAGAGTAACTGCAGAGCTCCCTGTTGCCTAAGCTCTACAATCTATCTGCCAACACACACACAAAAAAAATATAGGCAAAATTTATGGAGTGAATCACTACAAGTTATTTGCCCTGCTCTCTTCAAGAGCTCAAAGGCAATGTGTCGACACTACAAACACAGGCGTGAAGGAGAACAAAGCACAACCATTTATACTATGTTTCTTTACTCTGTCAACTCCTGTAAACTGCAGAAGCTCTTGGAAACTGCCAATTTATTTTAGGAGTGTGTAGGGATATTCCATACTGATAGGAAATAATTTCGCATAAAGCTTAAAACTCCAGTACATACAGTAAATCTAAATCCTCAGAGTGCTTCTCAGCTTTGAGTAGTGCTGCTTAGGAAATGAAGTGATTGTATATGCAAGAGGAAATCAGAAATAAAACCACAGTAAACTGAAAAATGAAATACCAAATGGGGAGATAAATAATTTGCTGCTTCAAAGTAAGTCTTGCCACAGAAATCCTATAATCACTGTGAGAAAAGGGGATTATGTAAATATATTTAGTGATTAACAAAATTACATATTCATAATTATTCAATTTCATTATCCACTGAAAGTTACACAAATAAATACCTGCCGTAAGTACATTTTCCCTATCTACCTCTTTGTCATTTTTGACAATTGTTATCTATAAGCTAGGTAATGTATGATCCAGATGATGAGCTAGATTTTGTTTAACAAATATTTATCATGTAATACCATGAGTGATTGGTAGCAGCAAGGGCAGACTATTTCTTTAAGTGTATGAATAAGAATCAGGATATCTTGGCACAGTTCTTGCTTTGTTACTCACGGAAGGTCAACTATTTTCATGGCTTATTTTGAGTATATGCACAATGTACTAGCTGTCAAGACATAGGTTGCCTTGGTTAAAATGCACTGCTTCACACATGGGAGCATGACAGGAGCAGATGGAGAAGAAGAGGAAATGAGACATAGTAATAACAACAGCTGTCACATGTGGCCAGGTAGCCAAGACCAGAAAGTAAAAGAGAGCAACTCTGTACCCTCACTCCATCCCAAGAAGAGGGAGAGGAGCTGGGGATGGAAAAAAAATTGTCATTCTCCAGTGGAGCTATGAGGAGAGAACTCTGGATGTGTGAGGGGTGAGTGGTCACCCTAAGCTGACAGCAACAGCTTCCAGTAGGGGGATGCAAATTACATGAGGCCCTAAGATGAAGAAGAGGAGATTTATATAAGTTCTTCTTATGCGGGCAGGAAACAAAAGAAAATATATGTAATTATCAAGTGAGATGACTTTAAGCTTTCCATGTTATCTTGCATTTTTTAAAATACAAAATAGTATTTTCATAGCAGCTGGAGGCAGCCTGAGCAGCTACCAAGGAGACAAGGAGCAGAGCAAGTCAAACACTAGCTGACAAGACTAAATGATCTCTAGAGGTCCCTTCCAGCCTCAACCATTCTAAAATTCAGTGATTTATTCTGTGTTTCCATATATGTATGTTAGCCAATAAAACTCAGTAATGATCACGGACCACTAATCAGTGAAGCTTAGAAAGACAGGTACCTAGATATATCCTTTATTTATGGTTTTTCTTTTCAGTTTAGCAGATCTTGACTTTTAGACTCATGACTTCTCACAGATGAGCTGTTAGTTTTTCTTTTTCAGAATGAAACTTTGAAAACAAAACTCTTCATCTGTGAGAGATTTTGATGTTTAAAAAAAAAAAAAAAAAAAAAAAAAAAAAAAAAAAAAAAAAAAAAAAAAAAAAAAAAAAAAAAAAAAAAAAAAAAAAGGAGAGCAAAATATCATCCAGAATCAAGATAAAAACTCTAAAAACACAGCTAAAGAGGTCTGGAATAAATCTATTATGAACACTTTGGAACAGTTCCATTTCAACTGAATTTAGAGTTGAGAAACTAGATGTCTCTCAGCCAGCTACCTTGCACTCAGTATTTATTCATCAGAAAGAGCCTGCCTAGAGGTTGTGTCAAGGTTGAATTGTCTTGAGAAGTAAAAGTCATTCTCCAGTATCTCAAATTTACAATCTGTGTTGAAGTCTAAATACCCAAGCACTCATTATTTTGTAATCAGTCACTATATATTTATTATATTCTCAGATACAATGATATAACACAACATTAATAGTGATGACAAGGCTTAAGGTAAAAGTTGGAACAAAATGAAATACGAGAAAAAAAATCAAGTTTCCTCCACCAATGTTACTGGGAATACCACTACAATCAGCATAATCTTCTTCTGCCATTCTCACCGAGTTTTGTTTTCCTATCTGAAACATCCCAGAAGGCATTCTCTGCAGGATACATGTACCTTCAAGGTATCCAACCTGAGTTCCACCAAAAAGATTATTCTGTAAATTATTATTTCCCCAGAGCACCACTGCTTGGCTCCCTTCTGGCACATCATGCTGTCATTTGCATTTCTTTATTTCCAAGCCCTTAAATAGTCTCTGTCCCCAAACAGCTCACTAGCACTGATTCAGAACTGAGAGGAAAAATAGCTGTGGACACCATGATTCAAAGGAAACACTTTGTGCTTTGTCCTCTAAAGCTTCTCTTGCTGGAAGAAGCTAACCTAAAGGTTACATATACATAAAGATCTAAGACGAAAACATTCATCAACTCTTATGCCACAACATATTTGCTGTGCAATTTACTGTCTTGGTCATGGCCATAAATATGGCTTCAGCATTTTCTGGTGCTGTGCTCTCTTTATGGGCACCTGTCCCCATGTCTTATACTTAGATTGTAAGCACCTGGGTACCAAAACTGTCTTCTTTTTTTCTCATTTTCATATCGCCTTGGACAATGGAGTGGAAACACATGCAATAAGCACAGAATTCTGAGACACATTTCCTTCAAATAAAAATATATAGGTCTTGATTCTGCAGAGTCATGTGTCTTATGTTAATAAAGCACTGGACCATAATCATCTGTGGAAAGCTGGCATTTTGAGCAGGTCACCATCTGGTCTTTAATTTTTATATATGATCTGTGTAGATGCCTGAAGTTAATATCACACCTATATTTCCATTCCTAAAGCTCATTACCAGAAGCTAATAAATTTAATCCTCAAGAACAAAACAATTCGTTCTCAGACAGCTGTTGAATGGTTTTCAAAACCCTGAATGTAAACAGCTGTGTTACTTTTGAGGTTGCAAAAATTACGTCTTACTATTACAGAAGTTTTTGCAGTCCTTTGAAAGTACTTCTAATGGCTCAGTAGAAAAAGATAGAGACTTGAAACTTGGACAGAGAAGCATGGTTTGCAGCCATGGCTTCACATGATCCCTAGAAAATCTATTTTAATTTGATGTCTTTCTAGAGGTTTGAAATATCTTTTCCACGTGCAATGTTCTTCATATTTGACCCATATAGGACCTGTATGTTCCACTGGCACATGAACATGTGGAAGTTGTTTTGAAATTTCCATTAAATTATTGGTCCTTGTGCAGTACCAAAGCTTTGTTAAGAGAAAGAAAGGAAAAGGCTTATTTTTTTTACTGTAGAGACCCTTGTGGAATGGGAATCTGAAATACCTTCATACTATACAAGTTTAAAGAGCTATTTACATACAAAACTAGAAAGTCTCAAGAGAAAGTATTTCCATGTTAAATGTAAAACAGACACCTGGGATGTATAAAACTGAAAAGCTATGTAACATTACAATCAGAACTCAGATAAGCAAAAAAGAATATTTCATAAAAATGTTTCACCTTTAAAAAGTTTGTCTATTTTCTGAAAGTCAGGTTATTAATTTCATCTATCATTAAATAAGATTTGTAGCTTTTTAATTACTTTGCATCTTATCATACTTTGTAGATTTTTCTTCTTTTAATGTGCAATCAAGAAAATTTGTATAATTTATATAACATACATTTTTAATGCCAGGGTAAGGATCAGTAAAACAATTTAATCAGAGTTTCAAATAAACTATACCATACAATTTTATCCAGTAGTTTCTGTAACAGGCCTGTTGTTATTACCTTTTCATTAAAGTTTTTCTGATGAAATTACATGTAGAATATACTGAATTATTTAGGTATCTCTTCTGACCTTCAGAGTAGGAGTCAACCCTACATTAAAGCACTTTAATATAGGTCTTCACCCGTAGACATCTGCACATGAGCTGAACAGTGGAGTTGTATGTCTCATCAATATTAACCCTAGGATATCCAGAACACCAACTGTTGCCGACGGGGGTCGGCAAGCCTCATTCGGTAGCTGGACTGACCTGGGGTTGTCTTCACCCCAGGGCCCTAGAGCACAGATATCACTATGGGGGATGCGGCAAAATGGCCATTATTGCGCAGTTCAGTCTGCCTATATACTCCCGTAGAATGCGGAAACTCACCTACTGCCCAATTGGGAGACTAATTTCAACTTTTCGCCTTGTATGGCATGGGGTTATCAGTAAACTGCATAAATTAATTACGCACCTAATTCCCGTGACATCGCGAGATCTTCCGAGCGCCATGCCTTAAGCTCTATGCCCTATACGATACTATATCATCTACTTTGCTAAGCTCTCTACCTTATTAAGCCCTAAAAACACAAAAACTCCTACAACCAACTTAACAGTTGGTAAGGCAGATAAAACACAAGCTCTACGGGAGACCCATCAGCCTTCAATAGCAACAGTAGCCAGGCAAAAACACATCAAATAGCTCTACACACCTCCATGAAGATGACTGAGTCAAGCCAAAATCTCTTCTGACTGTTGCATAAGTTGAGACATACAATTCATATGAAGAGAATCAGGTCACCTGCTTTCATCTTAAGCATAATTCTCTCCTATCTTCAATTACTCTTTAAATTGTTCTAGAAATTTCCCCATTCCAATTTCTTTGACTTTAACTTCAGATATTAAGCTTTACTATGCTTCTTTATACATGAAACATATACTACTAAAATGGCATCACAAAATTTCTCCTTGAGTCAATTATGATCAGCCCATTTTTTAGACTGTAGCTTCATTATTCTTGCTTTATTTAGCTGCCCTATGCCTTCCAACTAATTGTTGGAACCCACATCTAATAAGTGGTGCTGATGGATGAATATAATAAATTAATAAATAAATCAGAATAAATAATTAAATATAGAACAGCATGGTAATGGCAATGAAAACCCAGAGATGAGAATGTTTTTTAAGCTGATGATCTCCTCTCTGTTAGGTTTTTTTTCTGAAAAGAATGTGTATTGTGAGCCTCAACATCACAGAGGAACGCAGAAAATATCTATATCTATATCTATATCTATATCTATATCTATATCTATATCTATATCTATATCTATATATCTATATATCTATATCTATATAGATCTATAGATCTATCTATATCTATATCTATAGCGATATCGATATCGCTATAGATATATAGATATCTATATAGATAACTATATCTATATATCTATCTATATATCTATATCTAT
>VZSG01000660.1:332608-352995 GCA_013398315.1 Nothoprocta pentlandii
TCTCTCACGTTAAGGGCAACTCTGCCACTTCCTTGCCTGTACTTCCTGAAAAGTCTAAAGCCATTCATGGCCAGGTTCCTGTCATGAGAGCTGTCCCACTATGTAACTGTAGTGAGCCACTACAGTGGCACTACATAATCTCAATTGCAATGAGATCATGGCCTTGCAATTGCACATGCATCTCCATTTCCCCTTGTTTATTCCCCATGCTGTGGGTGTTTACATAGAGGCATTTGAGTTGGGCTCCCAATGTGCCTCTCATTCTGGCTGGGGCAGCTGTAACTTCATTGTGAGAACCTTCAATATTTCTCTTATTTTGCTGTTTAGCCTCTCCAGGCATTGGGCACCCTTCAAAGGCTCTGGAGTTAGCTGCTCTGAGAGGTAGGACAGGCCGAACATTTACTGTTCTCTGATCAAAACAGAGACAAGCACCTATTGCCTGTTCTGAGAAGGAACGGACAGGAGGGCAGTGTGAATCAGACTTTATAAACTCCATTCACTATTGGAGCTGGGACTTTTAACAATAGTTGTCGGGGCTTTCTGAAGCTGCGTTTGTGTGATCAGATGGATTTGGCACCACAGAGCAGGTCAGATGATCCAGCTCGCAGGGACAGCTGATCTGGAGATGGCAGATCTAGGCAGGGGGCAAACTTCTAATCCAAGAATCACACTGATGAAAAGTTTTGCATTTTGTCACTGTGATTCTGTTTATGGATAAAATCCTATTCTTAAACTGGATAACATACAAGGACAAAATGAATAACAACAACAATAATGGTATTAATCTATGTCCAAGTAGGCATTTTGGTGAGATCAGCGGGAAGGCAAAACAACCTTGTATCACCTTCTGATCTGGGTTATCTGCTATTTTAAAATGAGACAAGGAATGTAATGCATGTATCAGGGAGTAACAATGCTAGTCTAAAAATCATCGGTTTCCCCATGATGCAAATGCTGTGAAACAGGTGAAATGCAGATTGCCTTCTACCCCAGTCTATCTTATGCTTCATTTATTACACTAGACATATTTATACAATCTCAGACTCCTTAGAAAGATTTCATTTCCAAGAGGAAAAAATATACTCTATTAGCTAACTGTAGCAATGATTACATGCTACTTTGCTTCGATATGGTTCCATTTGCAAGCACCTGGCATTCGAGAAGAGTTAATAAGGCTGGATGATCTCTCAGCTTTTATTTTCCCCACTTGTGTATATTCATTACAATGCCGATACTAGTCAAGTGGCATACAGTGTATTAACTTCCAAATACCGAAAAATCAATGGAGAGTATTTTGCCCACATTTAAAGACATGGGACAATTCTATAAGACTCTTTTCAGCACTGTTAGAAACTGTGCACCTGGATACCCATAGAAAAGGTACTGATAGAGACTGAAAGGTACGCTTTTTTCTGTCAAAACTCTCTCTGTCAGTATTGGCAGCAAGCTCTCCTGACTACTGTCAGGATTTCATCCTCATCCGTAGCTCCTGCAGACCCATCTTCTCCCCAGTGCTCTCTATGACTTATTTTCTCTGCTTCATTAGTGGTCCTACCAGGCTCTGTTCTTCACCTTTCCCCCTACACATGCCCTGTATGACCTCCCATACATGGCTGTATGATCTCCTTCCCTCAATCTCTCCTAGGATTTGCCTTATACTAATCAGAAGATTATGAATCTGCACCTAAACCACTCTTGCTTAAACAGCAAGATAAAAATTGTTAATATCAGAGACTTACCTGCCATCTAAAACCACTCCTTAATTTCAGATGGGACAGCATTGACCCAGAAACGTGAGAATAGGCCTGGTAGGCTACTGCCTGACAGCCCAAGAGTCAGAAATTATCCACCACAGGGCACATGTTAAGCATGTCACTCCAGGGTCAGTGGCAGAGGTGTGTGTTTGGACAAGAGGCAGGTTTCCATCCTCTCCCTGCTCTTCCCCAATAGGTTCCCAGTTGATGTGTTTTGCAGTGGAGAAACAACTGTGGCATTTCTCAGCAGCAATATTTTACTGGAGGACTGTTATCCTTTTCATGAGTATGCAGAAATAGAGGCTTATGACTGCCAGGAAACTCAATCTTTATTTAGACAACTAAAGCAGTGGCCTGATTTTCCACCGTTGCAACTCCCCTGAAGAGAACAGGAGCTCTGGGCACTCAGCAGGGCTGAAAAACTACTCATTAGCTTGTAAATCTATAGCCATTTCACAGCTGTATCTCTGCTTCACACCATGCCTCTCAGTTTTCCTCAGCAACAGAGAACTCTGCACACAAGAAGGCCTCTGCACAGCCACTCCGTGCAATGACCTCCAGCCTTCCACTTCTGGACACACAGTCCTTGGTCCATGTTTCAGATCACTTGGTCTGAGTCACTCGAAAGCTCCCTGCAGCATCTCTCCTTTCTCCAAGTCCTGGACTTCAGCCACCCAACTGTTAATCCTTTGCTGATACTATTGTTGCATGTAAGACCAAAAGATAAAAAGGCCATTACCTTCATTTACATATAGAGAATGGAGTAAAACGTAATTAAACCACATACTACAGATGCACTCTAATAAAAAAGAGAAATAGTAAAAACAATTATAGGCTGGCATACTTACTGCTTCACATTTAAATAATAATGTGAACTATTAACTAAACTAGGACATAATCAGCTGAGGTTCATTAACTTATCTTACTGTAGAAATAGTACTACAATTCAATACAATTAGGTACATACTACAAGGAAACTGCTTTTTCTGCACCATGCTGCGCCTGCTCTTAGAGATGCTGAGGTCTTTCACCTCCCACCGACTTTTCAGAACACATTAATTTCCTTTTTGGAGGCACCCAGCACTGCTCTATATCTAGCCCCTAGAAAAGAAAGTCAATGACATTGAGTTTATGCAGATCCACTCCCGTGCTATTGATAATGGTGAAATGGCAAAAATGCTACAAGTAGACCACTTCACTCAGCACTTTCATCTGTGGCTTCAAAACCTTTTGCTGTTTAAGGAGAGCAGGAATAAAGGAGTGCATGAAAGAACTGCATATAACATTAGCCTACACACAGAGCAACTCTGTCCATTGTAGACTGAGGACAGCTTCAAGTAGAGGGTATCCAATTCCTGCAGAAGCTTAAACATCTCAGGAGGAACCAGGTGTAGACCACTTGAGGTCCGTTCTCTCACCTTCAGAGCTTGGCAGAGCACAGCTTGTATCCATCCACCTAAACTTATTCCTCCTTCAAAGATGGATGGTTTTGTGCAGAATGATTATGGGGTGCAGTCCCTGGCCTGTCCAAGCTTATCTAGCACAGTGGCAGGGGGGCCACTTGCAGGGGCACTGCAAGAACGGTCTAGAGAAAGTTCAAACAGTTAAACAATATGGAAAATCACACGCCAGTGTTTGTCTCTGTGCCTTTTCCCCATTTATTGTCACGGCTTTCCTAAGAGCAAGCCAAGGCAGGATTTTGATGAAAGGGATTTGGCTTAAGTTAACAGAGGATGCTGATAGACTGGAGTGAGCATCTGGAGGATAGATTTTGAAAAACATCTGAAGAGTTTCCTTAATCTTTCTTGAAATGCTCCTTTCTATCTGACTGTACCAAATCTCCTATTTCTTCAGTCTTCATATGAGTCTGTTCACGGCAAACTGTCTTTTCCCTACTGTCTGCATTTACGAAGAAGATTCAGTACTCTACCAGACAGAGATGCTGAAGGTCTTCCTGAGACCTCCAGATGGAAAGTGGTTAAAAATCTATGCAAAAGGATATCAATCTTTTTGGATCACATTTTAATCACAATTTCTATGAGTGAAAATAACAGCATATGGTGCAAGAAAGTAAAACACACAGCTTCTGAGGTAAAAAATACTCTATTAGTACAAGTACAGTCCATAAATTATTACCTATTAAATTAATTTAAAACATAGTCTTCAAGTCACAGCCCTTATTTATCCCTAAAATGTTTTCAGTGATTTCTCCAGGCTATATGAGGAGATCATGAGTTACAGCTGCCAATGCCTTCGAGCAAAGGGACTTGGAAGGAGAAGCTCTGTAGCATCCTTAAAACAGGTGTCACAAAGAAATATCTGCTAAGGATAGGAATGGATTTAAACCTGGGAACAGAAAACTTGGCCAAGCAGAAAGTATGTTATCAAGAGCTCAAATGAACTTCCCACAATCAAATCTAAGCAAAGATCTGTTCACTAAGATGTGGGTTGCATAGTGGGTCACACAATTGGAAGCACTGACAGAATTTGTGCTTAATTTAATCCTTCTGTGTATTTGCAATTAGTGATCAAAAAATGAAGTTTAATTATCTGAATGCACTAGTTCCAAATTTCTCACTTGAATGTATATAGCAGGGAGCTAATAAATTGATATACTACTTCATGGAAAATTTCAGAAATCTTCTATTTTCTCCCAAACTGACAAGAATTTCATAATACCTTGAGAAATAAGATTTCAGGGAAAAGTTCTTATTTTTGACTTTTAGAATTACTTAAATGCATTGTTTCAATAAAACCAACACTTTTTTGATTCACTTTTCTGAGGTTTCCGAATTAAATGTTGAGTGATAAAGACAATAAGATCAAAAGGGTTCTTTAAAAATGAAAAAGTCATTAAAAACACATTTAAACTCTATTCCAAAATGAAAAGCTATCCCCAAACCATTGAAGTGACATAGCATTTTCCAGCATAAAAATGTTCCTTTGGAAAACCTGTGGCTAGAATATACCCAAGACACCTCTCTGAGGTGTCTGAGGGCACAGTGATTTCACTAGTTTATTAAGGTGTTTTAGAGGAAGTTTTGGCACTGTATGTTCTACAGACATGCACTGCAGTTCTGTGGGTAAACATAGGAAATCTTAGGTCAAACTGAAAAAAAAATCTAAGCACATTTCAGGAAACAGAAAATAAGCATTCCCTCTGGATTGCCATTCTCCAGGTTTTTCTCCAACGCTGCTTCCGTGATGTCTTGCAAATGGGTTTACCAGGACTCCACAGGCCCCAGATGATTAAACTACTGAAACCGGGTAGAATATTCCATTGCACATGTGTGAAGTCAATTGCTTAAGTGTATGCAACCTCATAACTTTTAGAAGTATGTTATAGGCAATTTGAAACTGGGCAAAGCTCAACTGCTCCCTTTTTATTCACTGCAGTCTACCATACCCAGATTAAACCAGAGCATTTTCTTTTTATTCTATCTTTTCCTTTTCTTCAAGCTTGATAAACATTTAAGCTCCTATTATGCCCTTCTACCTTCCCATAAATAAATTAATGATTCACCTGCATGCACACTTATCTGTCTGCATTCTTACCCTGATCACACAACTCTCTGCAATAATGCAAATTAACAAAACTAATTTGGTTTTCATTATGATGCTAATGAATGCTTCCTTTATAAAATGCTTTGAGATCTAGTGATGCAAGGCATTATATTAGAGTTGGCACTATAATTCACTGTGTATTTGTGATTATTATACCTTTTAATAAATATAATTGATTTTCCATGTTATTAAAATTCTCTGTATATTTGTAAAAATTCGCACTCAAGCAACTCAAACTGAGACACATTGTTTTTGTTTTTTGGACATTCTAATTAATCTGTTACATTGTTGTGATTAAAGCTTTGCAGCAATCTTGTTCAAGTGATATAATCACCATCATTTTTATTCATTAGTTGTTGATGGTAGTGGCCATAAAATGCTCAGCAATTTCCATGCACTCATAAGAGGGAATAACTGCCCTAAGGTACTGTGAGCCCAAGAAAGAGCTCATTAAAACAATATATACATTTTTGACTCACTAAAAATTGGTATTATCTCCATTCATCTTTTGTTTTAAAAGCTTTGCTCTGCAGAAGCCGCGATACGGAGCTTAGTCAAAAATAAGCCTCTAAAGCAAGTGAGAACCTTCACATATGCAGAGGAATGTGCTGCGGCTTTTACCTTATGCTAGAACTACAATTTTTTTTTCATCTGGCTCAGGTGGAGCGCAGGTTGTCACATCGGGATTGTACCGATCACACATGGCATTCACTGTCTCTCTCTCCAAAGGTCCTTTCCAAAGCTACAGATGCTTAAATATTGGATTTATCTGGCAGGGCATAATACCAACCCAGCATCCCCGTGCACCTGGGTAGGGGCATGACCTATGAAAGGATTTTATCTGGCTTTACACCAGCATGAGGAAATCCCTGCCTAAAACACTCCTTAAAAGTCAGCTGCCTACACCTGACCTCCACTCTCTAGAGACTATATCCCTCCCACCACAAGCTTTTAAGGGCTGGGGAAGCATGTTATGATTCTAACATTGCTGTAGGGATTTTCTTTGAGTTTAATAAATTTCTAGATTTAAAAGTCCTACAAAGATCTCAACCAGGAATTGCATCAGTCGTAACATGGAACAATGCAGAGGGGAAGCTGAGCTTTGGTTATAAATGCAAACAGTTTGCAACTGACAGCCAGTTTATAGCTGCAATTCAAATCATAGGACAAAGCATTTTTTCCCCCTAAACATTTGCTATGATTTGATTAACATGGTTTTTATTAGCTCGAGAGCAGCTGGGTTTTGATTCTGTCTGTGCAGCAGCTCAGAAGGGAATTGGTGCTTCTGAGCAAGCCTGGATCCCTTAAAGCATTTTGGGGAAGTGGTTATGGAAATGTCTCAAGTCCATGTTCACACTCTTCTTCCCTCTACATGCTTTCTATTCTAATCAAAATGAACAGCCTAGAAAATGTGGATTAACTCAGACAAACAGACTGAAGAGCTCAATCTTTTATATTTAGTTAATATAAATCAGTGGCACAATCCCCAGATCTTAATACTCTGTGGCTGTTTTATCCTTTCAATCCAGGCAGTGCTTCTCCAGTCTCCTGCTACCCTTGCCCTGTTCTTATCTTTAATGCTGATGTACCTTTTTTTTTGCATAACAATACCAGATTTACTAGTAAAAGCTACATACTGTGCCAATTTAGAGTAAATTAAAAAGAGCTTTTTGGAACCAGTTATTTATTTATGATTGGAACTACAAATCATATGCATGCCTGTATCTGCCACATCCACCCAAATTGACATATTGAATTTACTAAGTCAAATTATTATTTTTTTGCATGCTTTATAATGCTTCTAGAAGCATTTGCAATCAGGTGCTGAATCTATTCTGCAGTCTTTGTAATAGGATTTAGGGAGAAGGACTAGCAATAAACAAAGAAGCAAATGAAATAAACCCCATTAATTAGGGTGAAACAGTAACAGAGTAGTTCTGGTTTTACAGATGGGCAAGATGTCTGATTGAATTTCCCAGGCTATGCAGATTGGCTGCAGATGGTGTGGAAAGTGGTCCAGAACTCAGAATTCATATAATCAAAAACACTCTTAGATCCAAACAAGAATGTTTTCCCTTGTGATGCTGTATAGCTTGCAACCTTAGCACAATCATTTGGTAACTTTTCAAATCAAACCATAACATAAACCTCACACAACACAGTATTCAACAAGGGCCCTCATTAATGCTGCTATTATCATCTAATAATTCAATAAAAGCACAGCTCCTGAAGCAAGTTAATTTGGCCCCAAATTATAATTTCCTATTGAAAACACCGAGTGATAAGTGCGTGGGCCAACTGGAGATCTCAAGAGAAGAGCATTTACTGAGCAGGCAGTATATGAGCAACACCTGTTATCATTAAGAAAATAACAACGGAAGAAGTTTTTGCCACTATAAATATCCTTAAGAATACAGCAAAATATTAACATATCAAACATTCAAAACACTGAACGTCTTTACCTAAATTTCTGAATAATTTTTTTGTATTGTTATTTTAGAAATTGGGCTGTCCTCCTAAGACTTTGTTTGCAATGCCAAGATGTTAAAGTCTTTTAAAAAGTGTAAACACGGTGACTTTTTAGGCCCTGAAAGGATGCTGAGATTGCTGACTTTGAAAAAAAGGGGCTACAATTTTGCAAGCTGAACAGAAATGAAGAGGAAATGAAGAGGATCCAGCATCTAAAGGTCTTGCTTTGGTTTTAATGTGAACAAAATATCCTCCTTGAATTTCTATTTAAGGTCTATCAGTGCTTACCAGTGTTGTAAGCAGGAAAAAATAATTAATAACCTCTACCTATGCTTCCTACAGGTTTTTTTTTTTTTTTTTTTTTTTTTTGTGACATGAAGGCTCCTTGTTGCTCCATCCTCAATGGGAGAGAGAAAGTCTGTTAAAAACTTGTGGGCAGGTGCTGCATGGGAGTAGTCCTCATGTTCCTCCCTGCATCCCTCATCTAAGTGTGACCTTGCCTTCACTCAGGCTAAGAGGGAAGATGTGGCATTTCTTCAGCAAGTTTAACTCATCCAGTGTGGTCCTCAGCTCAGGTCCAAATAAATTTAATTTAGGTGTAACTGAGGGAAAATCTGGATTGAATGAAAACCAGACTCAGTGGGTTGGTACAGGTGTAATTAAGACTACACAGCTAAAGCCTTTCACGCCTTTTCTCCTGACAATAAATGAGACACTCTTCAAATTTTACAATGTTTGAGATAAATATCAACTAGAAGAATTAACACATTGAGTTATGTAAGACATTCAATCATGATAAGAAAAAAATACAGCAAGTCTCAGGTAATTAGCTAGCATAATGAGACTTGTTAATTTTTGCAGGAACAATTTATAGTTCCTGAAGTCAATGTATTAGTCTTTGAGTCTATTCTAGCACACCTGTACAGTTTAAAGGTAGCTAGAACTATAGAAGTGTAGCAAAAAAAAAAAAAAAGAAAGAATGAATCTTACATATTACTTTGTACACTCATATTCAGAGGAGAATAACATTTTATGTAAAGACATTGAGCCTTGGCAGATAGGTTCAGAAAGAATGAGGTATCACTGGAAGTTTAATTTTGACACTCCTCTTGAAAGGTCTTAATTAGTAGGGAAGGATGAAAGTGAGCTTGAAAGAAAATCACCAAAGACATCCAAAGGGGGAAAGTGTCATTAAATAAATCTCCATCACTTGGCACTCTAAGATAGCACTTGACAAGTGATGATCTAAAATACAATTGATAGAAATTCTACACTTCTTTCAGGCCTTAGCAGAGCTTACAGCTGGGAAGGAGTAAAAATGGAAAATGTTTGAGAAAGAAAAAAAAAATGCTTGTCATATCCAAGCCATAAGAAAAATTAAAAAAAAAATCACAAGCGAGACTCTTACCTTGTGAAGGGAAGGAGAGAGAAAAAAAATCTGTTTCAGAAGCAGCTGTCCCCTTGCCAACCTCCAAGAAAAGTCTGTGACAATTTCCCTTCCCAGCAGAAGATGAAACTGGCAAATTCCACCCTGGATTGATTGTGGCCTGGGGGGACATGCAGAGCCAAGGTGCAGATCCCAGCATCTCTGCTTTACTTCCTAGCACTTTCCTGGAAGATTCAATGTTGCTTTCCTTCCTAAAAGCAGAGGTGAATTTGACAATAGCCTCCTCTGTCAAAAACCACGGAGACCGGGTTTTGTTTCTCTTGAATTGCAGCCAGCATTTTCAGCAAAATTGAAAATTAAATTTTGAACAGCTCTAGGTTTCCCTGGTTTTATGAAATCAGAGTTTGGAAATTACTTTTGTGAGCAAGCTATAAATCTCTGGAAAAGTAACAAATTCTGTGGCATATGATATATGCCTACAATATAAAGAATGAAGAAACAGCAGTTGCCACATCACACACATAGACAGAAGGGAAAAAAAGAGGCCAACAAATAGAAATACTAGTTTTGCACTAGAAGTGTTAAACTGTGAAAATTATTGACACAGTTCAGAAGAGTCAAGGAGTTTTTAAACAAGATTCCACATAGTCATCGTAATGAGTTCCTATTCAATGGCATGGGCCACATGAAACTTCTCAGTTCAGGAAGTCCTTAACAAAATAAATGCCAAAAAGACACTAAGTACTGTGCAACACTCGTGTTGTTTCTCACTGTGTTTCTGCAAGCATCTAACACTCACTGCTATCAGAAACAGGATACTAGAAAGAGGGACTATTAGAATGAGCCAGTTTAGCAGTTTCTAAGTTCATACAAACTAGCAGAAAATGGTCTACCAGCCCAAAGTAACTAGTTTTTGAAGGTTGCTCTGTATAATAGCATAGGAAAGACATGCAAAAAGCAAAACTTGAATTCATTTTTAGCAGAGATGTCTACAGCTTGTTAAGGAGAGCTTATATGCATGAATCCCCACATATTAAGAGGAAAGTGAATATTCCCCAAAGACAAGCTCGGCTGCTAGGTAGGTTTTGCCAATCTCCTAGCTCAAATGTCACTAATTTTCTCACTTGTTATTAAAACTTACGAAGACTCCAGGGAATTTTCTGAAAGAAAAATTCTTGCCTGCCACATTACCCCTCCCTTTCACTTTTGGCTTGCTGTAGTTTCTCCTCCGACTAGAAATGCACCAATCTTCTGAATTCAGAATTCCTGACTTGAAATTGGTTAGGATTCCTGAAAGTTCCTGACTTGAATTTGGTTAGGATCAAATATTTTGAGCTCAGCCTGACTCTGTTCCCAAAACACACAAAGTAAATTGGAAATAGTTAATAAAACTTTTTCCATATAAAAATATAAGGAGGAAAAAAAAAGAAAAATCATAAAGTAGCTCAGAATAATGAAAACTGGGTATGAATTTTCACTTCAGCTACAAAACTTCCTTTTTGACTTTGACTCCCTTAATTCATCTGTGTTTCATTTCTTCATTTATAAAATGGCACTGTAGTTTCCTGCATTACTTTAAGATGTTAAGGAAAATTCTATGAGTATTGGCAAGATCTTCTGAGAACCAGATAGTGAGCAGGGAAAACAGAACACACACAAAAAAAAAAATCCATTTTGCAGGAAAACGAGACACTTATTAAAAGGTTTTCAATACCTTCAATACACTGAATAATCAGTAGAACAATATGTAGAATATTTTTTGCATCAGTAACTTTTTTTTAATATAAGCTATGGTTATCCGCATGCTGCACACTTTTAGATTCTATATTCTTACATAATAGCATTTCATAGGGATGATCTGAGCTTTAATTTTCTTTAAACAGAAGATTTTGGACAAAGATGTGTGCATGGGAGAGAAGAGTTATTTTAAAAGTTGTTATGCATTTCATTTTTATTGCATGTTTGGGAAGAAGGCCCCTGAGATGAATGCCAAATAGCTCGTCAAACTCATACTTAAAAGAGAGTGTGCTAAGTTCAAAGTAGCTGATAATAAATGCTAATGATGGTCATAGCTTGTTTGCTTTTCTGAGCAAAGATCTGTCTGCTTACACACAGGAGATTGAATGTTTAGATCTGCTTTTATAACACTGGTGTGCAAAGTTCCCAACAGCCTTATTTAAGTGTATACATCAAAGATTCAGGTTCTTAAATGCACCAAATTATAAATGAACTCATAAACTGAGTGCATAGCTCCTGGCTTCTCCATTCGTAAGATAATAACCTTATGGTGCTCTGAAAATGCTATTGTTACGGTTCAGACTATGAATGTCATTAAAATGAGGTCTGAAACGTTGCATGGGTATTTTTTCTTTTTAATGGCGAGGATAAGTAGAGGTAAAGGTAAATCTCCATGTAAAGATTTATAGTCTCAGAAGATAATAACATCACAGCATAGAGAGATAAGGGGAGTTGGAAATAAATCCACAGAGTTGGAAATGATACTCAGATCTCCTGGGTCTCAGAGTTGGATTTGACCATAAGAGGGTTCTTTTTCCATTAAAAAAAAAAGTTTCTGTTCTACACATGCTCTCATCCCAGTAACTGTAACTAGATTGCAATGCATTTTCCTTGTGCTAGCCCTTTTCCCAGACATAACCACATCTCACTAAGGAGCAGATTCATTTAGCCTAACTAAACACACCCAAGTAGTACGATGAAATCAGCAATATGGTGTATTTAAGAATAAACTCATTTTGCTTGACTTTGGCACCTAGTCCAACCTGCTCATCTATCAGCTGGCAGAGATGGACATCTCTGTCCAAGCCTCTGGTGATGTTTATAGTCAATGGACAAAGGCAAAGCCAATGGATGAAGCAATCTCCTATAAACTAAATTACCCTCTTGGATATAACTTCTGAATTATAGCTTGAGATAATGATTATTTCTGGATTAAAAAGAAAAAAGTTAAACAAGACTTCAGACTTAAAGTTAACTTAAAGTTAAGACTTAAAGTTAAACAAAACTTATTACTGAGTAAAACAGTTTTGAAAAAAAAAAATCATGTTTGGTTCTTCTCAGAATATATTTTATCTTTTTATTTTCAGGTGAATTTGCAAAAACCTAAAGAATATTTCTTCAGTCATCTTTAACTCAATTATCTCTAATTGGAATTATCCTTCAGATTTTTCATGTAAGAAGTATGCTACTACAGTAGTTAAGAAACTACAATTTTGGAAGAGTGTGTATAGTACACTGTCTATGATTTTGGCCATATTCCAAGGCAAGTAATTACATTTACATACCTAAATTCACCCTGGTTGTTTCATCTGGATACAGCAATACTCCATAAGCTCGTTTAGCTAATTTAGAACCCACATGAACAGCATAGGTTCAAAAGTTCAACTCGACTTTATTAGGTTTGCGGTCCGCTTAATAATACTTAGCACTTAATTAATCTGCGCAACACCCTTGTGAGCTACTTAAGTTAGTACTACCAGGAGAGTCTGTGAAAAAGGAACAAAAATAGAGTCAGGAAGAAAAATGTCCATCTTACAAAGCCATCTCTCACACTCAAATGGGTGTTCAGGTGCCTAGTACAGTGAACCATGGTTCAGTGGTATTTAGTTTTGAAAAGCCATTTAATCAATGAAACACACACAAAAGGCAATGTGACGGTCATTTTGTGATTTCAATGTGCCTGGGCGCACATGTTCAGCAAAAGGCCAAAGAAAATTAACACAATCTAGTTTTCCTTTTTATATATGAAAGCACTGGCTCTGCCCAAAGAGGCAGGGAATATAGCAATAAGGCTGTACTCAAGTAACCTGAATATCTGACTGATGTACTCAGTACACCATCTTGAAAGATATCCTGCAAATCAGTGAGCCCATACTCTGAAACATGAGAAATCCTCATATATAAGAAGGAGAAGCATATGTGGTCAAGTCCCCATGCTAACTACATCAGTGTCATGACAGTAAACAGACTAATTTCTGTGAATCTGTGAATATGCCCTAATTTAGTAGTTGGCAGAGTGTCTGTAGATTACCTGGAAAGCTGTTATGTGAAAAAGCAAGAGGTGGAGGAGACCTCATGGACATGGCCCCGTGTGGCAAACTCCACACTCCTACCCACCATATCACCCTTTCATCCTGTAGGCAAGAAGTCGTGGTGCCTAGAAGTTCTCTGTCCCTGTCCCTCTATTTCCTGTCCTGACTACCCAATAGTGACTTATGATTCTGCTGTTTGATCCAGCTCTATTTATTAGTTGCTAGTAGTTGCTAACAGTCTTAGCCCTGTTTCTACTGTCTTCTTTGTGTTAAGTACAGTGACAAACATCTTCTATGCCACAGGATTTTCTCTGCAAAGAAAAACTACAGAAGTCTGAATTTGACCAGTTTAGGGGGACTTGTGGAACCTTGGATCCCTATCTTCACAACATTCTTAATCAAGGGAAATATTATCTTTTCCTTCTCACTTAAGGGACATTGACACACAAAATTTATAATGATTTGCCACTGAAATCACACAGGATGCTTCTAATAGATATGAAAACAGGCCCTCACTCCTCAATCAAGACTCTAGTCACTGAACATCTCTCCACTTCACCAGACTCCTGGTTTTGGCTGATTTCTCTAGACATAACCCTTATAACACTACTGAAATATTTGTGGCACAGTCTGAAAAACCCAATACCTGATCCTGCTAGCTGATCCATATGCATCAAAGGTACTCTCCCAGGCTTCAAATGGGTCCTGTACAGACACAAGGGATAAATCTTTATCGAATATAGAATAGTAGTAGTAGTAGAGTAGACCCAAATCTTTCCATAGTAAGCATTTTATAATGTAGTCTGTGTTAAATGCAGGTATGTGTTAAATATGGTAACAGCAAATACATTCTGACATGATATTGTGATTACACCTTGTGTTTTGTAGTTCAATTTTGCATATCCTTTATCTCTCTCTATCCCTCTTCTGGACCTGTAAAGAGAAGAACATGAGAAAATGGTTAAACATCTTAAACATCTATGTACTGTTACACGTAAGTCAAGCTGTCTGAAACTCTTGTGATCCATGATCCTCTTAAGACCAGGGAGAGAAAGAGGTGATCTTGTAATATCATCTTAAAAATATTATGCCAACTCAAGCATAAGTGAACAAGGGCAAACAGGGCATTCCAGCCTCTTCCCTTCTGAAGAGGTGGGTGATCGTCAGAATATATTGTTCCAGTCTTCCTTACACCCATTTAGCTTAGTTCCTAAACCTACCTTTCTTGGTTTAGCATTAATTCCCTCACTGAAGGCTGAAAAAGTATAGATTTCAGCTCTTTCCCAAACTTTCAGCTTTGAGCAAACTTTCCTGCAGAGCTCAAGAGTCCTCATCTTTATACTGGTTCAACAATATCCTAACAATAAAGGGTCTTTTCATGCCAATGGCACTTGAGACTGAAATGAATGGCAAAACACTGTGATTAAAATATCAGGAAATATATATTGAGATGATTTTTTTACAGCTATTCAGATTACCAGAAGGCATGACAAATCTTCCATCTTTGTTTAAAAATGTGTAAAAGTTTTTACTTGAAACCCATAACAAGAAACTGCAGTTGCAACTTAAGTTTAGGGAAAGTCCTAAAGCAAAACTTCCACAGACTTTGAGGCCATCTCAGTGAACTCATCAGAGGTCAGAGGAAGAGCTTTTTTTTTTTTTTTTTTTTTTTTTTTTTTTTTTTTTTTTTTTTTTTTTTTTTTTTTTTTTTTTTTTTTTTTTTTTTTTTTTTNTCTCTCTCTACACACAGTGCTCCTGAAACTCCTCTGTTATTCTGGGTGGAATCAAGCTGTTCCAGGTAGGCTTAATAGTTGAGACTCCCTGCAAAGTCTGCTGAAGAAGAAAGGAGAGACAAAAGAGTATTGCTGAGACAGAAAGACTATTATTTTCTTTCCTGTCTGTGCAGTCTATCTTCTCTATCTTGTATGCTTGTTTGGAGATCACATCTCCCTGGCAGTAGAGACAGACAGAGCTGAGAGAAAATAGGTGCATGGTAGAATTTGATTAAGGCAGTACAACCTAGGAACTGAAAGCTTCCTAAGGTTTCACAAATGAAAATGATTGCTAAGAAGAAGAGGGGGAAAAAGAATGAAGATCTTTGAGAAGAAACAGAATGGGGTTCATGATGTCTAAGGGGAAAAGTAATCCAGAAGGTCCATACTGCACAGGGGCTGCCTATCACCCTTCCGCTTCTCACAGGGCCTCCTGTGCTTCATCCTGATTTGTGCTGCTGATGTCAGGGCACCAGCCCTAAGACAGGGATAATCACCCAGATGACTCTGAGTCATATCAGTCATTTTACCAACCAGTTGTTTTGCTGGATCCAAGTCCTGGCACTGCAGACCTGGGTCTCTACAGTGCAAGCAGATTTTATTTACTTGATTGCTGTATGTCATCTTTGTGGCGGCATCCGTGTCTCAATCGAGATGCTTGCAAATGCACTAGTAAATCTCAGTCTCATCTGCTAGGAGATACTGCTCTGAGGTCTATTGGTGACATACTGTATAATGAGGGAAGGGATTCACTGCTCTTGGGAAGAATATCTTGAAAAAGAATTAGCAGTTTCTTTGATCTCAAGGGACAAAACCTAACCATGGCAGGTTACTACCTAGAAAAAATGCGCCACACTAAAAATGTATCTCATTGCATCTTAAAATTGTTACAAATCCACATATATATATATATATATATATATTTAAAGTATTTAAAGTCTGGTAATTTCAATGGAATACAATCCAGGAATTTACCATATGCCAAGAACCAAGAATGACTTCCAGTATTTTGTATGAATTTTGTAATTTGAATGCTGCCTGGGGGATCTCCCCTGACAGCTTACTTTCAGACTAATGCAGTTTTTGTTATTTCCACTAAATCCCCAAAGTATTCCCAGTTCACTTGGGACACTGGAGTTTGCCAGTAAATCAGAGCAGACCTCAGTCCCCCAGAGATCTGACCAGGGGAGGCAGGCAGAAAGTCTGGCCTCCAGTAAGAGCCTTCCCACAAGGTCTTTGACACATTTGACTGCTTGCCATGTCTCTCTGATTATTCCCATCAAGGATCCATCTGGGATTCCCTCCCTACCCACAGGTCTAAATTTCCAAGGAAAGCATATCCCCTTGGAGGAAGCACAACCAGCAGCTCAGACCTCAGCATGCACATAACCAACCCACACATCTAGGACCACAGCTGCTGTTATCCCATGTGGTATATACATAGCTTGTGGAGTTTCACACTGTTGTACTGCCCTTACCAGTCCCACATTAGAAAACTTTGCGCTCTTCCATTCCTTGTCCCCTCTATTACACTCATTCAGATTCACCAAACTTTTTGTACTTGGGACCTGCAAATTCTCTCATTATTACCTATTTGCTTTTCTCTGACTGCTACTCACAACCTGATCTCGGGTCTCAGGTGAAGGTCCAGCTGGAAAAAATAAGCTTCTGCTTCAGGTCCATCCTGTTTTTAATCTACTGCTGTCGTGCTAAACTCCCTATGGGGATTTTGTTACTTCCTATTTCTTTCCCTCTCCTGCTATAAACCTCACAAATATTAATCTCCTTAGGTCCTGATTTTCCCTTGCCTCCCATCTTTTATTTGTCTAAAATGCCTGCCAGGACTTTTCACACTTCATCATGTCTCCAGCAATACCGGCCCTGGGCCAGTGCCAGAGAGTGCAACTTGACAAAATGTGTTGCAAGGTGGCTTTCCTTCCACATCGTCTGCAGCTGTCATCTTCTCTCAGGGCCTGATACTACAAATTAGCCAGAGTTGGCAAGAGACCATAAGCTTTTACCTCCCCAAAGTTAGATTGGGAGCAGAATTGCCAGTGATTTTTTTCCTTTTAGCTTCCTGCATGTGGGTTAAGTGGCCTCTGTGACATTTCTGGGCTTTATCCTGAGATTTTCCTCTCCTTTTGCTTATTGTGCTGTGCCAGCTCTCACTGTGCTATCATGATGCAAAGCTTAGTCAATTTGCAAGCATTACCTCACATTATATTAGTCTGGACTGTGAAATCAATTAAACAGTGGGCTAATCTCAGAGGGAAAATACTGTAAAGACAGCAGTTTCATGCTAGAATGAACCCAAGAGCAAGCAGCTAGGGGGGTCACGGAAGTTTTGGTTCACTGGTTTCAAAGAACTGGTTCTATATTAGCAGAGAGAATAGAAGGTGTTGATATATCACAGTATCCTAGGAATCTTTCACTCCAATGCATCCAGTGGGCTCTGTTTTTCAAAGCTCTGTTTCTTTGGATCCGTGGCTAATGATGATGTATTGTACATATATTAAGTTAGGAAATGTCCCGGTTTCTTCATGACCTTTAATTGCCTGCATGTACTTAGAGTGAAACTGATCAATTGACCCCTGCTGGATCACTGGACTAACAAGAAAAAGAAAAGAAAAAAACTTACTCTGTTACTTAAGTTTTGGGGGATTTTTGTTTGTTTGTTTGTTTTGTTTTGTTTTTTTAACAAGGTTTAAACCAGGAAATATCCAAATATCCAAGGGAAGGTGAAAATAGTTGATAAGTAATTCCAGCTGTGTTTCAGAGCTTTAGCTGATTTAAAGATGAACAAGAAAGATGTTTCCATATGAAAAGTTATCCCATAGTTTCCTATTAGACTGGAGAGGACGGATTACGCTGTCTTTGGAGGTCTAACTACCTGAAGGATCTCAAATTGCTGGTTCACAGCCCTCTAGTTTATACTTTTTTCCCTAGAAATCCACAGAAAATAGTGATAATAGAGCAGTGTCTGAGGCAAACTGAACTGAAGATGTAGCAAGAAGCTGGTAGCTTGCTTTAAGGGGACTCTGGGAGAATTAGGAAAAATACTACTTGCCCCATGATATCATTAAAAATCCCAAAGAAACAAACCCACTCTTGGATATTTGAGATCCCAATGAGATGAGTGACATATGGCAGGGCTGATTTGGCAGGATTCACAAAAGGGATGTGCAATCAGTGAGAAAAGAATCAATTGGGCAATTGTGTTAACACAGGCGTCTGGAGGCTCTGGGGACACCTTCTAATCCATCCTTTCAGTCACAACTTATTTTAATTGGATCTTATGTTAGTTTTACAGTATTTTTGGTTTTACTACTATGCTGATATTTCACTATGATGGCCGTGTTTTTTCTTACTTCCATTTTCTTTAAGTGCATTTCAAGAGGCCTGATGACAAAACTTATGCCAAGTTATAATTATAAGTGGTATGATTAAGTAGGTCACTGTTGACTTCAGTGGGGTTAGGCTGATTTACACCAGCTGTTAGCCTGGTATAAATCCAGGGCACAGTATCTTTATTTATACCCACTGGGGATATGAAGACATCCTTCCTTGGACTTGAATGGTCTGAGTCAATAGGAATCAGCAGATACCTGATTCCCCCACTGGCTTTGCTTCTGATTTGTTACGTGACCTTCAGCAAGTTACTTCACTTCCTTGAGCTGCTAATTTCTTTCCCATACTTACATATTTATGAAAGACTTCCTCTAGGAGAAACTGTGTTTTTCTGTGTAGTCTTCTAATGCCTGCACTAACAGTAGGCTCATCCACCCTACCTATTACTATAATACAAATAAGTACTAACAATGCCTGGCTGAGATATGAACTTGGTAGGCTGAGGAGTAAATGTCTCCCAGGAAGGTTTTCCAGTTAGTGTATGCCTATATTTATTTGAAAAGAGCAAAGCATGTCCTTGAGGGACTGTTACCGACCTCCAGCCAGCACACAAACCAGTCGCTGTGGAATGTCAGTTAGGAAAATTATAGAAATAAACCAAAAAGTAAATGCATTTAATTCCAGTTTGATGGATTTGAATATTCTTGCTGGCACGAAAGTCTCTCTTTAATGTAGGATCATGCTATTTGATACTTTGAAAAAAAAAAAGAGTTTAATAAGACTAAAACATAAATATTGGAAAAGCTGCTACTGTTCTGTGCATGCTCTTAAGCACTTTTCATCTTAACATTTACTGACTACATATATCGAGGAGCTCCACAAATTGGAAATGAACACATCATCTTGATATGAACTATTTCATTTCATACCATCATCTTGATATGAACTATTGCTCTTCTCATTGGTGGCCAGTGACAGGACAAGGGGAATGGATATAAGTTGAAACACAGGAAGTTCCATCTCCAGGTGAGGGGGAACTTCTTTACTGTTAGGGTGACAGAGCCCTGGAACGGGCTGCCCAGGGAGGTTGTGGAGTCTCCTTCTCTGGAGGTCTTCAAAACCCACCTGGACAAAACCCTGTGCCACATGCTCTAGGTGTCCCTGCTTGAGCAGGAAGGTTGGACTAGATAATTTCTAGGGGTCCCTTCCAACCTTGAACATTCTGTGATTCTGTGTGATTCTGTGAACTATTTGTTCTTTTGGACTCTTCAGTTCTCATGATATCCAGAAGTATCAGCCTTGATATGGATACAAATTAACTCACAATATCAGTTGCTATTTCTGAACTAGAAGTTGTTGTCCTTTGTCCCCAGGACCTCTTGCTATGTGAAATTTCACATATATTACCAGTAATTCTGCTTTGCTCACAGATGAACACAGTAATAAGTTATTACCTTATTTATTCATTAAGCAGTTCTATCCTATGACACAACAACCTGTGTAGCTCTCTATAGCTATAGAAGATGCAGAACTGATACAGAGATCCATTTTCATATTTTAAGTGACAATATACCTAAAGAACAAAAGTAACTAATACATCTTCTGGTCCTTCAGTATCTCCTGCAGGCAGACATGCAGCACACTGGTACCAAGTTTCTGCTCAGCCTGTCTTTTTGCTGCCTCAATTGAACTCTGAGTCCTTCACTAGAAGACATTTCCTCCAGTCATTGAATTCAGATATTGTTATTCTCTTTATCTCCTCTAATTTTTCAGGATGTTTTTGAAAATGATAAAGATCAGACCTGCATTCAGTATTCCCATGCATGTCTCACCAGTGCTTTATATAGACTCAAAGAGATGCTTCTGTGTACTGGCCCTATTCATTATCTTCTGACTTATGCAGCTATGAATCACATTAACTTTTCTGGCCCTAGTTCTACATGAGAACTTGTATTTAATTATTAGTTCACTGTGATCCTTCAAGCTTTTCAGGATTTTTTTTCTGCATGCAAGAGAGAGAGAGAGAGAGAAAGGGAGGGAGGGA
>VZSG01000660.1:359581-383503 GCA_013398315.1 Nothoprocta pentlandii
AGATGACCTCTGAGGTCCCTTCCAGCATTAAGCATTCTATGATTCTATGATTCTATGAATAGTTAGACAGTACCCCAAGACTCTAATTCCGCTGTTACTGCAGTTTTGAAAGGGGGGATATTTTTTTAACTAGGTATTTAACCCTTGTAGAAAGATGTCCAGGCAACCATCATTGACATGCACAATGGGTAATAGCTCATCAAAATTTTCATTTGCATATGTCTAGGTCTTCGGATTTCAGATTATAAAGAAACCCATGTACTGAATTGAACAGGTCAGAAGGAGCAATACACAACATCTCAGTCCATACTCCCTCTGCCACCTCCTTCCTCCTTTGTTGCTCTCTCTCTAACACTCTTCTTACACCCACTGAGTTGCCTGTTTACTTACATCTGCTTTGCAGTGAAAAGCTTCATTTGCAGAGCACTTAACTGTATCTCTCCCTCCTGCTTTCATTTACCATTTCTGTTCTGTTTCCTGATCATCTTTTCTTTAAAAAAGCCAGGCTGATGTGAACAATACCTTCTTCCACACTTAAAAAAGGGAAAATTTAAACAAAAAAAAAGCTTTCTTTCCTTCTTTATTCTATGGCAAAACTCTTGTTATCTTACATAATGTTGCCAGTTTGATTTTGTCTCCTTACATCATACGGATCGAACATCAGTTTTGCTCAAATATAGCTCTGAATATAAATAGTGCTATAGCTGCCAGTAAGGAGAAGGCAAGAAGATGAAGAGCTGTTTGACTACTTAAAAAAACCTACCACCACCAACAGCAAAACTTTGACACTATTAGAACATTAAGAATCAAGGAGAATTTTCACTCTAAAGCACCCATCTGTGCCTGCAAACATAAACACGTGAATGCTAGAGGTCTCCTTATTTACTTAGGACAGAATGGGGAAGAATGCATCAAGCTGAGCTGGTTCTGTTACTTTGAACCCTCTGGTAAAATTAAAGAACAAGGTGCTTTATTGTATAAATGCTGTGTTTCTTGGTTCATTCTGTCAGTCTGCTTTCTTTCCTCTCTGCGTATTTTTGAACTATGCCTTCAGAGAATATTTGCTCTATCTCATTCACACTGTAAAGTGTGAAGAGTGTTAATGGAATGCTTTTTTTTTTCTTTTTTTTTTCTTTTTTTTTTTACTCTAGCTAAGTCTGTGAAAACTATTTTAAGCTGTCCATTGCAACAATAACTTAAACACATCAGTATTTAAAAAATATTCCATGTAGTAGGAGTTTTGAATGCTTTGACTATTTCTACCTATATCCTCCAAAGAATGGGACAGTCATGAAATGTGTATAGAGTGTGCATAAGAGGGACTATTTTTCTTGAAATAAAACATGTTTAGATTCTGGTTTGGACTGGAGAGGTGCTGAGTTGCTTAGTTTTGAAAAATGAAAGTACCACTAAGGTACCATCAAGTTTCAACAATTTGTTCTTCCTGCTAATGCTTTAGTTCCCACCTTTTCTAATACTAGGATTCAGGAAAAAAAAAATGTAATGTGAAATCTCCCTCTCTTCCATCCTGTTGTCTTACTTCCTACTCCAGCCTCCAAACTAGAGGAAGAAAAGAACATCTCTCCCTCTCTCTCCCTTTGACTCTAAGGTAATTGTATTCCTTTGCTGCCTTGCTTTCCTTTCATATATCAAGGAGACTAAGGATATGACTATGGAAAGGCTGGAGGGGTATGGAAGCCAGTGAAGCTACAGTAATTTGCCACAGTTGAGGATCTAGCATCTGAATTACCCTTTTGTCCCTACTGCAATGAACTCCTCTTGTTCCCCAACCCTGTGTTCTGCAGCCTTTTCCAAGGAAATTCCTGTTATTCCTTCATGGAATGATAGTCTCCCATAATGGATGTTTACCACGGCAATATAAATAGAAATATATATATACACATATATATCACAGAATCACAGAATTGTTAAGGTTGGAATGGACCTCTAGAGATCATTTTGTCCAACATTCCTACTTCGGCAGAGACACCTAGAACATGTGGCAAGGGGGCACCGTTCCTGGAGGCACTGCATATGTATGTCTCTCTATATATATTTGCGAGAAAAAGGAATCAGAGAGGCCGCTGGCATACATAAATAAGCATAGACAACGATGCTTTGGAAACATCTTTCATTAAAAATGATTGAATACGGATAGATATCTCTGTATAGACTGGGTCTATGTAGGTCTATTTTCTCTGTGATAGCCCAATTCTATTTTAGCTAATCTATTCTTGTTCTTCTTTGGGAAAATCAACTCTGTCAAGATACTGTTTTTTCTAGACTCAAAATGAATATGAATTATTTTCATATTTCATCAGGTGCAATATGTTTCATGTTTTACTGCTGTACTCTTGGAACATGCTCTAAAAGAAAAAAGAGAAGACTATATTAAAAAATGGAAACAAATATCAAGAAAATGCTGTAGGATTAGGACCATTACTAATTGAAGCAGTAGCTTCATGTCCTAGTATGATAAAATTTACTTTAAATTGGATTCAGAGCACATGTGAACCAACCTATATTCTTCCACTATCTCAGATGTCAGTAAAAGTAGGCCTAGCAGACAATAGTTACTTCGTAGTTGTAAATTATCAATCCTGATCAGTGAAATCCTGATCAGTGAAAAAGTATTAACAAAACTTGTGAAAGTGGTAGGTACCACTTCTTTAACTAACTTCTTATCTCTTGTAGATACTGACAGTTTTCAAGCTGAGGTGTATATTGCAGAGAGCAAGGTCTTGATGATATAAGCATATTGTACTATATAAATAATAGCTTCTGTGAGTGGTTTTTGGCACATTCTTTCTAGTGCCAGATTCTTAGGCACAAATGCTCATGTGGTGAGGAAAAAAAAGCACTTGAATTTTTCTTACAGGATTTGTTCCTGTCAGACGTTCAGCATTTAAACAAACAAAATAGTCTGTCATCATTGTTGAGTGCAGTAAACTTTTGAGGAAAGGTTTGCCTCATTTAAAAAAAAAAAAAAAAAAGAAAGAAAAAAAAAAAAAAAAAAAAAAAAAAAAAAAAAGGAAAGAAAAGGTAAAAAAAAAAAAAGTATGAGCCTGAAACAACTTACCCCTTTTTCAGTTGTCCTTGCAACCTCAACAAAAACATTTTATTAAAAAGAGAGAGAATTGCCTCCAAGGTGCCATTCTGCCATTCTTCTTTTATTGAAGTTATCCTTACTGTGGAATAGTGCAAAAGACCAGGGTCTGACATGCTTTTACCTGTCCACTGCAGTGGTAGAAAAACTGCTGTTGGAGCTGCCCAAGCCCCAGAGCTGCTCATTGTCCCTGTCAGCCTGAGGAAACTGGAGCACAGGAAGTTCCGTCTCCAGGTGAGGAGGAACTTCTTTACTGTGAGGGTGACAGAGCAGTGGAACAGGCTGCCCAGGGGGGTTGTGGAGTCTCCTTCTCTGGAGGTCTTCAAAACCTGCCTGGATGCCGCCCTGTGCCACATGCTGTAGGTGTGCCTGCTTGAGCAGGAAGGTTGGACTAGATGATCTCTAGAGGTCCCTTCCAACCTTAAATATTCTGTGATTCTGTGATTCTGTGAAACCCATCTTTGCGAGTACAGCTCCTTCTGGTTGACTTCCTAAGTTACTTTGGGAATGAATCACCTTGTCTTGCTTACATAGATAAAGTAATCTTATCTACTTCATGTTGGTCTGAGACGGGTTAAAGAGCAGCCACATGACAGCTCAGCCAGGAGGTGTCCAGCCAGAGTGGCAACCGGTGCCAGAGGAACAGCAGCAGTGGGCTAAGGAAGGCTTCACGTAGCTTCATCAGCACTGTCAGCATTTGTGGTCAGCATTTGATTGAGCCTTATGGGAAACAAGGAGTAAAGTCAATTAAATTAATGCTGGAATGCAGTAGTTGAAGAAGGTTGAAGGTTGCTTCATTTCTCTCATTTAAGGTCCTTATCTCAGAGGAAGGTGCTGCTTTGCAACTCATGGACACAAAATGAGATTAGATTGATCAAAGAAATACTTAAGAGTGGATTACTTGCCCTGATCCATCATTCACTGATAAGATTCATATTTAACTTTTTCTGATGCTCACAAATTAAAAAAAAAGAAGTTTGTTTTATTTATTTTGACTCAGAAGCCATTTTGCTCCAACTTATATAAATAAAGCACAAATTCCAAGTTCTCCTATTAGCTTTGAATTATTCAGAGGTGTTTTCCCTCTCTTTGGATGGCTTTATCCTATTTACTGTCAAAAAGTTCAGAAAAAGAAGAATTGTGACATTTCTCCCTTCATATTCTTTTTCACACTTCCACATTTTAGATGAGTTATTAAATGTTTCCCTCTTAAAAAAAAAGAGAAATAGAATATGAGAAAAAGAACAAGTTTTAAACTCCCTATTTCCCCATACCTTTCCTGTCAATAAAAGCTAGAACTTTCTTTTAGTTTTCCAACAGTACAAAATATCTTAGTTTTTTATTTTTAATATTTCTATTATTAATAACATTTCTTTTTATTGTTAATTATATAATTTTATGTTTATTATTTTCTGATAATATTTCTATCTTTGTAAAATATTAAAATGAATAAAAAACGTTCAATCCAATGCCCGTGGTTGGTAATTGACCCACATCTGTCAGCCCAGCTACGGTGGCACCTGGCAGGCAAGAGCAGTGCCCTTCAAGCAGGAGCTCACAGGGTGAACTCATCCTTTCCTGACTTTACAGGGAGCTTACAGAGACACATGAGTTCAGTGCCAAAAGTTAGACAGGAGAATGTCCTCTATATCTGAAAATATAGACCTCTATATCTGAAAATATTCAAAAGACCATGTGAAAAACACAAGGCCGAGGTAAATACCAAAGGAATATTTTATTACGGTAAATTCTGCTGACAATGTTTCTGCTTCCTTAGAAATGTCCCAGACCTGTGTCATCATGCTTAGATATATTGCCATTGTGATCCTTTTCTTAGAGTTTACAGAACTTATTACAAACATGTGAATACCATGTGTTAAATATGACTCTTACCTGACCCCCTAACATAGCCTTTTCCTTTTCTCCTCTATGGAGAATAAACATCACTCCATGGGCGTAATACCTTCCCAGAAGGGCACTACTGAGAATCACCATAGAAATATCCATCAGCTTTTTCTCTTTGCCTTTCTTTCAAATTCGGCGTAAACGCTGTTTTCATCATCACTTACTGAGGTGCTCTCTGGCCGTATGCAAACCATTCTAATGCATTCAGAGAGGGAAGATCTGGTGGCTGCTGTAATAAGGGTTTTACATTCATAGGTATAGTAAAAGAGGGCAAAGTAGCAGATTGCAAAAGCAGGGGCAGAATATAAAGCCAAAGATGTGATTTTATGACCAACTATAAAGAACTGGTGAAATGTAATCCATCTGGAAGATATTACTTGCCCTGAAGCCAGTAAAAGTCGGACAACCATGAGGAACTGACCATATCTCACCTATAGGTTTTCTGCAGAAATACTGAACTGATCCTCAGTAAAAGGAGAGGTAAATGTGTGAGTAACAGTCCTGTTGTATGTCTTCATAAATCTAGAAACTTGGCAAAGCTCAACTAAAGGGACGTGAAGCAGTGAAAAACTTCACAACATGAGCGATAACTCTCAGAAGCTAGAATATATGTTTTGAAGTGTCTTGCAAAATCTTACTTTGTCTTTGAACAGTCAGTGTTACCACTTGAGCACTTGGAGTTTTGTTGGATGAAAGATTTTTCCCTGTAATAGATGGATAGAAGACAAAAAGAAGAGTTCTCTTTCAGGAGCACATCTCAGTGTATCAGTAGGATATATATAGATGTTTTCTCTATAGGCCTCATGGAGAGGACCATTGTAATGATTTTCTTTAGACAGGATTTTTCAACAATAACCTTACCAGGGAGAGCAACTGACTCTTGCATTCAAGGAGTACTCCTCTTGATATGTCTAATGCTATTATTGTCCTTCAGGCTGGTCAGAGCTCCTTGTTCAGAGTAATGTATCTATGGTTAGCTATAACAAAAGTCATCCACATTAAATCCCAAGAAACAGAACAAGGCATAATAGCCTGAATGTTCTGTGCAGTTTGTCCAGTCAATTTCCTGGAGGTTTCCAGTTTCAGGGCAATTTCCTGATAGTTTTGAGTTTTAGCACTTTTAGGTACAGTTTCAGTTTAAAAAATAAAAAATAAGAAGAATGTAAAGCCTAGAAAGCAGAGAAAAAAATAGCACTTTTGCACAAGGGAATGTTTAGTTATAACACAACAGTCTATCATGAAACAATACAATGCAATTGTATCACAGACTGTTTCTGAATGATTTATATGTTCTTGAACTATATAGTACCATTCTGCAAGAAATATAATGTATTATTTCCAGGCAAAACACTTTATTACCTTGCAGTTAAGGTTTAAAGCATTTAGTGCTTACTCAGTCAAAGATCTCTTTACACAATACTGGAACATAGCCACAAGAAAGTCTAGGTTCATTTTACAGAAAGAGAAAAGCTTAAAAAAAAAAAGAAAAAGAAATAAATTAAAAAACAAACAAACAAAACAAAACAACAAAAAAGAACTAGAAGATAACAAAATAGCTTTTGTATTTTGTATTTTTATTCACTGTGGTCTTGATCCTATTCTTCAAATAAATAGAAAAGGTCACTTATCTCTACAGATACTTTGAAAACAAATTGGAACCCCATAGTAGGAACTAGCACCTCAATGCATCCTACCATCAACCTTAAAACATAGAATATTGTGCTTTTAGAAGGCTTCTAACTGCTTCACAGCTTCTTAAAATCTCTCCTCAAACCTAGAAATTAGTCTGAAAAACTGGAACTGTGGAAGACTGTATCCTCTAACATAGGATAAGATAAGTAATATCTTTTTTTGTGTGTGTGAATTTATAAACAAAAGCTGATGTCCAACTCTCATTTCCATGGGAGAATTCCATTAATTAATAAAAATAAATTATGAATTCATAACTCCTGGACCAAGTGTCTTACCAATGACAAGACAACCCACCAAAAAAAGAGATAAAACATATTTGAATGTAAAATATTTTATGTTCTAGTCACTTTTCCAAATTACCCCTAAAAATATAAATAAAAAAATCTGGTTTGATATCAGAAATGCTGTGTGTTTTGATTTGGTTCAAATCAAACTACTGAGTATTTAGAGAAGGAAAAAAAAATCTGTCTTCATCCAGAAGCTATAGCAAAACTGGAGTCTCTCCACAATACCATTTTTCACTGTCCCATGTATCATACTTTCTGGTATAAGAGGTTTTGCAGCCAAATGGGGTAGTTCAATTACTTTAGTGGGAATGTATTATTTATTGACCTAAAGGTCAAAGGGAATCATGTGATGCGGGGAGTTTTCAGGAGGAATGATGATCATTTGTCAAGAAAGAAGAAATGTACATTGACACGTGAGGTTATTACGCTCCTCTTGATCACAGTTTGACCTTTCTTTCACTAGACCAATAGATCATGCTAAGGGAGAGGGAAACAGAACCCAATCCACAAAAAGGCAGGACATTTAAGGTGGTGATTAGAAGAGTTGAAGCAAATGAATAGAAAAGATATACAAGCATGCACATGCATTAAAGACTACAAAACATTTTTGTTAGAGTGAAAATTTCAAAATTGGAAGAATTGTCTTTAAAAATAAGAATTCACTTAAAAAAAAAAACCCTTAATCTAAAAATTTGGAAGTTCAGCAATTCACAGGCATAATATCTGTGAATAACCTTAACTGTTCTACTAAGCCCAGTTTCCTATATTGTTGCAATATGTGTTTATATCCTCATATCAGGGAAAGAAAAAATAAAAGGTACCCCAAATACCCAGTGAGCTATAAGAACTGGTTGCTTCTGAGACACCAACAATGTATGTTATGAAGAATTAGGGGCCACAGGGCTGCTCTGGCTCCTTAGCAGAGCTGCTGGCTCAGCTCTCCATGAGACTTGATTAATTGAATTGCCTGGTAGAATCATCTGGTGAGCACTGATTGGGACCTTAATAAGGAAGGTGTGATTACTGCCAGTAGTACATTTTGTGTAATCAGAACTGAGAGAGGGGGAGAGAGAGCTATTTCTGTGGCATTACTATGACAGTAAGGTAGTCAAAGCCAGTATAAGCACTGCAAATTTTAATAACGTAAGGAGAACAGGGTGCAGTCTCCATATGTGACTATTTGAAATAGGTCGTGTCCCAAAGTGCCCTTTTCTAAGGACCCACCCACAAGGGATTTACAATGAGTTAAATAGGAATTCAGTCTGAGAATAAAACAGAATTGGGAAAATGCTTTTTCTCACTGAAGGAGCTCCTGGATGAAATCTTATGGCTTATAATAGGCAGGAGGCCAGAAATGTGGTGCTCTTAACAACATGATAGTATCTTAAAATACATGGACAGAAAATGAAAGAGAGAATTAAATACCTCAGATTTAGGCTGCTAATATTATTACATTCTCTTGTCATTTTTGTCCCCTAATTGCTTTGTATCTGACTTCTGTGCAGAAGCTAAGAAATCTTAACATAAAATGCCATAAAATAAATAGAAGATAAAAGAAAATAGAATATGATTTTCCCATAGTTTTTCAGATTCTACTATAGAACTGAAAAGAAAAAAAAATGTATTATATTATAATGAGATTGAATTTATAGAATAAAATAAAATCTTTTATCAAGGAAATAGCTTTCTATGCCTTCTAGAAAATAATATCCTGGCTCAACTGTGTCACAGAGGAACTTTTCCAATAGCTTCAGTTAGATCAAGATTTCCCCACAGCTTTTCAAAGTAATTTTAATATTCAGTAGACTACCATGTCAATCCTACTCTATTCTGTTTCATCTCTATGCACTTGTATGAAGATACTCAGTGAAAAGGAACTTCTTGCTTTCATCTTTCACTGGTCATAGTTACCATGGAGCAGTCAGTCACAGTTGAAAACCTTAAAACATTTATCCTTTACCAGCTGTAACTCAGTGAGTTTACTACTTCCTCATTCTTGCTCATGGAAAAATTTATATGGTTACATGGAAGCAAAAAATATTTAATAACCTTTTCCTTTCTTAAAGCTAAAAAGATTTACCCCAAGTCCTTAAGGAAACAAATTTAAGAATCTAAAAATTTTGCTATTTATATACTATATCATGCTATATTTGCTTCATCTCCTTAATTGATAGGATTTCAAAAGGGAAATAAAAGATTCATGGAGATACAGAAAAATATATATGCAAAATCAAGGACAGCATTTACACTCTTAGAAGGTCCTAGTCTCTACATCTTGGATCCCCTCTACCTCCAGGAAACAAATGCAAAAAGCAATGAAGCTTTTCCACATCTCTTCAGCTACCAAAGAAAAAGGTGGAAGGAATAATTCAGACTTGTATTCCTTCTGTTGAGGAAGCCAATGATGGTTCATGGGAGGTGAAAAGGGTAGGACACAGATCATTGTGCTTGGGCTCTTGTCTTCTACTGACTTCCTAATAACTGCTGTTTCATCTTCTCTTGGCTTTTTAAGACATAAATAGGTGGGTTTCTTTGATGAATATGAAAGGGAAGGAACTTAGACTGAATTTAGTGGAAAATCAAGGATGCATAGAAATTTTGAAGATTCGTTCTGATATAGCTTGAAAGGAATTTTTTCCATGTTTTGCTTCTAAAGTGAATTTTCTCTTATAAACTGTTCTAAAGTTAAAGAGTTCAATTAACAAAGCCACGTAACTCCAAATGTAAATCAAAGGCACCATGCTGGATGTAATCAAACATTTTGACTTGGCTCAGATGGAAAAATGGGGGAGGTTGTTCTTCCAAAAACAAAGGAAAAATATCATTTTTGGCTCAGCCCAAATCACTACTCCCTGCAGACTTCCCATGTAACCATCAAATCCTGTTCCAATACCACAGAGCTGTGAGTCAGAGAGCCTTTCAGTTGTTTCCTATTGCTAGAGAAATCGTTGTTATTGCTGAAATTCTACTCCAAGCCTTTTCCCCTCTCCTTACCCCCATTTTAGTAGACACCACACTTACCTAAGGCTTTGAAAAAAAGCAACAAAATCAGTTACAGAAGTCTTTTACCACCTCATTCAGAAAAAAAAAAAAAAAAAAAAAAAAAAAAGTCCAGAAGTCCAGAATAAGAAAATTACTTTTAAATATTCATTCAAGATGCGATATGACCGGTATTGCCTGAAGCACAAGCAGAAAGGCCTTCAGAGGCCTTGGTTCATGGGCCAGATGTGGTCCTCTACCCTGACTCTTCACCATCCCAGCTCCCTGCATTCCCCTGTGCTGTTTTGTTGCTCTTAGCGGGCTGTCTGTTACCTCTCAGCTGATCCCCAAAGCATAAGGATGATGAGATGTTAATATTTTACAACCATGGCATCTCTGAAACATTGCAATAGGACCATCCATAATAAGGATTCCTCTGAAAGATGTGAAATCAGCAAAATTTAACCTGTCAGAAAAATTGAAGCGAGACCTTCGTATTTCAATCAGGTCTTTGCATAGATGTAGTTGCAGCTCTTTTCCTTGTTTTATTAAACAACAAAAAGAACCATAAAATATATATTTTTTTGGCTGATTTAGGAATAACTTGGGTGCAAGGGTGGAGAACTGGTCAACAAATCTACCACTCTATCAATTTTCAACACTTATCCTGTTTGTGATGAACATAATAAATTCTATGTTGTAAAAGTACCTAACTTGACTGAAGATGTCTTTTTTCCTCTGTACTTTCTTTAATTACCACCGTATGATACCAGCTTATTTGAGTATCTGGAAAATATTCTCTGTCTCTTAGGGAATAAATTGAAACAAAGAACAACAGATTCTGAATTTGCTGCTCCAGTCAGCAATAAGAGTTGTTCAATTTAAACCATTATGCAAGATTCAGAGACTGTCTTATTGATTAAAAACGCATGTGAAATAAATGAAAAGCAGCTTCCCTAGCCTATAATCAATGTGCCATCTATTCACTCTCAACAATGTACCTATTCCCAGGGCAAAGTCCAAGTGCAAAGTCTATTTTCCCTACAGTCTGCATAGCATCCCACCCTCCAGCTCTGCAAAATCCCTGAACTTTGCAACTTTGCAGAGGTTGTACAATTGTTTAAAAAAAAAAAAAAAAGAGCAAAGCTATCTGCCTCAGTGTGATGGCTGAAAGGCATGGCAAAATAAAAAAAAAAGAAAATCATTTTGCAAAAATAGAATGTTTTTGACAAGTAGTGGTAACTATCAAAGAAATATTCCCCAGATTACAACTCATATTCTCTTTACACATATTTATGGATACAAGTGCAGAATGTGACAGCAAAAGGAAAGGGATGTGCGTGCGAAGAGGGAGTAATCAGGCAAGAATATGCAATGATCTTGTATTGAAAATGTAGAACAGAAGGCATATATGGAGGGGAGAGAGGGTAATATACTGTGCTACGCAAGAAAACCTAAAAGCAAATTAAAGCAACATTCCAGCTGCATGCTTCACAGCTCACATTTACTCATTATTGCTTAAATATCAAACACTGAAACACATCTGGTGAAACTCACATTTTGATGTCTTTAAAAAACATACAAAACCCCATGAAACAATGAAACCACAATGTGAAAATAGCTGAGGGGCTGCCTATAGTTAACTTGATTTTCAGGAAATAATAAGGATTTGATCTTGCCTATCACTGAACACCACTGAGAGCCAAGACTTGGTTAATGTGGGATCATGCTTATAACATGCTGCTTTCAAGAGGCACTATGAAATGAAGAAAATGGGTCAGGTTAAAGGGGAGCATTTGTGTAAAGCAGTGTCACTCTGTAAGAAACATGTCGTTGTCTGTGCTCTCATAAATCACAGAATCAGAAGTGGTATCCTGAGAAGAAGGAGGCCAGAGGGAGAGATTAGCGGTTTAAAATATCTCTCCATTACCAGCTATAAGTAGTGCTGGCACAGGTGGAATCTCGTTCTGCCCAGGCAGAGGAAAGGTTGTCCTCCCCCCACGATTTGATCAGCACTTAAAGCTTTGCAAACACACTCCCATGGGGGTACTGACATAAGGAAGAAACTCAGTAGCAAGAGTTTCAGCTCATGTTAGTGCCATTTCTTCTGGTTCTTACCAGGGAGAATGGGAATGAAAGACTAACAGAAATGCTGGTCATGCAGCTGATCACACTTTCCCAACAGAAGTGTTAGTTGGCATGTGCATACTCAGCCAAAACCTCTGAGAAAAAAATCTATTAAATGCTTCCACTTTTGAAGGAAAGAAAAGTTTTGCATTAGTTATTTTGTGAAGGACTAACCTGCCTCAGCTTAAGTACCTGAGAGTTGATTAAGATTGTTAACCTGAGATTGTTGGAATCTCAACTAATATCACCTGGGATTTTCTTAATAATCTGAGGTAAAAATGTTATCACCTAATGCAATTCATCTCATCATGAGAGTAGTGTCTAAGACAGTCTGAACAAATTAAAAGGCCTATTTCTCTTCAGATACTATAAAGTCATTGAAGATAGCTCTCTCATGTCTAAAGCTTAAGTGGGTTAAATGATGTTCTTTCTCATTAGTAACAGGGTACCTAATTTAACTATGCTGTATATCACTTTGCATATTGTACAGCAGTTCAAACAATAATATCAAATGAATAATATTTTATAATAATAATTATAATAATATAATAAAATGGTCTTTGACATTTGGTCTTAATGATGCCTTGCCAAATAGTAGTTTCAGGTTAAAGTTTGAATTTTTTGCTCCATAAGATTTTTTTTTCAGTTGCAGAATATCCCACAGTGCAGAATCTCGCATATTTCACCATTATCAGGGCAAGTCTAGTTTCTGTCTATCAGGAGGCACTCTCTAGCACATTTTCTAAATATCCACTCTTATTAATCTATGATCCTTCTGAATCCTATATCATTGGGAATGCAGGAATGCAGAAAAAACTATTTCACTCAGTTTTCTTGGTTTTCTTGAAGTCCTTTTTTATCTAATCAGAAATGGTGTGATGCAAATAAATGTTTTATTTATTCCTCGAATGGAAAAAATCTAATTAAAACTAAAAATGAGTGCTAAATTATCTGTAAAAGAAAAAGAAAACCCATGACACTAGAGAAAATTATTCCCATATAGATTACTAGTAAGACCTTGCTTTTAAATACCCTAGACTGCCAAATCCAGGTCTCTGCTATAGTCATTTAAAATAAACCCATGCAGGCGATATTCTGTGAGGAGGGAGAGCCGAAAAGTAATCTTAGCTACTATTTTGCCACTTGTTCTTTGACTAACCAGAGAGTTCTTCCTGCATCAACTCTATAAGGCTGATAATGATACTCTGTGTCTGGAGTAATAAAAAAGAGAGGTGAGGGAGCTACTTTTTTCATTCTTTTTATTCTCCAGGGTAATCACAAATGCAGTAAGACAAAGGAAAGTGGATTGGAAAGCCATCCATCTCTAGGACTCAAATTAATGGCTTTACACAAAGGCTGTGCTCTTATATTAGTCCTTTGTCTGTTACATTTTAAGGGTCCAAAATAAGCAGGAAAAAAATCTAAAAGAAACATCTGAGCTGCTTCTGTGCTGACCATCCGTGAGAAATTTGTTTTGAGTTATAATTGTTAAAGAGAATAATAACACATAGCTGTACAGAGCTGCCCCAACAAGGCCATTCAGTGGCTTTAGAAGGGCAGTCACTGTTCTTGCAGGAGAAGAAAGGTCCCAGCTTTCTCACACAGCAAACTCAAACAATGCCAGGTAATAAACAACAGAAAAAAATAAGGGTGATACCTATCTTCAGTGATACTATAATTAAAATTCATCATTAAGTGAGCCAGGGCCCAATTTTCACTCTCACTAGGCCTAACTTCTGTTTTAATAGAATGGTACATCTGCTTTTGCACTATGTAGCTAATTACGGGATTCATTCCTACTGTTTCAGGAATGCCATATTTAGGAGACAATGCCTAAAGGCATGCAAGACTTGCCTTTAGGCTGCCGAAGAGCCCGCAAGCACCTCCTGCTCAGCACAGACCTCCTCTTTCTTTTGCCAAATGACTACAAGGCAAACTTCCTAAAAGGATGGTAACTACACAGCAAAGTCTTCTTGTGGTAGTTTCCCACACTGATTGAATAATGTGGGAAAGAATAGCCTTGTATCATTGAGCAGAGCTGCAAAGTGACGCAAGGGCTGATTATTTCATAAATTTGCTTTTTAGTTTGAACTGAAGAAGCAGATTATTACACCGAAAAGCAGAGTTTTGCCTTCCCATACATAAATCTGCCACATTCTTTGCAAAAACACATTGATACTGCTGCCTGGGGGAGCTGCCATGGAAAAGGAAGAAACCTGAGTGTATCTGTAGTTTGTCAAGAAAAGGCACAGAAAAAATTTTAAGACTGTCTCAAAAGTTATAAGATTTTCTTTAAGGTAGAAAGTATAGAATTGTCTCCATTTGTCTTCTGCTTTCTTAGGCTTGGCTCTGGTTTTCTGCGATTTATTAGTTTTTAAAGGAAAGCTGAAAATCTCAAGTAATCACGTTTCCCAGATAGCAGGCTTCAAGGAATATATAGAGCACATTATGATTCCCATTTATAAGGCCAGAAAGTATCACTATGATGACCTACCTCCTACAACATAGGTCCACTGGAATGAATTTGATGCTTAAATTATGAGCACTCTTGATTTGTCAGAGAACCCATCACAACCACTGATATGTTGTTGCAGAGATCAGTTATACATTTTTTTCTACAAAACACAAGACTTATTCTCCTTTTACTGTGCTCAGTTTTCCTTTGCAGTCATAGGATCGCGTTACAGCAGTGCTTGCTGCAGGGACTGCTGCTGCAATGTTTTGCCCTGCTGCTTCCTGTGCTAGAAGTTTCTGGTCTGCAAGTAAGAGAAACTACCAGAAATGTTCCCAGCAGAAGAGCTGGGAATGCCTGAACATGGAGAGAGGAGAAACAGGTACTCGGGGCTCCTGCAGCAATTCCTGTGAGTGCCTCTCCGAGTCACTGCCTCACTCAGACCTGAGAGCTCGAGCCCTCTTCAGAAGCTGTTCCCATGTACAGTATTTTCCATCTCTAATAAAAAGCCTTTACTTATGCCCTACTTGCTAACCATATAGCTCTCCATCTCATCCATTATTTATTATATCTTCAATGTTTCTATCTCTTCCATATGGATCAGCTATAATTTTATTTTTTTTTTCAATTTATGTAGAGCACAGCTAGAAACATTGGACTATAAAGGGACAGGAGACAAGCCCTGTATAACCTGTAACACCTTCTAGCCAGTCTGTGTTCAGTCCATTCACTGTATGTTATTTACTGCACTTAAATAAGTTGTTCTACAATATCAAGTTAAATTCAATGAGAAATTTATGTACAGTACCATATTATTATATAAAGACTATTATTTATATCAACTCAAAAGGCATTTTAATCTAAACAGGTACCAGATAAGTTAGGGAAAATCTATTTTCCATAATTCCATATTGCTTGCTATTAGATATAATATCTTTATTTCCTTATTAGTCAAGCCTCATACCAGCTGTTTCATTGTTTTGCCTAGGCTAAATTTGAGACTGATAAGCCTGTAATTCCCTGTGTCTTTCCCCTCCCCCTTTTTTCAGAATTGGCACAGCTTTAGCTTTCTACCACTTGGCTTCCTCACAGCTGCACATTTATTGAAAAATAATTTAATTTAAAAAGAAAGACTATTAGGAGCAAAATTACAATATATATAATTGTTACTTAATTCCTGAAACTTAACTTTATTTAGTTCTTTCAGAATGAGAATTGAACTACGGATAATTTAATGTGCACAGCAAAGGTGTCTTTATGCACTCCTATTAAACTAGTAAATATACTTTGTAAAAATCTTTTGCTAGCAATAAATATACCTAGTACTAGAAAATAATTTAATTTTGCATAGTAAGGCATTTACACATATTTTGTGTTTCTCTAAGTTATATATATATGTGTGTGTATATATATATATATATATATATGTATGGCTTTAGAATGAGTAAAAAGAATGCACCAGGGAACAAAAATATTTTATTTAATTCTCCAAACTTTTTTTGTGCCTTCAACAGTAGCAATTGTTGATTGCTAGAAGTCAATAAGATAGACTCCCAAACACACTTTATGTGTACATAGGAAAATACTGTATACATATTAAAAGGAACTGAAAATATCTTGCAATTTTGTATCAATTAAATAGTAGCATTACTAATGTAGAATAAGAAATACGGTATAAGAGATTATTTGTAAAGTATATTCAGTAAATTGCAGCTGCTAATATATTCAGAGACATGACTTCAGTTTCCCATATACCAGGTTTCAATCTCTCTGTATGTTTTGTGGGAAATTACTATTCAGGTCATATGAGCTTTGGCCTGCAACACTAGAATGAGGAGATACCAGATCAAACTGTAGTCCACAGATGCCAAGGGGAGGCCAAGCTTAGAGGGTGCCATAGGGGATAATCACAGAGTAGCAGCTGCAGCTGAACAAGAAGGCTTTGGCAGGCAGATATTGGAAAGGATGAGCAATTTAGACCTGATTCATTCAAGGGTGGAGCAGGGATGAGCTACCTGCAGAGTATTCACAGTTACTAAAATCAGAATTTGTAACATGTTAAGCCATTCTCATTTCTGTCTTCTTCCCAGGTAACTAAGCTGTCCTATTATAAGCATTCTTGATTTTTTTCTCCCATCCTCCTCCTCCTATGCATTTAGGACATAGCATTTTTACCATTTAACAATTATTACATGAGAATCTCAGCTTTTGATTTAGAAAAAATAAAGGAACCTACAAAGTTTCCAACCCTGCTTTGAGTTCGACTGGAAGAAGAAATAAAAATATACTCTGGTCATCCAAAAGGTGAATAATATTTCTCAGTATTTTTAAACCAAACTTGTCAGTCTTATCTGTAGGCAAATTCATGGCATGTGAACTTCTAAGAGTTCGAACTGGCATTTTTCAGTGCAAGGGCTAACTCTTTACAGAAGTGCCTTAAACTGGGAACCTGGGCTAATGCAGCTGTAAAGGGTTAGAATGGAGCAGAGACTTAAAGGACTTTTTAACTCACTTCTTAGCTCTCAGCTCCACTTCATATTATGGTAAAATTATTTTACCCTGTGGTAGACACTCTCCCTCACGCCTGAGCCTGTGAGACAGATGTCAAGAGCCATACCAAAGAGAAGTTGTGATGTTGCAGCTTATGCAAAAAGTGAGTGCAGTGAGTGCTGTGTCTCATGATCCATGATCCATGATCCATCTTATGTAAGCACATCTCCATCACATGATTCGTGTGAAGAGTATCCACCTAAGCTATGACTAGATATAAGATGAGAAAAAGGGAAGGAATGGAGATATGCCTACTACCTGACTTAAACTAGATAAAGCAATTGAATTTTCCATCTCCATTTAGAACAAGAGCTTGTCTGTCTTGCTTGAATAATATTAAGGCCAGCCTCTGCTACTTATATAAATCCTTATTCCCTCCCTATTTACACAAAAATTATTCACATTTCATGAATCCTGCATTCACTCTATGGTGTACTGTCTTCTTTTCTTCCTATGTCCATAATTACTTATTTTTATGTATTCTAGCCTTCCATTTAGATAAACAGCTGCAGGTAGAATAATTGGCTCTCTAGAGAATCATTTCAGAGAATGTCAGATGACATTTTAACCCAATTTTTCCGCAATCTGGAAAGGAGTGGATAGATGATAAATCCACCTATTTCAGGTGATCATCTGGAACTGTGGAACATCTGTAAAAAAACATCAGAAGATAATGACAGAGCACTACAAGTTTTGTCTGCCATGCACTTCATCTGTATCTTACATATGCTTTACTCTGACGAGTAGAAGCAGCAATACCAGTGATGATGGGGAGGCACAGGTTTCAGTGCAGACTGTACAGAGCTTCCCGATTCCTAGAAAAGGAACTTGGAAAGATTATGGAAGAAAAGAAAGATGATTACATGAAGCAAAAGATGCACCAGAGACCAAAATGTCTCTGCTATCCATATTCACACCATTGTTCACCCATGCAATGAACAATACAGATGGCGTAACTATGCCTGTTCACCCTACAGTCATATGTCCCATTTGCAGAGTAGGCAAATCCTTGATTCCCTGAGGTTATTCCACTTGTCATCTCAGGGAGAATCTGTCATCAACGTATTAATCATTCCAGCTGCTACAATAGTTTGGGTTCTGGGAAAGTGGACACTTATCTATGTAGAAATGAGGGAGGAGAGAGTGTAAGACTCTTGAACTCATTTTACAGAGCTGCCAAACCACAGTTTGATTTTAGTTTTTTTTTTTTTTTTCTCAGAAAAGAAAATGGTAGCAATTACTGACAGTAGCCAACAGTGGTGGAGTGCGACATGATTGAATCTGTGCATGTAGAACTTCTAGTATTGCACATCTAAGAAAAGATAATTTAAATGCTTTGGTTAAACCCTAAATGCAACATCAACTAAACATTTCCAGTCAACAATTTGCATTTTCACTCACCTTTTCTGCTGACAAGTACCATTTGTTAACTATGTAAGATGAGCTATGAGTGATGGAGCAATTATGCTAAACAAAATGATTTCAGCATTTCACAGGATGGACTTGGGATACTAATCATTGAATTTGACTGTAGTCAAGAGGACAGAAACATATTTTTTCTCTTAATCATTTGTGTGTGCACAGAAGTATGAAAAATGTATTCTTCTATCCAACTGGGAAGCTATAAATTCACTCTTCTAATCCTCCCAGCAAGAGCATGTGTAGGGCTCCAAATATAACTTGTTATGATCAATGGATTGGCACATCACTGCAACACTGCAAAAAAAAAAAAAAAAAAAAAAAAAAAAAAAAAAAAAAAAAAAAAAAAAAAAAAAAAAAAAAAAAAAAAAAAAAAAAAAAGAAAAAATCACTGAAGTCAAGCCACATTAGGAATATGGGCAAGAACTAGCAGGCCATTTGAATTCTCATTTGTTAAACATGCATTGCTGGATAAGTTTAGGGACCTTTGAAATGTGAAACATTGGAGCAGAAGTGAAGTAATGCCTCCTATTTACACAATTTATTATTGTATGAGAAGCCTGAGAGAGTTGGAAAACTGTCATAGCAAATGGAAATTGTCTTTTCAGATATAAATTAATTATGACTCTAAGAAAGTACTAATGAGAACAAGCAAAAATATCTAGCACCGACATGTAAGACAACAGAAGAATGGCATCCAAAGATCCAGCTTTCCTTTCAGTGACAGCATGGACTAATCAGAGTAGAGAGGCCAACAGAACTCAATTTGTCTCAGCTTTCCTTTACTCTTAGATCTTGCAGACTGCTGATTTCACACATCAGATGCTTGCCAATTGTGCATGGTAGCCGTAGTCTAATTTAAGAAAACAATTCTTAGAAGATCTTTTAATCTGTAATATATACATGTGTGTATATGGCTATAGTACTATTGTCAAGAGGCTAGGATGTGTGGATATAATGCATTATCTCTTCCTTACATGCATTTTTCTTTTGTAAAATGCAAAAGCTCTGTGTAAATCTGTGTGTATGCTGTACACATTTTTTTCATCTTTGTCAACAGTGAAGACAGTTATGTCCCTTAACTGTATCCCACTCACTTCTTTTAAGAATTCTGTATTTATTCCAGTTCCAGGCTCTTTCAAGACACTCTGGCAGACTAAAAACTGCACAAAGTCCAGGCTTCTTCAAAATATACTTGATCTTTGGGTAGTTATTTTAAGCTTTCCTGCAAAAATGCATCAATATTCCTGCACACAAGCTCAACATCTGCAGCTTCTGGCTGGCCAAAGACATGCTGACTGTCAGTGGTGAGCTGTGTTTTGAAGAGCCCTGACCATGCCACATATTGCAGAACCACACACTTTTCTGGCTCAGCCAGAAAGACAGGACAAAAAAAAATGCTGAAGGTAATTCTAAATTGTCTTTATGTGACTGTATTCGGGGCTATTTGGGAGGATGAGACAGCTACTAAAATCTTTCTGGAGCAACCCTAGAAGCTGTTTAGACTTCTAAGGTACTTTCCAGATACTATATAGTACTCCTTATCTCAGCCCACACTTTTGGGCTACAGAATCCAGGATTTTCTGTGGGCAATATGGCAGGTCATTTTCCTGGCCTTGTGCTGAGGGAAGGCTCTCTCAACCTGTATAAATTTATACTGTGTTATCTGTATTCTACTTTGTTGTATAGCCAAGTGCTTCTGCTGCGTCTGCTGATAACGTGCGGCAATGTGCAACTCTTCCCAAGCTGACAAAGTTCTGCCTGGCTTACTTCTGCTATGGGTTTGGAGGCTGTACTGCCTGCCATAACATCACTAGAGGCATGGGTTTTTCTGGCAAGGGACCACACTATTCATCCCAAAATGGTACAGTTGTTCAGAGTGACACATCTGCAGTTTAACTAATTAGGGAAGAGCCAGGAGCATGGAAGTGAGGACCAACTCACTTCACACTATAACATGCTCTTTGACACTTTCGGATGGAACCAACAGTAGGAGCACCATTTCTCTGCATCTTCTAGTTCTACTGAAATCCAAGGAAATTAGGAAAGTAAATGCTTTTATTGGAATATCAAATTGAGTGTCTTGCCTGGTTTCATACACAGTAAGGGAGGACAGAAATTGATTCTGATAGCAGTGGGAAGTTCCATGTTTGAGTCAGGAATTTTGATGATTAAAGTCATTCCTGAATAACTGCAGGAAGAGGAAATTTTTCTAGAAATTCACAATTTCTTGCGAACTATGTTTGTAACATATATAAACAGAGGACAGAAGCAAACCAATAGTAGCAAAGTAAAAACTATATAAACATAGCCCTAGTTTGCAATCTGCAGTCTAGAAAGTAGGAAGTGACTACATTCTTGAGACTATTTTTAATTTTTTCACAGATACACCTAAATAAAGAATATAACAAGTGCAATCCTAATGCCTGAACATAGGTACCTAATGCCAGTTGAGATGCCCCCAAGACTAATCGATATGACACAAGGTTATTGGGAGACCTATGCCTTTCTTAAGGGGCATCTTGGGATATCCAGGGCATCTCAGGTAAAACTAGGCAAGTGTCTAGGCAGCTGGAGCAAGCCATTCAATAATTCATATCATCAGCCTGAAAACTCGTAGAGCTCTTAATGTACAACCACACCAGATTAGAGAAATTTGATTTGCAAGAGGATAAAACTAATTTTAAAGATCAAAGAAGCCAGAGCATTTGCTAAAATAATTTCTGAGATGGAAGTCCAAAATACTGTAATACAATAATAAATATTTTTTTCTAAGTCTTCCATAGGCCATTTGGTTAGCTTATTCTTGAACAACCAGTGCATAATAACTTTTATCTGGTTGTCCTAGAGTACAAAGACTGTCCATTCTATGAAAAAAAATAAAATCATGTAGCATCAAAATTCCAGCTTCCATCAAGTACTAATAGTACTTGCTAGTTCTATATGTAGATTTTCCATGAAAATTTAACATCTTTATGTAAAGTAAATCATATCAGGCAGAAATAAAAAAAGAAAAAAAAAAGGAAAAAAAAAAAGAAAAAGAAAAAGGTCAAGATCAATGAAAACTATGGTTAAGATATCATTTGCTGGCTTTCATCCAAGCAAGTTTCTTAAGTGAGCTACAAGGCCTTAATTTTTCCAAAGAGATTAATTTTATTGAATTCAATGGGGTTAAGCAGAACTACTTCCTTTTATAGAGAAATAGGAGAAATGGTTCTTCACCACTATTTATTGAGTAAAATAAAATGCATTCTGGCCTGAAATGTGCACATTTATCAACATTAAATGGAGCCAGTTGTGTGTCTTACAAAGTCTGAGTTGCTTTTTGTCTTCAAAATTACTTGGGAAACCTGGAAAGAGACATGAGAGTTATACAAATGTACTCCTGAATAGATACTTATTATAAAAGTTAGACTCTAAGGGTAAGTATGGTCACCTCTATAAAACCCTGAAGACTCTGAAGTGTGAGATAGACTATAGAAACTAACCAAATGGAAGAGTGCCTGTTTAGAATGCTCACTAACTGTCGTTCCTAGCTGTCTCTAAATCATTAAAAAACAACAAAAAAGACAAAATACTGCCAAGGTGAAGTATCATTCCATCGAAGGGAAGTCATTTATCATTATATTTAAGAACTTGGACTGTCAGCCTCGATAAATGAAATGGTCCATTGATATAACTCAAATCACTGATGCATGGCTACAATATATAATGCTTAATTAGGTGTGCTAAATTAACTTATTTCTATGTAAAGTGTTTATGTTTTATGGAATAAGCCATTTAATTAAAAAGGTCCAAGTAGAATATTGTATCACATCATAGCCCTGCCCTTTCATTGCAAGCAAAATTTCCAAACTGAAAATCAAATTAAGCAAACCTCAAGAAAATTAACTTTATTCACTGACACATTATGTAAAGCCTATTGTCTCCCTGGCATATATATGTTTTCTGATATTTTATAAGAAAAGCTTTGAAAATCTTCTATCTGTAAATGCAATCTCTTTCCTCATTCACTTAAGGCCTCAAATTCAGTATCTAAACATAGGGAGACATCCATGTCACATACCTCAGTTAGTACAGACTCCCTATATGATCAGTTAAGGAAGACAACTCTAGTGCTTGTCCTATGCGCGGGATGTGTAGCTAAGATAGATATGATTATCTGCCATTATGAGACACCTTCTCTCTTCATTGACTGTAGAAGAACAGATGACTAGCTCAGACTGGACGTTTCATGTTCTGGTAGAAAATAATCTAGTTAGATGAATACTGATCACTCATATTGGTGAGAAAAAAGTTTCCAAAGAAGCTGTTCAGAACTCCAACTTACAGGGAATAATTATTTTGTCTTGTGTTTTATATTGATAGAAATTGCTGCAATATGCAGCAATTGCTGCAGAACAAACTGCATCACCGTAACCAGACCTTCCCATCCCTCCCCCTGCTCTCAGACACATCTTGTAGTGTATATGGAAACTAAGTGTGCTTTCAAATTAGTAAGTTGATCACAAGTATTTTGTAATGACAAAGTCATCTGTTGTTCAAAGAGGGAGAGAGAGGAAGAGGAAATCATTAGGGTATAAAAACAAAGAGCTCAAGTCTCAGTGGAAATAATTCCATATAATCGGTCTCAAAATGTAATGCTGTAATGATCATGAAAGTGTTAAAAAACCATATATACAACTCTCTGCGCTAAAACTTCCTGCTTCAGTTTAAGAATGAACAGATGAGTTTTTCAGCTTGCCCTGCAACATAGTTCATACACTAAGAAAAATGGAAACTTTTTGTGCTTGATGAGGTCTGGCTTCTCAAACAGTAAGAAATCAATGTTCATCCCAGTGCCTTTCTTTAAGGTTCATCTTTTCTTTCTCAGATCTATTCACTTTTCTTCTTCTAGAGACTGTGCCCATTTCCCTTATCCAGGTGAGGAAAATAATTCTATGGTCTTGGGCTTCACAGACTTGAATTAACTTCAATATTATTTTGCAACAAAGGAGAGCATTATAGCTATTTTGCAGTAGAAAAACTGAAACACTAAAAGGCTAAGGGAGAGATCAGAGCACCTCATTAAGTGCTTCTAATTTAATCATTTTGGTATCTAAGGATTAGTATTCAGATTTATCTTAATTTTGGTTGGGTACTTAAAGCGTTTAACTTAGAAGTCTATTTATCTTTATTGTTTTTTGTTGTCAACAGAGTGAGGTAGGTTTCATCTGACTGAAGATTTTAATGACCCCCCAGAGCTCTACTCAGCCCTGGTAAGGCTGCACCTGGAGTACTGGGTGCAGTTCTGGGCTCCCCAGTATAAGAGGGATGTGGAGCTTCTAGAGAGGGTCCAGTGGAGGGCAACAAAGATAATTAAGGGACTGGAGCATATCTTGTATGAAGAAAGACTGAGTGAGTTG
>VZSG01000660.1:384498-416374 GCA_013398315.1 Nothoprocta pentlandii
GGGTTATTCCTCCCCAAGTGCAGGACCCTGCACTTGCCCCTGTTGAACCTCATGAGGTTTTTCACCACCCATTCCTCCAGTCTGTCCAGGTCCCTCTGGATGGCAGCACAGCCCTCAGGGCTATCAGCTACTCCACCGAGTTTGGTATCATCAGGATGCCACCCTGTGCCCCATGCTCTAGGTGTCCCTGCTGGATCAGGGGGGTTGGACTAGATGATCTCTTGAGGTCCCTTCCAACTCTAGCCACTCTGTGATTCTGTGATTCTGTGACAGTTAGGAGGACAATTATTAATTTCCTCACTACAGTACCTAGTGTGCAGTGGAGTGAATCCAGGTCTTCATGCATGGATCTGGAAGACTCAGAATATCTGCATTTGTCTTTTGAGTTTCCTCTCTGAAGGAGTAACTGGAAGTCACTCATGTTGGGTGCCAGGAGCCCTGAAACTCAAGCCCTCTAGTCTCTGTACCTGTGGTCAATGAACATCCAAATGCCCTTCTACATGCCAAATTTCTCAACTGTCCAAGAAATGAAAATCACATGCTCTCCCCAAATCTTGTTGAGTGATCTGATACCTAGAGTTCTGAATTATGTTTTTTCTACTTGTTTTTTCCCCAACTTTTTGGTCCCAAGACCTTAGTGCTTTGGCAAAGCTTCCACAGAAGTGTCTATTGTTTGTTCGCAATCTATTCTGTGGTTCCCTGCTTCAGTTGGACGTGAAGCTTGAATTTCAAGAAATCATGGAGTAATGATGACTAATTTGCGTCTCCCACTTTGTGAGTACTCTAATAAGCTGTCTTTTACGCAAAAAGAGGAACTCTTCCTCTTTTGAGCTTCCTTTTGAAATATATTACCATGGTGCAGTTTGGTCCATGATGTCAGAATTTCCATGATGTCAGAATTTCCTAGGCCCATTCAGATCCTAAGAGTACAGGTCTGCACTAGAAACTTCAACAGAATTTAACTTTTTCCCCAATTCATCTAACAATCTCAGAAAAAAACTATAGGATATGTTTCCAAGTCTGTACTGCTTCTAGATGTGTGGAAGAATAGTACTTTAACTGATAAGGAAAACCAAGGATAAAATTTTAATGGCCAGGATCACATTCAAGACTCTGGGAGTACCAATGAACCATAACAACGTTGCCCAGGCTCCTCTGGCTGCTCTCCAAACCTGTCCAGAACCAATTCAATTCAGCCTGAGGCCATCAATCTGTGCACCACTATGCTGCAGTGGTGCCAAACACCAGCCCCACCACAGCCCTAGCCCAGACATGGCATCCCCTGATGCCACCCACGGTCCACTGCTTGGCCATGATGCCACCACCAGCCCCACTGACACTAGTATCCTAGGAAATCCATATCCATAGGAAACTGCCAAACAACTCAAGGCCCTGACAATCACTTCCATGAATTTAATTCCATTTAATTCCACTTTAAGCACTAAAGGGGAAATTCCAGATCATAAAGTGACTTTCTTGAGAAAGCTTTAGATGGGGAAGATTTGTAAAATTAATTTAGTGTTCTAAGCAATGGAAAATCTTATTCTGGCATGTTGCCTACTCTAAGTAGTCAATACACTCCAGTCATCACAACACAATTTGCTGGTATGTTGAATTCCTGGAAAGATGGTGGCAATCTACCACACTAAAATTTATGAGGCAATTCCCAATTATCATATTTGCATTTGCTTCTTCTGAGGCCTCTTATTCATTTTGCCTCCACAGCTATAAATGGTGACCCACTCTACCCATACTATTGGTCTCCGCTGCTAAATGTAAAAGGGGTCATGAATCAAAGCCCTCAAATACTATGGTGTTCAACAAATGTTGTGAGCAAAACCCAAAGCTGACAGCACTTTGAAGTTGCCAAAAATGACTTTGGCTAAGAAACAAACATCTCACTTATTTTGCCAGCTCAGTTAGGGGCAGTAATTTCTGGCAGAAAGGAAGAGCAGACTGCCGGGGATGGTAACTTCTTAAATTGCCCCATAACAAATCACTAGAACTCATTAGTCTGTTTTACATTATTTGCCATTCTCACATTGTAGATGTATGTGAGGTGTTTCATCTCCTGCAGCTGAAAAATGAGTTTTAGATTTCAGACACAGATTTGAGTTTCCAGCATCATGAAAAGGCCATTTGATGCAGTTTCCACTAAGCTTCAGTGCAAGACCACTCTATTTTTTTTTAAAGATTGTGCCTATTTTGAAGTTTTTTGAGAGTGCCCATTGTTACTTAAGCTCTTTTTTCTTCTAGTAAATGCTACATATATAATATACACTTAAGCAAGTATATTTTATGGGCACAGTACATTAATATAGCAATATGGGCCATATGGTTTCAATTCTCTTGGAATAAATTACTAGACATTGTACTTGTTTTTCTAAATCCTAAGATTTTTATGAATGATTGATTTATTCTGCATAGTGTGCCATAAGTCTTCAGTATAATTATTTTTTCTTTTTTTCTAACATGTGTTCAAAGTGCATTTCTTCAAAAAGACTAGTTTTGCTGCATAGATATTTAATTTTGTAATTGTGATATTCTTTAAATTTTTGATAATATTCCACTGACATGTTACCTGACATTCCACTGACAAGTAACTCCATATTCCACTGACATTCCACTGACAAGTAACCACATACACTGAAATATATTTTTAGTACAGTATTTTGATCCTAATGTTGATTAGAATTGTTCTGCTAATTTCCTAAATATCATGCTGAATTGGTTATTTAATTATCACTAATGTGTGGCACAAATACTAAATTTGGAAAGCAAAGATTGTGTTGGAAATTTTAATTCCTTTTCCTATCAGTCACAGTGAGAAGTGTATTACATAATAATGTCATTTTTCTCTCCTCATATAACTAAAATTTCACAGACAAATGAAAGGAATCTTGTCTGTGTAGTTGAAACATCATCAACTGGAGTTATCAAACACAAAAGCATATGCCTGCTTATCAGATGATCTGTCTGTCTGTCACTTCCTGTGAGATACAGTAAGGTAACACTCAGGAGACTAGGACATGAGTCTGAGCAGACAGAAATAAGTTCATTTCAGCATCCTCCTTCTCAAGGTGATTAGAAAAGCTATTTTCCATATCCTAAGTAACACCTAGAAGATGCATCTTTAGTGTTCTTCTATAAAGTACAAGAAACTTCACAGAATCACAGAATATTTAAGGTTGGAAGGGACCTCTAGAGATCATCTAGTCCAACCTTCCTGCTCAAGCAGGCACACCTACAGCACGTGGCACAGGGTGGCATCCAGGTGGGTTTGGAAGACCTCCAGAGAAGGAGACTCCACAACCTCCGTGGGCAGCCTGTTCCACTGCTCTGTCACCCTCACAGTAATGAAGTTCCTCCTCACCTGGAGACGGAACTTCCTGTGCTCCAGCTTATGGCCATTACCCCTCGTCCTATCGCTGGCCACCAAACTTGGGAGAAAAAGAAGCCATGCAGGAAATATTTCATTGCTATCAATAATTTGAAGGTAAACAACCCATTTGAAATTCAAGCCTATTTTTATGAGCTTAAAAACACAAATGGGGAATCGATTGTTATGCAACAACTTTTGTTAGCTATCTAACTCCTTTAAAAGTGTCATGCCATGCTGTCTTGTGTACTTCTATAGCCCAGTCTTGCACCCTAAATGAGCCGGCTATGCCACAAAGTGTACTACAATGACTGCAACCACACTTATTATATGACAGCAAAAATTAGATGGCTTAAAGATCCTGGCTATCCTTGTGTTAGAGTGTGCCAATAGAAAGAACTACATAGTTTCATTAAATTATTGCATGGGAAGATGAAATGAATAGCAGCAACCCATTCCTTCTATGGTTGTGCCCTCACTAAAGAGTAGCTTATTTCTAAGGTTTCTGCTGTATTGTGTATAGAGAGTAACTTCTATTTCATGCCTGAATCTGTTGATATCATATATGCAATGAAGGTGTGGGGCAATTTTAATCTCAAACATGGGCTCAAGCCTGTGCTTGAAACATGGCGTACACACAACCACATATACTGCAGTCTTCAGGACATTGATTCTTAAAATTTCCTGGAAATAACAGATTGTATTATTATATAGAGCAGATGGTAAATATTTTTTTTTTATGATCCAAAGAGGAGAGTTTTCATATTTCAAGATGAATCTTCTATATTATGGAATACATATTGAAGTTTTTCAAATGTAATTAGAAACTGAGACACTTTCTTCTGCATCTTCTAAGAATCAATGTAAGAACAACCACTAAATATATGATAAAAGTAAATGAAATCTTTGCTTTCTCAGCCACATTATTCCAGTTTCTATCCCAGTCTCACACATGGTGACTCTGAAGACTTACTTCTCAGACTTGTTAAATTCTGGAGTGACTTACATTTTTGTCTAGAAATCCTGTCCCTTTTTCACACTACTATTTATATTCCCAAGTGAAATACTAATTTCAGCTAGTCAACATTTTCCAATTATGGGGATTTAGCAGGCAAATTCAAGGCAGCTCTAGTTACAGTATCATTTTACAGAAGAATTATTAGACTACTCAGGTCACCTGTAGTCAGGGAGCAACAAACTCTTAACCTGAGACTACTCTCCTGGCTACTTTTCATGACTTATCATTCTCATTCATTTCCTTTAGTCCAGAATTATTTGCTTTTGTGCACCCTGAGGTTTATTTTTCCAACAGTTAGCTTCCATATGAGGGTGAATGTCAGGATGGAAATCAGAAGTTCTTTCTTCTCAAATATGTTTAGTGACTTTAAGGTCTTTTCCTATAGGGTGCATTCTCTCTCCTCTGCAAGTTCATGACACCTGCCAACTACCAATGATGTACAGGACCTGGCCAGTGTCCAGTTACATTGAAACTGCAATGGTACTTGTCTTCTAGATGCATAGATATTACAGAGACCTTTGGAAAGCAAAAGATGTCAACAGCTTTCTGCTGTTACTTTGCTCAGATGCATGCAAAACACAGACCAAAATTTCTTATGGATTGCATTGTACTTTACAATTGTAATTCAGCAATAAATTTAAGGAAAATTATATATTATGTTTCACAACCAAGAAAAATTGTGTAAATGAGAGTTGCAAAGTAAAGTAGTGGGGAAACAGACCTTCCCTGAAGAGTGAAAGGCTTTAAACACTATTATGGTCTGATAGGAATGTTTCCAGTTCTTTTTTTTCTTAAAAAAAAAAAAAAAAAAAAAAAAAAAAAAAAAAAAAAAATTTAAAAAAAAAAAAAAAAAAAAAAAAAAAAAAAAAGTTGTTCCTCAGAGAGCTCATATTTGTAGTCTCTTACTACAGAATTCTCACTAGACATCTCCTTCAATACCTGTACCTCAATAAGACAGTCTTTGGGCCAGAATCAATCCTAGTCTACTGGCTCAACTCATATAGAACTCTATAGAAACTTGATCGTTTTCTTCATGGACAATGGGATCTCACACTTCAGTTCCATCAAGCCTTTTTGCATTTTCCCCTTTTTTGTTTCTAAAACTATTCAGTATAATTATCCTTATTTGTGTTCTCATCATTATCTGCTTTGTTCTGCCTGGGAGGTGATAGTGTCTTGCAGATGTTCACAGTGGCTCCCTGTGGAGCTGAAAAGAACAATGATTTACTTACCATCCCAGATTTTTTTTTTTAATGTAACAATTTCTGAGATTTCAGGAATTAAGCAGAGTAACATCACTGTGAGGAAATGTTTGGATGTGCTCCTTTTGAAATGGTCTGTGATCATCATGGCCTCTAGTTGCTCACTCATTCAAGGTCATTTGTTAGATCAGTTAAAAATATTGCTCTTACTGTAAAAAATAATCTCAAGCATTTGCAAACTTATCAGTTTCTAAAGCTGTGTTGACTCTGCAAGAAAAGAGCAGTCCTTGAAAGCATGAAGTAGAAAACTATTCTCCTAATTCTGCCATCACTTATGCACCTGCTTAACTTTAACTGTTGAATAAGTCTAGTAATTTCATTCAAGTCTATAAAACCATATTATCACATAAAGGTTTTAGCTGCAGACTGATAGGCTGAATTTGAAATCTAGACTCCTAATATATTCAGTTGAAAGAGGCAGACACTTGGAGAAGGCAATTTAGAGCATATAAGTTCCTAGCATAAACAGTACCTAGCATGCTTCCTCATCACTTTTAACTTTAAAGGGAATATCCACTCTAATTGCTTAGGACAAGGAGAGTTGAATACTCCAGTCATGCCATCTCACATTTGAGATGCATGATAGTGCAAAAACTCTGGTGATTTTATCAGTGTAGTTGGTCCTTGACTCTGAAGAAAAAGTAGTGTAAGTCTTCCCCAGTTCTTGTCTTCAATCTTTCCCCTTCAAATTAACACTTTAATCCGTTCATAGAAGCACTAGAAACTTCACGCTGGAAATCAGGTGAAAGGATATGGGTTTATTGACATTTTTGCATCTTCACCATGCTGCAAATTTTGCCACTTAACAAATCTAAATATTCTTTCAAAATTGAAAATAGAGCAAGACTTTTAACTGGAGCTAGAAGTATCACAGAGGGACTAGTTATCAGTGATATGAGATCACATTACAGCTGCTGTTTGAAAATAATAATGATCTTCACTCATCCATTTAGGTTTTAATACTTACACCATTTCATCCTTCCTTTCCATGATTTTTCTCATGTATAGAAAAATTGTGTGTAAAATGTAATAAGACTCTCTGAATGAGGAATAGCCAAATAAAATTGTCTTTAAAAGCATGGAGTATGTCTAGGTCATTCTAAAAAGCATTTCAAACCAGTGCCTCTGAGATTGGCCAGTTTGGTGCAGACTAAAGCATGCAAGCCCTTGAGGACAGAAATCAGTCTTCAGAATGCATAGTCTAATGAGGCCACAGACCATACAAGAAGTTTCAGATAGTCTCAACAGTCTGGAATCACCAAAGTTATTTAAACTCCCAGGTTATGTGTAAATATTTTGCACTCACAGATTTGAGTGGGGCACTGTATCTAGCCCCACTTACCTTTATGGCTGTGGATCTCAAACTAACTTGACACATAGACACATTCTTTATAGAACAAGGAGTCATTTAAAGGATTTCAAAGAAATTTACAATGTAATTAAGTTGTAAACTATCAGCTTTCGAGAAAATTGCTGTCTTCTACTGCTTAGATTATAAGAAATTTAGGGAAAAAAAAGAAAAATAGTACTTCTTCCTGTGTGTCCAGTTAGCCCAGGGTCCTAGGGTCTGGTTAGTCCACAGAAGTGGTTCAAGCAAAGAGAGAAGTTTGTCATTCTCTGGATAGATACATATTCCAAAGCATAACCTTTCCTACGACATTTATTTTTTTGAAGTAGTAAAAAATTAACTGTCTCCTAAAAATATTTCCCATGCCCCTGCAGCCATCATCTTAATAACAAGAAGCAAAGATCATTTCTGTCCCCCCAAAACAATGCAAGTCCTGCAGTAGTGCAGTAGGAGAAAGCAAAGTCTATTGATACATGGCTGAATCTGTGCAAAGGTTTTCAGACTTTTCAAGTTGGGCTCAGAAACACTGTTAATGAATGTTGATGTCAATTTAATTCATGGACTCAGTTTCTGTATGACCAAAAGATCTAGACAGGTTGGAGCAATGTTTTGAATTCCAATGTCAATTGTAATTTATCTTATTTAAAATAGGAAAGCCTCCGTGCTGGGTGATGTGAAGAAAATTCTCCACTGGAATCAGACATGATAATAAATCACTTCTTGGTTTTCTCGCATGAATAATTTGTGTCTTGTTATGCAAAGCCTGGCAGCTAATTTGAAGCTGAGACCAGAAATACACAAATAATCAATGTTTCTCATTCCCAGATCTGCTTTTCAGAGAAGCAAAAATACCCTGCGTAAGAAATCAAGTGGTACACCAGAGTGAAGTAACAAATATCTGACATGTTAAAAAATAGCAATAAGAATACTGTAACAGCCAGCAACATAGCAAATGATGTGATGCGGACAAAGTCACCTTGAGCTTCACGCTCTCTTTCTTAATGTATATATATATATATATCTTTAGGAAATAAGAATCTCTAAAATGTAAAGGAAGTGACTGCAGGATAGACAAGGCTGGGAAATTTTTAGGATTGTATTATTCAAGACTGAAAGTTAACCTTTTTTTTTTTTTTTTTTGGTGGACAGGTTATTTTTCAGCCTGATCAGTGCCCTGACCATTTCTACTGGATAGTCACTCAAACATATATGCTGACAAGTGATAAAGAGAAGTGGGAGCAGGAAGAAATGGCTGGAGTGAGAGCAGGGCAGAACCACTTCTTCTGATGGCTGATGACAGTTGTATTCATCTGTCACACTGAAAAAGCTGGGAGAAAGATATGACCTCTAGTTGTAAACACAGAAATCTGACAGGAGATTTTTGCTCCTTGAGTATCCCAGTGTCAGGAGCAGATTCAAGGGGTGTTTTCCACCTAAAGCTTTTCACCAGGTGTTTTCTATGGGTTGTCTTGATTGTGCCCCACTCAGCAGCTTACTTGGCTGTCCTGAAAGGCTAAAGTATGAAGTACTGAAGGCACTGAATATCCTCTTCAGAAACACTCAGGAATATTGATTAAATAAATATTGTCTGATTATGTCTCTATTTCTACTCTCGTTCCCACAGCCTGAGAAGCAGTTGATAGAATTTCACCTTCAGGACTTGCAGACAGAGAAATATTTTCTCAAGTAGGCAAGGGAAGTTTTGAGTGTAAAATTAAAGCATTTTAAACTGCATTTTATGTCCAGCAAAAAATCAGGATGCAACCTAAAAGATGGTGGTGGCATGCTGAATGTCTCTGTATTCAGATTTCTCTGTGTGGAACCTTTTCAGGATACATTAAGGTGTACTTAAACCTCCACTGCAGTAGATCACTTGTACGTTTCTGGTTAGATTGATCTACCTGGACATATGTGTTGAAGAGGATGACACACAAGAAGTACATGTAGGAATAAAAGACATTTCTGCTATTATGAGCTTTTTAGAACTGAAGGCTTCAAACAAATCCTGACAGTAAAAGGTATTCAGCCAAAATGCCATTAATACTAGGACAGGGCAGAGGGAAGGGGAGAGAACATACCTTATTTTCAGAGAACAAGGGTCAGTCAGCCATTTGTCTTTCTCCATGCTGTGGAGGTCAGCCTCAAGGACAGCAGCACAAGGAATGACTCATGGGCAGATAAGGAAACTATGCAAGAAGAACAAGAAACCGCAAACGCGTGGCTAGCGCGTGATCAAGCAGCTTTTTGGACTATTTGGTGTGTGATCATTTACTCTATTGGTTGAATTGCAGCTGTTACTAGCTGTTATTAGCTGTTACTAGTTATATACTAGAGTATATAACTTGTGTCTGTTACTAAATAAGGGGTCTTTGGTACATGATGCTGGAGTCCGTCTCACATACACTGCACTGTGCAAATGATTTTAGCTCATTGTTCAAAAAAAAAAAAAAAAGATATCTTTCCATCAGAAAATCTAATTCTGTACATACAAATTTTTATGCAGTTCATTTCATTAAAAGATCTTAAAAGATCTTTTTAAGATATATAACTGCTGTACACATATGTACAGGACCTGTCAGTTTTGATCAGAAAACTAATTGCGTATATAACACTGCATACCCAAAAGACAAAAATGTAATAGGAAGGTAGATAGCCTTCCAGTCCAAGCACTGTTGTTATATCTAAGGACTCTTTAATTTTGAAGTTAATTTGGGTTTAATTTGGATTGTGATATGGTTTTACTATTTGCATTTTGGCAAATCCAATACTCTTGCTGGTCCAAATTCATCCAGAACTGGAAATCTTGCAGAGTTGTTGAAGAGAGACAGACTCTTCCAATAGCTGCTTAGATCTCAGATGTTAATAACTGTCCTATGAAGGTGTCCTGTCCTTTCTGTTGGCAGAAGGCTGATGTGACTTGTGACTCATTTGAATGCTCTAAGTTAAGTTGGGTAGATCAGGCCTCTGTGCCTTATGTTTCAAAGTAGTCCTATAAGCATGAATGACTGGGAGGTACTTGGACACTACAGCAATAGGATCCACATGAAGTATCTAGAACTGCCCTTGGTTAACATAGTAACACTTGAAGAGTGAATTCTAATTTCCACTGTTTGTTCAATGTGAACTAGAGAACTTAGTTTGAGCTGTGGCTTCTGGCATCTAACTGCATGAATGTTTCTTTGAAGGTAATACATATTTGTAAGATTTAAAATGAAACAAAATTAACTGGACACCCTTGAGTGTGTCTCTATTGTTGAAAGCCTGAGTTAGCACTTACTGATATAATGCTACATTTGTCACTCACCCCTGCCACCACTCGTTCCGTGACAAAAGTATATGTGACCTTGCAACACATGAGCAGGTATGGGAATGCAGCTTGCAGTCTCATCCCAGTAAAGTCCTGCTCCACCTTATTATTCATATTTTAGCATGTATATGTTTGTTACATAACATGCAGAATGTATATCTTCTTCCATTCATCTGTATACCCATTGCCTTCCCCTCTACCCCATCAGGTGGAGGAAGGTATAAACAGGAATATTTCTTTTCATCTAAGAAATCATAAATCTTATTCTCCTCTCACATTTGTTACTGTTTTATTCCACTAGAATAGATAGCTATGGAGCTACATTCTGGAAAATCAGATGATAAGAAATCAGTTAATGGGATTTATCCCATGTAATATTAAACTTCCACAAGTTAGACAAATGTTTTCACTCAAGTTAATTATCCTCAGCTACTTTTTCCCTAATTCAAGGGAAAATAAAATAGGTTTGTCTATGGTGAGTCATGTTTTTAAATATCTTCTGTTGCACTTATCTCTATTATGCTTAAGAACCTGACATTCTCCACTAGGCTGAGAGTGACTAGCTCAAATCCTAATATTTTCACACAAATGTTTACATCGAGTGAGACACAAGCCTTCCAAAATGTGGCAAAAAATTATGATATCTTTTGTCCTTTCTTATTCAGCTTTTGCCAAGCCAATTCCAGTAAGTATACTCCATGTAATATTCCATACTCCATACAAAATGTATAGTATGTATAGTGTACTACCAGGTCTAATGCAAAATGTATAGTATGTATAGTGTACTACCAGGTTTAATGCAAAACACCTGTAGTCTTATAGATTATCCTAATTCAGCATAGGATATCGGCTAATGGGAAAAATGATTATGTCTTTTCTACCTAATTTCTTTCAGTCAAACATGGTTGTAATTCCAGGCACAGTTATGTTTGAAATTTGAGGAGTCTGAAGCATTTTTGTGTCTGAAACCACTACCTAAGTATTTTTGAAACAAGTATTACTTCACTGTGTCGCACCTGTTAGTCAACTTTTGGCACTTTTCCATGCCTGATGCTTCAAAGCAATTTAGAAGAGTCCTGTCATGTATATAAATGTCTGGGCAATTTAGCAGTTGGTGAACATTTTCCTTCCTGAGCTACCCAGATAAATGGCTTGTGATTCAAAGGTGAGACCACACAGTCTGCAGAGCTCCTCTCTGTATGTGACTGTCCTGTGTAGCATGCAAGGTGGCTGGAACATCCACATCCACTGTGCTTGGCGGAGATACCCATTCAGACACTGTAAACAGCACAGCATTAGTTCATCAGAACACCTATCCTGATCTGTCGTCAAGACTAACTAAGCCCAACACAGAGCCACACTTGGTTATTTCTCCCTGTTTCCAGTGCTAGCTTGCCTGGCATAGCACATAAATTTTCACACTTTTGTTCTTTGCACTGAGTAAGTATCGCCTGGAGTGTCCGGGCTCACAATGTCTCCTTCTCTTTACACCTTCACAATTTCTCTGTGATATAAACACTTACAGGTCTATCAAAGCCTGGATGTACTTGCTTATAACAAAAAGCATATCATTCTTAGTGTTACATAAAAAACACTGCGGAGTGGAGAGAATGGGTTCTTTTCTCAGAGAGGCTTGTCAAAGGACAGAAGGAAGCATGGATGTCAGTCATTTTAGTTGTAATCATTAGTGATTCTGAAATAAACAGCTTTTATTAGAAAAGTAGAATACTTAACAAACATTACCCTTTAACCTGTCATAAAACAGAATGTCTTAAAAGCATGACCACTTAATTGTTTTATGTTACTAAGTATAGAATATGTATTTTTAGATTAAGACACTGTTGTGCAAGGCGCAGTATGACCATAACAAAGAAGAGAGATTTTGTCCTAAGGGAGTTTGAACTTGAACAGACAGAAAAGATGAAAGAGAAACAGAGGATTTGGGGTGAAGTAATCCACCTGAGCTTATGCAACAATGAAAGGCAAAGCCTTATCCCTCCAAGTGTTCTTTTTAAGTTTTTCTTTCTTTTTTTTTTTTTTTGTGAGATACTAAATTCATTGGTTCTTTTTTTTTCTTTTTCTTTTTTTTTTTAACCTTCTATGTGAATTCTGGGCTCAGGAGCAGTGGGATAAACCCACTGACTAAAATCTCCCCAGCAGCTGCAGGAAGAAGTAAATTCAAGCTCACTTGTCAAATCCGAGCCTTCTGCCGAGAGCTCAGAGCTTGCACAGGCTGTGTGGACTGTCTCCCCGTCACCCTGACTGCTGATTAAGCAAAACATGTGTTTAAGTCCATTCAGCCATTGAGACCCATAGAAAGCTTGTCATGTGGAAAGTTGTAGAAAAGCAGGGAAGAGAAATAGAGCCAAAAATCATATTTACTTCATACTTCATATTTTAGCATCAATTCAACTTACTCTCTTCCAGAACATGGAAGGAGCAGGCAGTCTCCTCACTGCTTGGCTCAGCAAGCACATTGGAAATCTTCCTAGACCTTCTTCCCCTCGGCTCCAGCCAGCCGTGGCAGAAAGAATAAGCCAGCTCTTGTTTACAACATTTTAAGAACAGGGAAAAGCAATAAATTCCTAGTTGGTTGGAGTTTTATTCTCTTTAAGAGTGATGGATTTGGTGAGAAATACATGTTTATAAAGATGAAGATGTGACTCATTGTAAGGCAAATTCTAAACATTTGACCTTGTCATATAATTTTCCTACTCCTTAGTTTCATGTAGCTGAAGACCAGTGGGGTTTATTAGAGTAAGAGCAAGGGTGAAGCTAGTGTCACGATTAGCAAAATAAACACGAAACAAAAGTCGTTTATAAATGTCAGGATAATCCTCAACTGCCAAAATGCTCTGATCGTGCCGTGGAATGAGTGGTGTCACTTTGGAAAAAGGCAGTTTGGCTGCCTAAGCTGTGCCTGTCGCAAGCCATCAAATATCATCTACTTACCTCCATGCAGAGCCCAGTTACTTAGCTTCAGAGCACTACTCCGTGACCTTAATGAGAAAGCAGGAGGGATAACTGGGCTATCAGTGCCAGAATGGCTTTGAGGATCATTATTCAAGTAATCTTAACAGGTCCCATGCTCTGGATGAGTATAACCACTTTTCAAATCCTGACATGCCTGCTACTCTTACTGGATAAAGAAAGGGAGGACCCATATTAGTTCCTGCCTGCATACGTAAGCCAGACACCACTAAGAAAGATATTCCTTGCATTGTCGGAAAAGAGAAATCCATTCTAGTTATGGTCTTGTGCTTGGCTGTACTCAAGCTCTGTATACTTCAGAAGGGGCAAGAGGGAAAGTTAATGCTCTGTAGCAGAGAAAAAAAAAAAAAAAAAGAAAAAAAGAAGTACATAGAAAGGATGTGTTTGTATTTACACATATACCTTTTTTTATAAATATATAAGATGTCTAAATATATAGATTTAGGTGCGTGAATATAAATATATATCTGTGTGCAAAGAGATTTACATCTAAGGGCCTAAGTTCCCTCTCGTATTTTCTTCCCTAGATTAACATACAACCTGTTTCTGAAAGTTTGTTCTTAAAGCAGATCTGGGGGTTCTAGCTTTTAACAGCACAAAGGACAGAAATGTTGAGGAGTTTCCTTATTTCGGGAGCCTCTAAAAAACAGGCCAAACTAACTTCTTAAAGGCCCTTGGAAGATCTCAATTAGAAAACATTTAATGCTGGGAGAAAAATTTTGGTTCCTAAAAAGAGATGATGACTTATCTTTTATGCATTTGACTTCCCACTAACTAGGCCTTCCCAACCTGGATATCATCTACTAGCCCATTAATCAGCTTTTTCTCCTGCCTGACACACACAAAACATTTCATGTTAATAAGGGTTTAAAAGTGCATTTACCACTTCATTTTTTTTCTGGAACTTTGATATTAATAGCAATAGAGTCTTGTGGTACAAATTTAGCCACAGCTTTAACAAAATTACATAGCTAACACACCAAACTTTGGAGTAAGCTGCTTGAAATTTCTTTTTTTTTTCTATTAGAGACTTAAACCCCTCAGCCCATATTCACATTCTTTCAGCCTGAAGGCAACTGTATAAAGGCTTCAAGGATGAGCTTTGCTTCTCATTGCGGTCTTAACAGTGAGCTGCAAGCATTGTCAGCATGCTGAGGACTTTGCATGGTTTCCTGCTCTCCATGATCAAACCCAGCAATGACCAGACTATTCACATATCCAGAACTGCATTAATTCATTGCAGGGCCAGAAGAGGCCACCAGACCCATACAAACTGCATCCGAGTTAAAGGTTCTGTTTTCTGACACATAACCAATTTCAATTGAAAGGCTCTAGGAGACAGAGAATCCCTCACAACAATATAGACATTATTGGATAGGATGTTTCAATGCTTTAATTAACTTCACTAATAGGAAATTATGTCCTAATTTGTTCAATTTCATTTTTCAGGTACTGAGTCTTGTTTTGCCTCCATCAGGAAAAGCTGAAAAGAAGCCTCCTTTCATCATCTGTTTCTTTCTACACCTAATTCGGTATAGGGTAAAGTTCATCTAGCTTCTTGTTAAAAGGTCAGCTTCTAATCTGTGGATCGTTTGTAGGGATCCTTTTGAACACCAGTATTTCCACATCCTTCTAGAGGTGGACATCACTGCTGGGCAAGGAATTCTACAGTATCATTGTTATGTGAATAGAAGTTATTCCCCTGACCACGTATATGCTGACATCTCACAGGAAGGCTTGTTATGAAGGGTGAGCTATGCTATCCACAAAACTTCCACACAAAAAATCCACAAAAGTAGGATAGCCCCAAGAACTAGAGGCAGAAGCCAGGCTACTCCATCTCCTAGCCAGAAAGGGGTTTCTGTTCCTCCTTATGCCTAGCACTAGAAGCCCAGCCAAGAAAAAAAACAGAAGTGATGGTAACATGGGTACCAAAATCCTCATATATTACCTACACTAATCCCTATGTCTTTCTAGTGCCAACACAGATCGGAAACTTCCAATGCTTTTGCCCTGTCACTGGCTCCAAGCCTGGAGCAAAACCTTCCCCCTCTGCCGGGCCTTGGAGGCTGTGGGAATCTGCAGCTCCTGCTTTGCCACAGAAAAGGCAGGAGTGGATTGAGCAAGCACGCTAACAATCTGCCTGTAGTAAAACGGCAAAGGGCTGGTAATTAATAATTTATCTATGTCTGTCTGTTTGCACTGTGTTCTCTCTCTTCACAGTGGAATGAGGACTTTGAGAAAACAGTAACAAAATGGAATTGTTTAAGCGTGTATTTTCTTGAAAGGGCTAAAATGTGACTATGCTTCTCGCCAAGTTACAGAGAATATTTCCATTTGAAAAGTAACCAGTCTGGAAATTTAGAGAGCTGAAAATATAGGACTAGGTTCTCTAAGCTGCCAGACTCCAGCAAAGTAAATGAAATGAGGCTGATTTGCTGAGAATGGCACCCAGTGAGTCATATCCTAAGTTTGCATCGAGCCTTCCCCTAGACAGACTGTATTGTCCTTCATGAGGGGCATAGGAAGAGATGTGTGTGTGTTCTACCTCCAGCCCCATCAAATGATGGATGTGCACAGAACACAATGGAGACACAAACAGTCCCATACAGCCAGCTAGCGTTGTCTGATCAGCTCATGTACTTCTAGATATAGAGCTTATAAGCTGTATATAAACAGATGGTGAACTGGGACTTTCAGTGAAGGAAGTGGCAAAGAGTGGAATACAAATCAGAACAGTTGCCATCACCTTCTCCCTCTCCTGCCTGAAAAGATGGTGGAGATGAGGCACCAAGCATCAGGCCATGGCTCAGATGAGTTGTTCTGAAACTTGGTCACCCCATTCCAACCTCAGCTATGGATCATTCATGAGTTATTAACAAGGGATCTCGTGAAGTATCTCGGGACCCAGGGCTGAAGGTGAGGTCTAACCATAGGTGTTTCCACAGGAGAATATTGTAGTCAGATACTACAAGATCTCATGACTATGGAAAGGTGTCCTGGTCTTTGCATGAATATGAGTTTATTTTATGCCCTTTCCAGCTGGCTATGAGTCTAAGTATTGCATTATGAATAATCAGAGACATGCTTCAGTGGAGTTTCTATCCTCATTGTCTGCAGCCTTTTAGATCAGTATGCTTAAGTGAAATAAATCATTTGACTTTGGAAACATTATCCCCCTAAATCATTTGTACTTCTCCACTATTTTTTTATTTCCTCCCACTCCCTTCTTCTGCCTGCTATCTTCATTTTAAGAAATGCAAGTACACATAAGTGACGCTTTGACTTTCACACAGCCAGCTGAACCACACCAGAGTTCATCCAGCCAATTTACCATCCGCTAGGTAAATCTAATCTTTCCATCATCCATAACTACTGCCATTTCTGTTCTGAGCTAGCATTGAAACAGACTGCATTCTGGGAATAAAAAAAATACTGGTTGAAAAACAAAGCATAATTCTTCAAACCAAGGACAGACCCACTGGCAAGCAAAAGCAAGAGATAAAAGGCACTGCTGCTGAGAGAGAGGGAGAAGGCACCCAGTTTTCTGAGACTCAACATATCTTTCTGATAAAATATGAAGATGTGGAGAATTTTATCATGGCTATTTTTGTAGTAGGAGAATAGGGCTCAGAGACTCCTACATATAGGAGATGATACCCATATCACTGTTCTGCGCCTCAAATCATGTGAGATTCATGGGTTCATACTTATTACATGAAAAACTGAAATGAATCATCCGGATTTGGAAACATAAAACATCTGTACATCTCCATATTTTTCCCTTTTCTCTTTCTCTCCACCTTCTTTGCTTTTCTCTTTCCATCCTCAGGAGGATAATAAATAACAGTTCATATTTATTGCATGAAAAATATCTTTCTCCCAATACAGTTAGGCAAGCTTTTTGTTACAGGCCAAACTTTATTCACACTTGCTTATCTGTAGCACTTTTTGAAACATCCTAGATGAAATCTACTCCTTTAAGGTATAACTTTTAGTATTCTTTTAGTATATCAACTGTCTTTAATTGACAAGAGTAGTATCTATTCAAACCTCTGACAGTTCTTCTCATCTATAGATTTCAAAACATTTTGTACCAAATGGCACAAGGTCTTAGCCCAGCTTTATGAGTCCTGTGGCACAAAGATGATTTTCCTATAGAAATTCAGTTTCAGAGTAAGACATAGGTTTTCATGCTGCTATGCAATTTTATGAACAGCTTAAGGTGATGTGATATTTTAAACTTAGCTTCTGCACTGTGGAGTAGATTCAAAAAAGCTCTTGGGTTACATCCACATGGGAAGAACTAGACTTCAAATGTTTCAAACAGGTCAGTTTTCTTAACCTTATCATTGCAGACATCTAGCTGAAAATAAACATTGACTAAAAATATACTTGAAAACCAGTCCTTGAATGCAGGTGACATGGAGGCATTTCTGTTCAGGCTCTATTGGCATCCTCTTGAATCCTCTCCTGACAACATCCTTAATTTCAAAAACAAAGACAGCAATCATTATTTTTAATGAGACCCTGAAAGAAGTCTCCCTCTTTCTAATTTTCTTCCCCAAATACTCCCACATGCCTAGTAGTTAACACATGTCCTCAAAAGGTGAGAACCTGAAATTCTGTTCCCTCCTTAGTCCAAAAATGTTTGAATCCCTATTTCTCTAATACCTGGAAACACATATCACTTGGAGGTGAGAGAGAAGGGGATACTGTTGCCATTGCTGATGCTTTACTATGCAGAAAGTCATTCAAGATTAGAGAAATAGAAAGACAAAGACAGAAAAAGTTTGTGCTCTTCATGGAACTTCAGCCCTCTGACAGAAGGGCTACAGGCCCTATTTCCAGCACTATATATTTTACATAAAATGTATGTAAAATACACACTATATATTTTATGTGCATATATTTTACATAAAACTGTAAAACAATGAAAACTTTGTATCCTTGATATGGGAACTTGAAATTAGTCACTAGTAAGTTTCCTAAACTTTCACTTAGACAGTAATTTAATCTTATTACTGTGATTTATTTGATTTTTACTCTGGTATTTGTTTATTTCTCTCCTGTCTGTAGCTCAAACCTTGACAATTTAATATATTATTTTGGGGGAAGCTAGATCCAGAGCTGAAGCACAGTGCCCAGGAGGAGGAAAAGTTTGGCATCTCAAACACTGCTCTTGTATACCAGCAATAAATCTGTTTCAGGTGTATTCACAAGGAAAGCCATGGCCATGTCTGTTTTTGAGGATTAGGGTCAGCACATCTGATATGGTCTGAGAGTCATGGTCAGGCTGAGTTCCTCTGAAATCTTAAAACAAGAGAAAGGGGAAGATTTATCTTGCCTAAATTGAGTTGAGCAAAGACACTTCTGAGCTCATTCCATGTGCTGCCTTTTAAAATCAAAAAGTCACCTTCAGATCAGGGTTCATTCAAACCATTTGAACAACTATTTTTCCTTGGATTGTTCTCTTAAATAATCTAGACACATTTCGCTAGTAACATCTCTTCCAATTTAATGATTTAAATGAACTCACAAGGGGTGCCATAAGGAGGGATAATGGTAAGTATGAACGAGGTAAATAGTTAGATTAGCACTTAGTCTTTGATACCTAAATTCTCTTTATCTCCCTATTTAGATGTCTGTCTCATAGCACAACTGTTTCTGAAAGCAAGATACCGAGATATTTCGAATGCTGGGGATAATTTAACGTGTGCTATGCTATTTCCAGATCAAATGAATGAACTGATTTAATTGAATATTGCAATCTTTACAGCTGAGATAAAGAAGGTAAGAAGGAGAAATGGAATGAAGTGATTTATTGATTATATGTGTAAAATATGGCTGAAAATATTTTATATATCTCTGGAAATTGAATGACACATTTGGCTTGTTTAACTTTTGGAACGTCTAAGAGACATATTGTCTGCTCAGGAACTGTCTTAGTCAAACTCCCATTGAAGACAACAAAAAAAAATTCTTTAATGGAAATTGGAGAACTGACAATGAAAGGATAAATTTCGAAGCATTTGTTGACTGAATGAATACACATTTGACAGTTGGTTTATACAATAACTTGCCAAGTATAAAATAATATAACAATATTACTTTATCAATTTAAGATTAACCTAAGATTAAGTATGGATGTGTAAAAAATCCATTTTGTTTTTATGTAGATGTGGGACACATGTATAGGTAAGGTCATTTAGTTTACAATAACTTTGTCAATACACCAACAGTCTTTTTTGATGGCACATGCAGTTTACTCTATCATCTCAGCCAAGATCTGAGCTAATTACAGAAAGGAAGATAGAATTAAAGGACAGCTGAAAGGCAGGATGTATTATCTCGGACTCTGACCTACAGCAACATACCTAACAGGGCCTCTAGCCTGGAGCTGGCAAGCACTACCACAGCTCTGTAATACCAAATACTTGGAAAAATAACATTAGAAAATTGACATAGGGACTTATTCCTCACAACATTCACTTCAGGATTTTTTTCAAGGCTATAAATATATGAGTAACTAAACACAAGTCTGGCGAAAATTTGGGCTAGGAAAAGTATTATTCACCTCTTCCACTGGGGTATTGGAAAAACTGATTTGACATGACCACACGTTAGGATTTCTAGACAAAAGGCTGTATATATTCAAAGTTCTATTACAATGAATTAGCAGAGCATGCTGAGTGTTATTGTGATTTTTTTAAAGAGGTATTACAATGAATTAGCAGAGCATGCTGAGTGTTATTGTGATTTTTTTAAAGAGGAATTTAGTCTGAACTAGTAAGTAAGTAGTTGCTTTGAGACAGCAGATTCCACTTGCACCTGTAAGAGAAACTGTATCTTAAAAGCAAATTCCCAGATGTAAAAATTACCTTAAAATCCACATGTAACCTGAAAAGATAACTCCAAACTAAGTGGTAGAGTTTTTGAAAAACATCTTCATTTAAGCTAATTCTGAAATAAGTTCCCAATAAAAAAAAAAAAATCTTTTTTTTATAGTAACACTAACGTATGAGAAATACTTGTAGTAAGCATTAGGCAGGCTTACATTTAATCTTCCCTCTTTCAAAGTTTACTTGAAAACTAGTTGGATGTAAAGCCAAGTCCCACTTGTGATGGGATGAATAGTTTGGATAGGGTGGTTACTTGGACTCCCAGGATTTTTTTTCCGCAATAATCAACAGGTACTTCTAGAGCATAAAGGGTGGCTGTTCCAACAGAGTAGAATAAAGGATGTATTGCTAGCCTCAAAGTTGTGGAAAGGAAGAAAACCATGGCAGATGACATGATAGGCTAGTCAGAAGATAGAAGTTTGCAAAGAGGAGCTGGAAAAAGGCAAGAAGGTTTCTTAGGATATGGGCAGTGTAGAAATTATCTTTTTCTTCTTCTTTTTTTTTTTTTTTTTTTTCTTGTTTGTTTGTTTGATTTGTTTCCTACTCTATTCCCAGATGAAAATAACAGCTTTGTAGTTACAAAGGGAGAGTTACTTTCTCAGGAAAGTGTTCTCCAAGGCATTTAATTGGGAGAATGAGTTTGAACAGATGAGAAAGGAGATGTAAAGGAGATACAAAAGTCAGAAGCCATGTAAAAAGGCAGTTTTAAGTCCTTCTTAGTCTAAGAGATGAAAAATTCCCAAATCACTCATGCCAAGAACCACGTTATCCAAGAGGGTAAGAGCAACTCTTAAATGTAAATATTTATCTTCTTCTTAGCAAAGAAAGAATTCAAGATAAAGAAAGATAGAAGGAGCAAGAAAAAGGCTAACTCTATAGTCATGTGTAAAGTCAGTCTAGAAGTGGTAGTATAGATGAAAATCAATTTTTCAGAATTTCCTACAGTGCAATACTCCAGCTGTCCATCTCTCAAGTTCATGTAATAACCCCAGAGTTTGGAACCAGGTTCCTATCTTCTGCTTGTCTCCCATTCTGTGAAACATATTTTGGTTTTGGACTTCAGTACAATTTCAGCAGGGGGCATAGGAAATATCTGCAAGCTTGGTGTTTATACTTACTGGCAGATAAAAAGCATGGGGGTGCACTTCCTCCACAGAGTATGAGCTTAGGGCTTGTTTTTCCCATCAGCACAGTACATGGATTATTGATCAAGTGTAAAAGTGTGAGGAAGCTAGGGTGGATAGGAGAATGAATATGGCCACTGTATTATAAAATAAAAAGTTTGACCTCTGTTTCATTGCTGAAAGGCATGAAAGGCATGGCAAAGAACATGTAGTCTGCACACAGCAGAGCAAACAATAGTTAAAACATCTGAGAATGTTTTCAGCTATAACTAACAGGACTTACCTCTTACCTTACTTATCTCTTTTACTGCAAAGATTAGAGTCAATGTAAAGGTAACTTCAGACATGAAAATACAGTCTTTGAATCTTAGTCATATTTAAGAGCTTTCCCACAATGCAGTATTGAAATTCAGACTCATTGTTCTCCATAAGTTGTTCTGCTTTCCTCATTACTTCAACTAGTATTACTTCCCCCAGGGGTCGGTTCTCGGTCCGGTCCTGTTCAACTTATTCATCAACGACCTGGATGAAGGGCTGGAGTGCTCCCTCACCAAGTTTGCTGATGACACCAAACTGGGAGGAGTAGCTGATAGCCCTGAGGACTGTGCTGCCATGCAGAGGGACCTGGACAGACTGGAAAACTGGGCAGTGAGAAACCTCATGAGGTTCAACAGGGGCAAGTGCAGGGTCCTGCACTTGGGGAGGAATAACCCCGGACACCAGTACAGATTAGGCGTGGACCTACTAGAGAGCAGCCCCGCAGAGAGGGACCTGGGTGTCATGGTGGACGACAAGTTGACCATGAGGCAGCAGTGTGCCCTGGTGGCCAAGAAGGCCAACGGGATCCTGGGGTGCATCAAGAAGAGCGTCTCCAGCAGGTCGAGGGAGGTGATCATCCCCCTCTACACAGCCCTGGTGAGGCCACATCTGGAGTACTGTGTCCAGTTCTGGGCTCCCCAGTACAAGAGGGATGTGGAGCTGCTGGAGAGAGTCCAACGCAGGGCTACCAGGATGATCAGGGGCCTGGAACATCTGCCATATGAGCAAAGGCTGAGAGAGCTGGGTCTCTTCAGCCTGCAGAAGAGAAGGCTGAGGGGGGACCTGATCAGCGTGTATAAATACCTCAAGGGAGGCAGTGAGGAGGAGGGGGCCGGCCTCTTCTCAGTGGTGGACAGTGATAGGACTAGAGGAAATGGCTTCAAACTGAAGCATCGGAGGTTCCACAGGAACTTAAGGAAGCATTTCTTCACTGTGAGGGTGACAAAGCACTGGAACAGGCTGCCCAGAGAGGTTGTGGAGTCTCCTTCTTTGGAGATCTTTAAAACCCGCTTGGATGCAGCCCTGTGCCACGTGCTCTAGGTGACCCTGCGTGTGCAGGGGGGTTGGACTCGATGACCTCTGAGGTCCCTTCCAACCTCAAGCATTCTATGATTCTATTCTATGATTCTAGTAGCTTCAGCTCGTCCTCATGCAACTCATTGAACAGTGTGAATCTAATTTAAAAGGGCTTATCTCTCCCCCTAACCCAGGGCAGGACTTTCTACTCCAGGATTATGGCACACAAAGGTTTGGTGAAATATCTAAGTCACAACACCATACAAAGATAGTTGGACAATAGATTTAGTAATGTTTGCAAGATGTTCAGGCACTTCAGTAACAGGAATTCTGTAAGTGCTTCCGAAAAGTTGTTTTTAAAGCATAAATTTTGTTCCAGTACCACTAGGTCTGCATCTCCCACAGCCCTCTTCCCATTGCTGCATGAGTCAAAAAAACAGCTGTGCTGCTGAACAGATCTAGCATTACCTCCCCGCATCGACTGCTCACATGGCTCCTTCCAAACCAGCCTGATTATCCTCGAGGACTGCGGGACACTGACAAAGCCACTATCTCAATACTTCTCTGCTAGCTGAATAACCAGGAAATAACTTCCATATGACTCTCATTTTTGGTAAGAGAGACAATCAAGTCCAGTACTGTTTTTTTGTCTTGTTTCTGCTACCAATGTTACATTTGTTTTAATCTCCTGTCGTGTCTTGTACTTGCACAGTAACTGGTGCCATTATTGCTGAGCTGTGTAATTGCACAGTGGATCTCTCAGTAGCACTAAGCACTAATTACAAAGTTCTCCAAAGTAGAAGGACAAAACAACTGTTCAATGTTTGCTGCCAGCGGAGTTTTACTGTATGCATTTTCCATACCACTTAGTTTACTGCCTACTTAACTTTCCATAAAGTGTAATTAGGTTCTGGGTAGGTTTGGAAGACACATGGTGTATAATATATTAACTGCATTTTTATTCATAAAGTAACAAAGACTCTGCATCAAGTTAATGCCAACAGTTTCCCTTGGAAATAGCACAAATAATTTGTCACTGCTCATTACTCACACACTACTATACCATTGTTAGCTTTTGAAAAGACAGTTTCTAAAATTATCCAGAAAAGCTGATTATTGGTTTTGGTATTATAGTGTTTAAATGGACCAGTTCAAGATCTACACATTTAACCCAAGCAAATAGAAGTGTTTTGGTTTTGTATTTGTCTTTCTGGCAAGTATGGATTATTTCTTTCTGAAGAATAAAGACTACCCAGTGGAATACAGAGAACAGAGACAGTACAAGGCCTCTGAGAGGGGTACTGATGTCTACCTGAGCCTTTTACTGATGGCAAGAATAAAATCTCTCTGAAAGAAGAGACAACAGAGGTCAGACCATATTGCATGAGAGACTTTCACAAACCCACAAAGATTTCCCTGTTTTTCCCAGAGGAAAAAGAGATAAAACAGCTTCTCCAAGGTCATAAACGACTGACCTGTAGCAGAACAAGGAACAGAAGAGAGGTTTCCTCAATGCTTTGTTACTGCTGGGTCCACTTGGACTTCCTGTTTTGCCTCTCTGTAACTGCTTTAATCCACCCCAGTCTCTTTAGGCCTCCATCGGTGAAAGACGTGTGTTCCTGTGAATCTGGTTCAGTTCATCAATCACCGTACATTTTGATGCTTTCTTTGAAGACAGAGAGGTGTATTTGCAAGCATTGTGTTGACACTTGCCTCAGCAGGGCTCTAAGGGCAAACTGGTTGCAGTGTCCACTAACATACCAAACCAATTCAAGGATCTCATTGGCATGTCACTTGTGGATTACTCAATTTGTATGAATTTCTGCTAACTTGAGTAATACTAGGTCCCACAGATGGCTTCACTCCTCTTCCACTTCACCGCAGTGTATAAGAGGCTTATACCCTGAATTATCCTGTGTCTAAACCAGAGGACGAGTTTTGATAAAGAGACCTAGCATCTGCATTCTGGGAATAAAGAAATATTGTTGTAAGGCATATCAGTTCTCCCTTTTATGTTTCTGGGTGCAAATGACTGGCTGGAACCATGGCTCCTCCAGCTCTATTTCCAGAAGCAGCAGGAGTGTTCATCATTTTCTTCTTGAGATTGGAGTTGCAGTCTTCAAAAAGAAGAAAAGCAGGAAAGATTTTTGCATATCTGACCAAATGTGGGACACATCGTCCTAGTCAGATCACCATACTCATCACCTCACAAAGAAAAATAAGTTACAGATATCCAAGTCCCGACCAGTTGGAAGGTCAATCCTATCCCTTTGCTTTTCTGACAAGAATTAAACTGGTCACTAAAATCCAGCAGTCTATTACAGGAGTATTAGCAGTGTCTATTAAAATGGGAGAAAATGAGAATTGCCTTTGATTTTTATTTTTTTTCTGATATATATACATAGGGACACTTTGCTAAAGTACCCTAAGATAGTTCATGCTGCTCCAGCCCAGATTTCCCAAGATCTGCTTTGACTCTACTAAATCACTTCACAGCAGTTTTGGAAGAAAATTCTAGTATATCAAGTGATCCCAATTGTAAATAAGTATCCTAAATAAAAAGATTTAGTTTACAGAGCTGACAATCTCCCCTGTTTCACAGAAACATTGAAAAGTTGGGGTGGGAAGGGACTGCTTGAGATCATTTGGTCCCGCTAAAGCAGATTTGGACCAGATCATGTCCAAATAGATTTTGAATATCTCCAAGGGAGAAGACACCACAACCTCTTTGGAAATTGTTTAGCACAAAGAAAAAAATATTTTCTTAGGTTCAGAGAGAGCTTCATGTGTTTCAATTTGTGCTCGTCGCAGTTACTGACTCCACTGAAAACAGCCTGGGCCCATCCTCTTTACACTCTCTCATCAGTCATTTATCCACCTTAATAAGGTCCCTCTGAAACTTCCTTTCTCTAGGCTGATCAGTCCCAGCTCTTTCAGTTCTCTCTTCATATGAAAAATGCTCTAGTCTCTTAATCATTTTTGAAGTCCTTTGCTGGACGTGCTCCAGTAAAACTACATATTTCTTGTACTTGGAAAATAGGTACATACTCACACATAGGGCAAGATAAAAACATTTTTTTAGCTCCTGTTTCCCAATAGTGGGAACACTTTGACTGCTGAAAGCTGCTCATACTTCATAGCCAGTATTTTTCATGTAATACACTTTTTCCTTTTTTTATCTGCTTTTTTTTTTTTTTACCCTCTTTATTTTTTCATTTTCTGAACAGGATTCTCTCTTCTTTTCCCACTGTTGCTTGTCTGTAGAATGCTGACCCAAAGAGACTCAGTGAGTTACTAGTTCTCTTCAGTAAGTCCGTGTTTCACTTGAACTTCACTGCTATTCCTTTATTTTAAGAGGTAAGCTTCAGTTTGGCTAAGATGATCTGATGACAGGCTGAAGAGAGACATTGAGCTTCTGAAAGCCATGGAAAATTCAGATAGTAGGAAGTAACTTCTCATTTCAGAAAACTTATGATAATTTCTCATCCTGAGATAGAGAAAAAGTCCCCTAATTAACTCTGATTATCTCTCCTCACATTTGAACATGTTGTGTAGAACTATACAGCTTTACACACTATAGCACTGTCTCATCGATATCTATTATATTTCCTTGTCTGTCTTCAATACCTTTGTTTAGCAGTGTGTTTGAAACACAGTTAAAGCTGAAATAGCTACTAGCAACGGCACATGAAGACAAAAGAACAGCACAAAACTTTTAAGATAGCTTCAATACTGTGACAATACTTCTCAACAGTATGTCCTATCAATATGGAGCACTTAAAATACAATTTAGAATTCTAAATAATAGCCTTATCCCCATCAGCAACACATATAACAACATGGAACTGAAACTACTGCTGTCTTCAAATAGCTTCTAATTAGAGATGATGGACTTTTTCCACTAAAACTACTTGTATTTTAATAGGAGAGTCATTGTTTTCTTCTCAAAATGATTTTTTTTTCACAAAATCCTTTTTTTTTTGCAAAACAGTCAAAACTGTCAGTGGTCCAAACCTGAACTTTTCGTTCTTCACTCCCAAGAACCTAATTTTACTGAAAGCAAACATTTCCGACAGACAATTTGAATTTTCTATGAGAAAGCCACATCCACATTTATTTACTTATTATTAGCAAAAAAAGCTTCATTCTGAGGCAAGAGATCCTTCTGACTGGCTATTTGTTGCTGACATGACATATGAATTTCATATCCTCTGCAAAATCATTGCTGTTACTACAACAACAGGCAGATATTTCACTGTAAAATTTGAGTGGACAGATGGATTTTGGACCCACTCCTGAAGATTTATCTGATTAGTAAATTGCATGAGCTAAGAATAGTTCCATTTCCATCAACCTTCATGGAGATCCTTTCAGTGTAATCTAAGATATAATTTGGCCAATGTTGGATGCCATGCAATTAAAATGTCCCAAAAGGTACAGGGGAGGTTATGACAATATTTCAGGAAGGAATAAGTAGTAGTCATGAGAAATCCTTAAGAACAATAGCCAGATAGTATTCGATACTAGAATCCTTTCTTGATAAAGACTGAAAAATGCTTGAGAAGGATTGAACTTGATTCATAACAGCAAAATATAAATGAACTAAGTTAAATTACAAGACTTTTCTAGAAATACTTAGAATATATTTTCCCCAGTTGTCTGTCTTCAAAGTAAGTCCCTTACATATCCTCTCCTATATTAAATGTTACAAGGAAAGATTCATTTTCAGATTTCTCTAATGACTACCAGACATCAGCAATCCATAGCTTGCTGTTTTACTCTGAGACTACATATGTGCAATCTAGGTTAGAAGAGAGTTATCTAAGGAACTATGTTTTCTGTTTAGCAACATGAATAAAGTGTTTTATTACCATGAGATGTAGAAGAAAAATGTTACTATTGTAGGTGTTCGTCCATAGGAAAACACAAAGGAGGCTAGCAACAGAAACTGAACCCTATGAAATGCAGGGTCATCTCTAGACTGAAAAAAAAAACAAACATTAAAATTAAAATTTAAATTTAAAAAATTAAAATTAAAATTAAAAAGTAAAAAAAAAAGTTTTGTCTCAAAGATCAGCTTACCATTGCTTTGCAGATGCTACATGTAATACAGTGATACTGACTGACATTGGAGTTGCACTCAGCTGCAACTGTGCTGCACACTGGGTATGCCTGATGGAGAGCTGGCAAGCAGGAGCAGACTCTGTCAGCACTTCAAACCAATCAGAGCAGAGCAGAGCCATGTCCCAAAAGATGCCATGGATATACTGCTAGCAGTGCTTGAAGCTCACATATATTATACGAGCCTTGAAGAGATCTTCTTGAAATCAAATACCTTCTAGTCAGCTCAGAACATAGGCATAACTCTTCAAATTATTCTTGAGGCTTGAGCAGCAGGTCCTCACCTCTACTAGTAAAATGCTGTGTAGGCAGAATCACAACATAAGACAACTCCAAAAAGCTATATCAGAAGCAGACATAAAACTTGTTATCCAACATCGTATTTATAGATAAAGACTTGAGGTCAGAAAAGTCAGGATGTCTTTCTTTGAGTTGTAAAGTAAATCTAAATTACATAAGTCCCAGTTCAGTGTTCAGTATATAAGGCCTTTCCTCTCAGCAATCTTGCAAGAATAATAATGCCCTGTAAACACAATTGGGAAAGGGAGAGTGGGAAGAAGAGAGGAAAGAAGACACCAGTTACCCAGTGCTAGAGATTGTATTTCTTCATTCAGTGAAGCAAAAATCTATTCCTAAACATATGCTGATGACCAAATCAGACAGGAGATATTTATTTATCTACTACTTAAAGACTGACTGCATGGAAAGAAATTTTTTTTAATAGTCCTTAGTGAACTGCTACAATAAAATCCTCGCCATGTGTCTCTCACTACTGCTGTAGTCATAGAGAGAAGAGTAGTGATCACAGGTCTCTAAACCACATATAATATTTCAAGAAAAAAGGAAATCAAAAGCTATAGTAATATTTAGATAGAATGCACTAATTTTTAGATTTAGAAACCACAGTCATCCAGGAGACACAGTGGAGTCCTGGATGGAGTCCACAGTGGAGTAATTTTGCTCCCGATGGATCAGCAGACATAGTGGGTTATTGGCCAGTGAAAGTTTTGACATCTTTAGGGAAGTGTAAATGACACAGAGTCATTTACAAACAGTATTATCTCTGAGGGACATTTCCATCTGTCAAACCCATCTATCATAATGCCTGGTGCTGTGCAAAGAGTAAAAGCCCTCTGCTCTCAAAAGCTTCTTGTTATAGTATATAAATTCTGCTTTCACTACAGTGATAGAACTTTTAGTTTTACTGAGGTGAGAGCAGAGAGGATGTTAGGACATAGAGTCATGAAGTTCCCATTCTTTCAAGCATAACATGATTTATTCTTAAACTAATCTGAGGCTCATGGTTAAGGCTAAAAGTGAAAATCAGCAGGAATGAAGACGGAAGAAAAGTGTGACTTTTGGGGGGACATCTAGGTAACAGAAAGCACAGAAAACAGATGCAAAGCTTCTTCAGTTTGATATTTTTATACGATAGTATTTGTAACCTCATTGTTTGAAAGGACCACGTCATACAAATTCAAGATATTTAATAATTTTGATATGTGCTAGCGTTAGGAACAATTAATTATGTCTAAATTTACTTGAGTATATGTTCTCCTTAACATAAAGAAATAGCTCATAATTATATGGTACAAAAGTCTTTGGGGAAATTAAGAATTAAGAATTCTCCTTTGAGCAACAAGACCCTTGAGCAATTCCATATGCTACATGCACTCTCATTAACTGAAAAAACAGGTGCTTTTGCTGTAAGTGTGGGGTTTAGAAGAAACAGCTAGCAGCTCTATTTGCTGAAACAGAGCAGATGCTACTAGGCAGAGTGCTTGGCTGAGCAGAGCAGAGTCACAGACGGTTGAAATTGGAAGGCACCTCTGGAAATGGTCTAGTGCTTAAAGTAATGTCAGCTACAGTAAGTTTATCTAGTCATTTTTCCAATGTCTCCAAGGACAGAGACTTTACAGTATCTCTGGGTAACTTTTTACATGGCTTAATCACCATTAGAGTTAGAAAAAATGCTTTCTTATGTTCAAGTGGGATCCCTCTGACTTTCTCTTCTCCACCCTAAAAAAAATCAGCACTCTCAACCTCTCCTTGCATGACAGATGCTTGAAGCCTTTATTCATTTTCATGGCCCTTTTTTGCAATCTCTCCGGAATATCCATTTCTCTCTTGTACTAGGGAGCCCAGAACTGGACACAGCGCTCTAGATGCACCCTCAGCAGGGCCGAGTAGAGTGGGACGCTCACCTCCCTCAAGCTACTGGCAACTCTCTTCCTAATGCACCCCAGGTTTCTGCCGGACTCCTTCTGAAAGGATGCATTGCTGGCTCGTGGTCAACCTTTCATCCCTCAGGACCCCTACCTCCTTTTCAGCAAAGCTGCTTTTCAGATGCTTGACCTCCAGACAATACATGGGGTTATTCCTGTGGAGATACAGAATTTGACATTTCCCATTGTTGATCTTCACAAAGTTCCTGCTAGCCCACTTCTCCAGTCTGTTAAGGTCCCTCTGAATGGCAGCAAAATCATCTTGGCTATCAACCACCCCTCTCAGCTTTGTATCAAAGTTGCTGCCTATAATGTGCTGCTGGTGGAGTCAGCAGCAGGCTCACTTCCTTTTGTTGCTGATATGTCTGTATAAACTCTTCTTTTTTTTTTTCTTTTTTTTTCCCCTTCATGTCCCTTTCCAGATTCAACTCCAAGTGGAATTGCTCCATAACGCTTTCCAACAGACACTTCCTTATTTATGTTCATGTGGTTGAGGAGGAAAGTTTCATCCCTGTTTTGTTGCTTTTAAAGGCCATGAGAAACAATGAAAGCAATTCTGAAAACAATGTGAAACTCTTTTGAAAATATTATTTGACTCCATCAAGGAGTTTTTATTCTGAATCAGTACTTTCTTTTTCTTTTTCTTTTTTTCCTGATGTGAAGATGCAGAATACCAGACAAAGATAGCTAGATATCCTCTTACTTCTTTTTAGATGCTTTTTGGAGTCTGTGTCATCACTATGGGCCTTTTGGAGGTGAAAATTGTGAAAAAGATATTGCCTAGGGTAGAGACCAGACCAGAGTAGATCTGCAGAAGGTCTATGGAAGAGTCTACTGAATGAATGTGATGAAAGCAACAAAAAAGGCATGGTTGGAAAGGAAAGGATCATTCTGCTAGGACTGAGATCATTCTCTTTGGATGCTGAAAAAGAGTAGGAAGTTTTGCAACTCTCCTTGTAATTTCTGCTAAACTTAACAGGAGAATGAGTTCTTACAGTGGTTCTTGCAGTCAGTCATCCGAAATGTCCTTAATATGTAGCAGCCCCTTGTCACAGCATATAGGACCTCTATAAGTACGTCAGTAGCAAGAGAAAGACTAGGGAAAATATTAGCCAGATGCTGGATGGGAAGGGTGGCTTGATGACAGAGGATGCAGAGTTACTAAATAGTTTCTTTGCCTCTGTCTTTACTGCTAAGGCCACTCCCCCAAAACTGCTGAGCTCAGTTGAAAGACAGATAAATGGGCAAGAGGAAGGCCTTCTGCTGGTTGAAGAGGATTGGGTTAGGGATGACTTAGGCAAACTGGTAACCCATAAATCTATGGGCCCGGAAGTGACAGACCCAAGAGTGCTGAGGCAACTGGCGGAGGTAATTGTTCAACCTCTCTCCATCATCTTTGAGAGGTCCTGGAGAGCAGGGGAGGTGCCTGAGGACTGGAAGAGAGCCAATATCACTCCAGTCTTCAAGAAGGGCAAGAGGGAGAGTTGGGCAACTACAGGCGGGTCAGCCTCACCTCTGTCCCTGGAAAGGTGATGGAGCAGTTCATCCTAGAGAGCGTCTCTAGGCATATGAAGAACAAAGAGGTGATCAGGAATAGTCAGCATGGATTCACTAGGGGGAAGTCAGGTCTGATGAACCTGATAGCCTTCTATGATGGGATGACTGGCTGGCTGGACGAGGGGAGAGCCGTGGATGTTGTCTGCCTTGACAACAAGGTAGACAACTTGTCAAAAGCAAGGCTTTTGACATCGTCTCCCATAACATCTTCATAGGAAAGCTCCAGGAGTGTGGGCTGGACGAGTGCACACTGAGGTGGATCGAGGACTGGCTAGATATCAGAGCTCAGAGGGTGGTGATAAACGGG
>VZSG01000660.1:425239-440132 GCA_013398315.1 Nothoprocta pentlandii
TTCTGATTAGCATTCTTTTACTATGAGAGAGACTAATGTGATTATACTTTAGCCATATTAGCAAAAACAAAAAAAAAAAAAAAGGAAGATGATAAGATTCAATTAAAAATTATGCTAATTTGATAGGATGGAAAATTGCTTATGTAGGGAACAAACTTATTACTAAGACACACTGACTGTCCTTAGGAAAAGTTTCACAGTGCTTATCAGTATTTATTTTACAATAATTCATTCCACAAGAAGGAAAGCCTGAAGGAAAAAATGTCTGTTGTAAAAGCTAACTCCACTCTCTGTTTATTGTTGGGTTTAACAAAGCCAGTTTTAGTACTAAAACCGTGACTGTTAGTTTGATTATGTCTACCCTGCAATGCTATAGAAATATTGGGGTTCATTCTGAGTTATCTGGCTTGCCTACACTAATATGTAACTCAATACATATTAATATGCCTTGTTTCTTACCATATCTGAGTAGTCTATGCCAAACACAATGCTAATGTAGTAATACTACATCTAGTTCCTTAGTCTACCAAATATTTAAGACCTTTTTCTTAGAGAAATTCCAGGTACCATCTACATTTGATTTAGCCTAAAGAAGTATGTGTTCTACTCAGTTCTAAGGTTGTTGTTTTGTTTTGTTCTGTTTTGTTTTTTTCTACTTATAAGTAAATTTATTAAACTCATGAGAAGATAGTCTTAGATTTTGATCATTCAGTCTTATGGAAAGTTAGAGTTATTTCGATGTATCCCTGAAGTTACTAAATTAGTACTCAGCAACCTACATCTTGAAGTAAATTAGACTACATACTGCCAACAAGAAACAAGATAGCATGAAAGATACGTGCATGTCATTCTTCTTTAACTACTCACAGAGTCCTGTAATTCAGGTTATACATAAAATGCATTTAAAAGGTGTTTTTGTAGAATCTCTGTTTCCACTGATTCATAGCTTGTGACTTCTGTGAAACTGCTGTAAAAAAAACACCTAAACTTAAAATGGTACAATTTGAGAAAAAAAAAAATTTTTCCATTTTTTTTTTTCTGGGACTGACTGGCTAAAAAGCAGCTTTGCAGAAAAGATTTTGGGGCTGCTGATAGAAACCAAGTTGAACACAACTCAGCAAAGTGTCCTTTAAAGCAGTCAAAGTTAATCACTCCTGAGCTGCATTAACAGAAATGCAGTCAGCAGGTCAAAGCAAGTGATTATTCACTCCAATTCTGCACTAGCAAGACTATCTGGAGGATTCTCTCCAGTTTCGTTCCCCAATATATGAAAGACATTGACATGCTGGAGGAAGTGCAGTGAAGGGTCACAGAAATAAATATTTAGAGAACTGAAGCACACAATGTGTAAGAAGAAATGCTAAGAGAATCAAATTTATCCAGTGCAAAAAGAGAACGCTAATGGGAGATTACACTGTTTTCTTCAGCTATCTAATGGCAGCATGTAAAGGAGGCAGAGACAGTCATCTCAGAAGTGCATAATAATAGGATGAAATGCAATGAACAAAAGTAGGAACATGGGAAATTCCAATTAGATGTACAGAAGCATTATTCACCATTATATGAGGGTAGTGAAATATTGGAATAAGTTGCAGAGATATTCTGTAATCTCCATCCTTGATGATCTTCAAAACATGATTGGAAACAGACCTGAGCACCCTAGTCTAACTGGACCTGCTCTTATCAGGACACTGGGCTAGATGACTTCTGGGATCACATTAATTTAGGGTTTTGCAATTGCTTATTGCATTGTAGGCACACCAGTGATGATCAAGGACACATGAGACCATGAAACCAGTGCATATCCAGATCAAATATAGTTTTCATATGTTGTTGAATTTCTGCAGTAAATAACAAATAAAAGGCAACTAGTAGAGCACAGGAATGGAAAATATAAATAAGCTGTCATTGTATATTCTCCTTTCCAACAGTATTTTGTGGAGCATTTTTTTTCATCTAATTCCTATCATGATATTATCCTTATTGGTTTAAATTGGTTTGTTTTCATCATGACTGTCTTAGAACACTGGAAACACATTCAAAATCATCAAGAAGCTAGGGAAGAGCTGATAGAAACATGTTTAATTTTGTCACAGAAAAGAAAATCTCAGTTAAAATGGCAAATAAATATAACTTTTTACTAGAGTTTTATTCCTATTTTATCTCAAACTGTTAAATCAAAAGGACTTCTAAGAAATACCATCTATCTCTGAGAGCTTCTGAACATCTTTACTCTCATGTGCAATTCTGTTTGAAGAAAAATCAGAAGATAGACCTTACCTTAAGATCCCCAGAGATCAGATATTTAGGCTATAAAAAGTAAGGGATGTGTGTAGGGAAGTTTCAATAAATATTGTACTCTTCCCTAAATATCTGTAAATGACCACACCTGGAGTTAGAATACTTGACTACTTAAATCATCATCTTGACTCTTTATGTATTCTGATGCTCTGCTCTGTCCAAGAGACAGGAAAATACATCAGTTTAAACATTACCTCTTGTACCTAGAATATTTTTGCTAATTGAGACTCTTCAAAATATTATTTTCCAGATGAGATATTAAAAACAGTGCATATGCTTATATTTGCTATACGTATTCATGCTCATTCATTATTCTCAGCATCAAAGAGTATTATGTTATTATGGTAGTGACAATGATTTAGCCAGAATATAGGTCTCATTGTAATAGACTATATTTCTAAAGAGTTTCATATGAAAATACTATAATCTTTATGTTTTCCCCTTAAATATAATCTCAGTAAGTTTTAAAATTAATGTAGTAACATCTGTAATTTTTCTTAATTTTTTTTTCATTCTTTATCTCTCTCGCTCAGCGTTAGCATGAGAAACAGGTCCCCATACTAGGCTGTCATCTAATTTTGACCTACAATTTATTTCAGTTTCTGATTAATCCCTAAGAAAAGGCCCTCTCTGAGAAATATATGAACTCTGCACTGCAATGGTCTGTTCTGGTGAAGCTGTCATGTGGCCATCACCCTACATTCATATAGCTCTTGAGGACTGCATGAGTGAAGTTCAGTTCCAGGAAAAGAAATCAAGATATTGTGAAATACTTGCTATTATTTTCATAGAACTCCAGTTCTCCATTTAAAAGACAGAAGATGATGGACATTCTGTATTATCCACGATAAGCAGCATTAAAATGTTGCCTACATGTGTAAAATGTATAAAATCAAATGTCAAGATGTGAAAAGGTTATTGTATTTTATTCCTACCAACATCATGTTCGATAGCGAAGATTGCACTCATTGACTCATTATTTGTGGATTACTTTACAATTATATCTTAATTGGCTTGATAACCAACTTGAACACTTAATATTACACTATCATTAGCACATTTATTATTCATCTAAATCTTACAATTACAGCAATTAAATTGGTTGCCTTTTAAATACTTGGTTCACTGATCTTTAATTAGACGTCTATGAACTGAGTTACATAAAAAAGGTGCTAAATGTTAAAATTGTAGTAAAGGGGTTTATTTGCTACATTATACAGGCCAGCTTCAGGTAAGTGTCACATGTATTACAGCATGTCACCTCCCTGATACTTTCTGGATACCTAATGATTCAAAGACTATTTGTTAAATAACATAGTGGAAAACTTCATCCTCCTTTAATTCCAGTCTAAGCCACAAGTAACGAGTATAAATATAATTAATTAATTCAAATGCAGGCCTTCACCTGTAGAACATTAAAGAATATTTATCTTTCCCGTCCTCCACTTCCACAGAAGGGAAAATCTTGATGTCATGATTACAAGACTTCATGTGCATTTTCAGTCCCTGACTGCAAACTCAGAGCTGCTATTTTCTATATACGCTATTCTCCTGTTTTAAGAAATTACATTTCCAGTGCGGTCATCAAGAATTTCCACTCTAAATACAAAGGAAACAAAGGATAAAAGCATATGAGAAGTAATTTAAGTATTCTATTTCCATGAATACACCTCTCAGTTTTTCCTTTCGTATAAAAAAAAGTGTCAGTTTGTCAGTTATGCAGTTAAGACACAAAACAAAAATGGAAATACAATTATCCATGATTTATTTACCTCTTAAATTTGAAGTACAGCTATAACCTCCTATTTTCAAAGAAAATATTAGAACTGCAAAATATTAAAGGAAGGCTCTTCTAAGGTACTGATCTTTGATTCCTCCAATAAGTGGAGCGACTTAGGATCACTTAGGATCTTCAATCTGAAAAGAAAATGACTCACAGGGTATATTATACAATCATGAGAAGCATGAAGAGAGTGAATAAAAATTGATTATTCATTCTGTCTTCCAATACAAAAAGAGTAGTTGAAAGAATTAATCAGTGTTAGCTGGAGCAAGGTGCAGAATAAACAAGAGAAGATGTGTGCATGTGTGGAACTCCTTGCTAATGAACACTATGAAAACAAACGGAGATTGGAGAAACAACTAGAATTTTTATTCAGTGTATAACATTTTTTAAAAATATTGAAACTTCTTAAGAGATTTTTCTCCCAAAAAAGAATAATTTTCACACATGATTTAAGTAAAAAGAAAAAAAAAAAACAGGCATTTCTCTTGAAAGTTATACTTGGGATGCAATTTGTCCTCTTTGAAACAATCTCTTTGGAAATAGTACATAAGGCATCATGACCTCTTGTCTTGATTATTTGTTTAGATAACTGTTCTGAGACTGTCTGATTTAGGAATCATTCAGAACAAAGAAACAAAACACCTGAACTACATTCTTTATGAAAATTCTTCACAATGTTTTCAACAAAGTATTTTTGGTTCTCCGATGAAAATTTGTTTATCTATTCTGGAAAAAATAGTTAAAAATACTCATTAACCTTCCATCAAAATCTTAAACGTATGATCTTAAACTCGGCATTTCCAAAATTTCATATACTTAAAGAGTAGTAGTCAGGATTATGGGCAAAATTCTGAAGTGCTAAAAAAGGTAAAAAGGTAAAAAGAAAAAAAAGAGACGTGGTCAAACAGCAACTGAATTAAAAGAGTTTTCTTTCCATATTAGCTTGACAGTCTGCTTAAACTATTCTGTTTTACCTCACTTTGAATAGAGTAGGGATAACATTTAATTATTTCCTATGGATTGAGAAGACAAAAATCCATTAAAGACTAAGATATTTTCAGATCTTACGTTGATGAGGATCATACAAGTGCTTAGCAGGATAATACAATATTCTAGTTATGCTCTTTTAATGAAGCCATTAAAAATTCACAAAAGCCAATGATGTATTTTAAGCAATGAATAGGACTAACAGTAGTTAATTTCAGAAAACCTTTGATAAGATTCTTAAACTGCAAAATGAAAGTATCAAATTATTAAAAGAGTTCATTAAAAGTGATGCAACTACACAAGAAACTTGATATATGAGACCATTATATGAAGTCTAGTGATACAAAGGTTTTCAAAATCAGGTTGATCTTGTTATTATTGAATAATAAGAGGAGAAATGTAATTTATTAAATTCCTTAATTGAGATGTAACTATCCAGTGGTATGACAAAAATGACAGATCATGATAATCACAGGTGTGAGTAGGGCCATTTTCAGGAATTCCCAGGGTACTTGAAGAAGTAGCTCAAATAATTACATATTTTTCTACCTCTTTTTGACCCTCTTTTGAAAACTACTTTCTATAACTTGGGAGGGCGTGCTCTAATGATGATTTAATGGATAGCTTCAGAGAGTTCTGCATCAGACGAATCACTCAGTCATATCACTTTAAATAATTTGCCTTATTTTGCCTTAATTTACATAAATTGCTACAAGCTCTATTGTGTCTATTTTTTACTTGGGGTAGGTAAGTTCAGAACAAAGTTTTCACTCTTTATCTGCAAAATTCCATTTCCTTATTATTGGACAACAAAAGGAAACAAAGGGCAACAAAGATGATTAAGGGACTGGAACATCTCTCGTATGAGGAGAGACTGAGTGAGTTGGGCCTGTTTAGCTTGAAGAAGAGAAGGCTGAGAGGGTTTATGATTAACATGTATAAGTACATGAAGGTGGAATGTAGTGAGGAAGGAACCAAGCTCTTCTCATTGGTGGCCATTGACAGGACAAGGGACAATGGGTGCAAACTGCAACACAGAAAGTTCCATCTCCATATGAAGAAGAACTTCTTTCCTGTGAGGGTGACAGAGCAGTGGAACAGGCTGCCCAGGGAGGTTGTGGAGTCTCCTTCTCTGGAGATCTTCCAAACCCTCCTGGCTGCCACCTTGTGCCATGTGCACTAGGTGTCCCTGCTGGAGCAGGTGGGTTGGACTAGATGATTTCTAGAGGTCTCTTACAACCTTGAACATTCTGTGATTTTGTGATTATGATTCGGCACTATGACCTTCCTACTAAGACATTAACTGTGCCTATATTACTAAGTAAAAGGGGTCTATGAAACAATACCTGACATCAAGGTCAAGTGGTACTGCAAAATATTTTTCTTGTAGATAGGAAAAGTGAAGTTAATGAACAGCTTAGGCCAGTGCCTGAAATGTATTCCTGGACCTTTTCTATAATACTGGAAATATATTCTCTCCCTATAAATACTCTTTATTTTTAAACAGCTCTTTAAAGAAAAATAAAAAGCATTTCCTATACAAAAAAAAGTAAAAAGATTTTATTAATGAATATATTTACTGCAGCTAGACTGCACACATATAATATCATAGCTGAAGCATTTCTATCTTTTTTTCATGTTTTGAGCTAATTACAAATACATTTTTATTCAGCTATATCACATATAAAAAAGAGTTCTTCAAAACAATATATCTGGTTTATATATATATATGTAAATAAAGTTCTGAATTCATGAAGTAATTCCTTTTCTTAGATTTAGACTTTGTCATTATGAAAATTCCATTTGAAGAACATACATCACTTTGAAGTGATCATACATCACTTTAGGACCTGTTGATTTATCCAAGAAAATATTAATGGGCCTGTTTAGCCTGCAGAAGCCTCTCAGAAGACTGAGAGGAGATCTGATATATAAGTATAAGCAGCTGATTGGAGAATGTAAAAAGGATGAGGCCAAACACTTCTCAGTGGCGGCCAGTGATAGGATAAGGGGTAATGGATATAAATTAAAACATAGTAAGTCCCATCTCCATATGAGGAAGATCTCCTTTAACGTGAGGGTGACAGAGCCCTGGAAGAGGCTGCCCAGGGAGGATACGGAGTTCTCTGGAGATCTTCCAAATTCGTCTGGCTGTTACCCTGTGCCCCTTGCTCTGGGTGTCCCTTTTTGAGCAGACAGGTTGGACTAGATGATGTCTAAAGGTCCCTTCCAACCTCAACCATTCTGTGATTAAAAATACCAATTGGACTAAAGTAATCTTAAGTACTCTTCGAAATTTCAGTAGAACCCCAAATAATTTAGCTACACTGCAGATTTATCTATCAGGAAACTCTTCTCTTTCTTTGGCCAACGCAGATACTGGAAATGCACCACAGAAGCGCCTTTCTCTCTGTCCTAAGTTCCCTACTAAGATTTTCATGATTCCATCCCTTTTTAAAGTTCCTTGGTTTCATTTCTAAAGTCAACTGGAAGTAATTTAAGTTTTTCTTTTCTCTACCTTAAATTCTTAAATATAAGTGACTTGGACATTTGCTCATAATTGCTTCCTTTTTTTTTTTTTTTTTTTTTTTTTTTTTTTTTTTTTTTTTTTTTTTTTTTTTTTTTTTTTTTTTTTTTTTGGTGCTCTAAAACACTGCCCTGGAATTTCAGAGTTTGTTTGTTAGGGAGTACAAGCTTTCTGCCCCTAGCAAACAACTCATCATTCATCATCTTTCCTACCCTCTATCTCTTTATCTCTTGTTTTACAGCTCCCACTCTCATACTACTAGAATACTACAGACACGACTTTTTGCTTCAAGTAGAAGTGGCTATCCCCTTCCTAGAATGCACAAAAATAAGACTGCACTGGTGGATAATATCAATACACAGCTTGTTAGATTGCCCTTCACTTTCCTGAACTATTTTCCCTGTCTCCTGAGCTCTCATGGTGATAAAATAGCAGTGTAACAACAGCTTGAAAAGAGGTAAAGTGGCATCATTAATCTTCCCATTCTAAACCGTTTTCTCCATCACATGCCTGAAGCCCTTTCTTCCAATTGATCAAGCTACAGAACCTCTCTGAGCTTGCAGTCCATGACACCCCTCATTCTCTACAACCAGTTCCAAAGAGATCAGAGAAACTGTTGCATCTGATCTCCACATGTATAGGGGTGTTAAATATAAAATAATTTCCTGAAGGGTCTATCAGTATGTGGTAGAAGATGGCAGAATGATATCTATAGGTTGGGGGGAAACACACCCAATCCCTCAACAACAGCAAAATAACCCTCCAACCCATTGTTGAATTTAGTGGTGTGTAGCGTGCACAAGGAACAGAATCAACTTTGTTATTTTCCTTGCTTTACAAGAAGCAAAGGAGATAGAGACAAAAACAAAGGAAAGATATATAGTGAACATTTCTTGGAGCTAGAGATTGGGGAAAAATTCTCAAGGCTGAGGAAAAGAAAGACAATAGTTCTTCAATCTGTTTAGAGAACTGGTAGATAAGGTTTTTGTCATAAGGCAACAGACTGGTCAAGAAGAGTGATTAAGGTAGCTATGTGAAAAGAGAAGATTTTGTAAAGATTTTCAATATCAGGAAGATAATACTGAAGTGATTATCAAACTTCCTTTCTCTCAGTCTCTCTCCTGTTTTGCATCATAGCCTTTAATAACTTCACCTTGTCAAATCTCAGAGGATACTTCTTGCTTCACTTGGTAGGAATGACAACACCATTTCTTTCCCCCATGGCGTTATAAACAGCAGGTTCTGTTGTTCAAACCTTTGAATTTCACTGAATTCCATAATTTTTGCCAAAACATCCTAGTCCTCATGGTCCCTACATGGTGGCTGAGCAAAACAAAACAAAACAAAAATCAATTAGATGAATAAATATGAATTAATAACACAGCAGTAAAGTGATATCAGAGAAGAAATCACCGTAACTAACTAAGGTATCCAAGGCACAACAACACCACATACCAGAGTCTTTCCAACAGATCCCATGCCATAATCCCATATGATAGTCCGATATCACAGAAAAAGAAGTTTTTCTTCTAAAAGGACACAAAGGGAAGGAAAAAAAATCCACTAGGCTCTCCACCTACCTGATAAGCAATAAAGAAAGCCACTATAGTATTTAAGCAAAGTCAGTGCCAATAATATCATTCTCCATTAACCTGATACAGACAAGTCCTTTAAGATCAAAACCTAGGACAATGATTTCAAAACTCTTTTTGTCAGGGTCCGTCTGTTGGCTCTTTATCACAATAGTTGTCATTAGCAGGCTGAGCCTGTCTGAAAGAACAAACTATAAATAGGCACAACCCCATATATCAGAACAATGATAAAGCACAACCCCATGTATCAGAACAATGATGTCCTTTTTATTATTATTCAAATATCATTACGCCAGCTAATTCCAAGTATTTGGGAATTTCATTTCCCTCCTATTTCAGCACTAGGCTGATCAGTAAGGTTTTGTTCACTCAGGGTGTACAGGATATTTGAAGAAAGAGGGACGATAACCTGTACAATAGGGAAGATCTAATGGACAGCTCAAAGGAATCTCTTATGACTGACCATCAGTATGACTTTTGGGCTCTCATTTCACCTCTTTAAACCTCCATTTCTCCTCCTACACTTTGTTTCCTACCTCTAGACTGAGGGTTCTTTGTGATGGAGACTGACAGCATGATTAAATAACACCTAGTAAAGAAAAAAGCTCCTGTCCTTGCAAAAACCTCAGTAAAACTGAGGAATAACAATAGCATTTGTTATCAACTTTGAATGGAAATTTTACCAAAATTTTCTCTATTTCCTGTGATAAAAACTTAATGTTTAAAAGTAATTCAGAGATTTCCTGCCTACACTTGAAAAATACTATTCAGGTTCCTACTAGACATAGTTGTTTCTGAAATGTTATCGTTGTTCTGCTGATTTTCATTGACAAATTTTGAAACACTACTAGATCAATTCCTTTCTCTATTCACTCTTAAAAAACATATACATGTTTGTGCACTTAAATACTGAAGAATAATTTGTTAATAGAGTTTTATGGATCCTTTTGAAAATGTGACCCTTACTGCTTCTGTGCTTTGGAGAGAAATGTCAAGGTTTTGCAATACACTGACAAAGATATGCTTTGATTTAACAAAAAAAAAAAAAAAAAAAAAAAAGTTAAATTTACAAGTAAAATGAGTGAACTTTTGCCTAAGTAAAGCAGCTGTCAAGCTATTAAAAAGACAAAACAAAAAATCATTTACTGAGTAAACAAAAGAGATTGACTCGTGCTAATGCTCTAAGCTGTAAATCACATATGCCAGAGGTGCAGATGATAGTTTGACTTAAACCTGGCTCTGCCAAAATTACCTTTAACTTTCCATTTTGCAGAATAGAATTAAATATTTGTTTGTGAAGCTGCACAAGCTAAAGGCTAAATAAAAGCATAAAGATAAGTTTCTTACAGATGCAACAAGTTTGGAAATGACAAAAGTAACTAAAAACACAAACGCGCAAAAAAAAGTCAAACTCAAAATTCCTGTTTTGGGCAAAACAAACAGTACTTTTAATCCTTATTTTGTCTCCTTTGGTGACCAGACACTTTTAAAAGTAACTGAAAGAAGAATCCAATAAGTGCAATTGGTGAGCCGTCTGTCTAACACATAAAGAAGTCCTCAAGCCTGAGGCAATCTGTGGAAAGCCCTGAAGCTTTGAATGTGAAATGCCTTGAAGCATAAAAATCTCTCTTATACATTCTTGTTAGAGTGAGTGCTTGCACCAAAGGAGCCAAAGTAATAAGATAAAATAATATTAAAATTAAAAATATTGTAAATTTTCTCCCTAACACTTTATTTTCCTGCAGAGGTGCCCTCTTGCTCTTCTCTGTAATCTAGGAATTGCTGGACATACCATGCCTTCAACACATGAAGGAGACATGGAAATCATATGACAGGCTTCAAACTGTCACCTTTATCAGCTTCTGCAATGTTAATTTTGAGAACAGGCACTTCTACCTAGAGGTAGTCCTGGATACTTAAAAGGTGTGTCACAATGAGAGTCACCTAAAAACCCTTGGCAACTCTTTCCCCTTCAGTGAATACATCCTAGAGGACTTGATGTACAAGGAGATTCATTGAACAGTGGACACGTGTGTGCTCAGATTGAACTAATAATAAATTCCGACTTAGTCCAAAGTGTCCTGTGCATTGACATGACATTCACCTCACAATCGCATCCAACTCTGAGGGCTTAAGAATACAGTGTAAGCACAAATCTTGATTTGTCAGAAACTCGTTCATGGAGGCAAAAATTTCATGGAGGCATATTTCTAAATATGTTGAAAAGAGAAATAAAATGTTGCTACCATATGGTGCAACACATCAAACCAAGGTGAATCTTCTGTAATACAGGTCTTTACAGCTTGCTTCCAGATTAGAGGATTCTCTAGGACAGCCGAATGTTTTTGTATATAGTTTTTCAAAGTTTTTACACCCAAGCTATTGTTTCAGTGCTTCTTCCCAAGGGCTGCTCTGTTCTTGCAGAGATGATATTATCCTTGCAGTAGCTTAGACTTTTGTGGGGCAGTTCTTAAAGTCAAAGAAGCATATCAGAAAGGGATTCTCTAGGTGTGAGTACATTGAAATATGTATTTATTATTATTATTGATTATACTGTTAGGAAAGAATGAAAGTAAGTTGCTATTTTCTTCACTCTAATGTTCTTTATTTTGGGTTCAATGAGAAGTTACTCTTTTTTTATTCATTTCTGTCATTTTACTTTGTTAAGAAAACTGTCTTTTTGGCTGCAGGAATGGTATTTATTGAGAAAAAATATCATGCAAATGATACATCACAATTATTTCATGCCATCTCCAGAGATTCTCTTTCTGTCAAGCTCTTGAATTTCAAGCTGTGACAAGCCTTCAAGAAGGCAGGCATTTTTACATCTTGTTTCATAAAAATAAACTGATAAAACAACAATGATAATAATTATAATCTGTGCATATTCAACTTGTTCAAGATTTCCTACCAAAGAAAAACCCCAAAATACCAAAAATCCCAATGCAACAAGCCAGAACTGTTGAATTCAAAGTGGTTCAAGTTTGAGAGACTTTTACTTGATTCAAGGTAAGATTTCCAAGAAATTATTCTGGAAGTCATGACTAAGATGACTTTGTCACAAAACACTGAAAACTAAGAGAGCTGGGACCTAAGTGTAGAGCTGACTAGTAACTACGCATTTCATATTTCAAATAGCTTCAGTTTTGAGGATGCTTCTGAGGATGCTCTGTTTCTGATCATATGAATGAAACCTAATTTTAAACAGAAAAAAAAAATCTCAGCAAAACTAGAAGTTTAATCTTGGCCATGTTTGGCCTGCCTTTATAATCTAGATTCTTAGCCACTATATGATGAATTAATGAAAGCAGCAAAGTACTTAAACAGAAAATATTAATGCAAAGCAAATGTTCTGGAGTAGATTCCTCCAGAGTTCACCAGATTTTCCATTTATGACACTTAGCTAAAATATTTCTAACATTATTACTCCAATGAATAACACAAATAACAGAATACCTTATTACTTTAATGGCCAATGATAGTAACATTTTACCAGAAGTCACATGAATGAAGGGAATCCTAATATTCTTATTTCTTTTTCAAACTGTTCCCTGAGCATAGCTTATCAAACTAAGACCACAAAGAATCCAAAAAGAAAGAAAAGAAAGTATAAAGAAATAAGTAAAGAAAAAAAATATATCATACTTAAGAAGGAAAAGAAAAAAAAAGGCAAAAAAAATGGTTTACAATAGCAATTTACGCATCAAAATTATAGTTGGGGTGGAATGGAGGGAGGTATCTATTGATTTATTGATTTTTAAATGGCTGGGAATACTGCAGCTGGGGAAAGGAGAAGGTTAAAATAACTTACTAAATTAACTGTGAATTTGACACAAGGCAAATGGGCATGAATGAGCCAGGAATACACTAAGGCTGAAAAGCAGAAGGTATTCTCTACTAAAAAAAGCAATAAAGCTCCAGAAGATCCTAGTTCAGAATACTGGAAGATAAACTCCACATATTTCTGAAATACGATGCAGTTAACTTATAAATGAAGCTTCAAAACATAACTCCTGGAATAGCAGCCATTTGGCTCACGCACAGACCTTTTCAGTCTTCTGCCTGTGACCTTACATGGATTCCTCCTATTCCAGGACTATACAGACTATAGGACTCAAGATGAAAGGTTTAAATTTTTAATTAAAATTGAGGAACAGAACGTGTAGAGAGAAAGTAGGCATCTTTGTATGTTTCTGTATATATCCACAGATGTTCGTGTTCATAGAAAATATAAAGAACTGATTTTCATCGGCCACACTGTTTGGCTTTCTGCCTTTCTTCTTTTTTTTTAAACCTGTGTGTATATTTAAGGCATTATTTTCCTCTAGAAACTGGTTAGCTAAGCTACAAAAATAATGTGATTTTTTAAGTATTATAGCAAATGCCATCCTGCTAGCTGTAGTGGCAGTCACACCTGGGATGAATTTGGTTATACTTTATTGATTTCAGAATTGTTTCCTATGTTGAAAAGAGCACCAGCTGAAAAGTAATAAAGGAACTTCCCAATGGTCCTTCTATGCACAGGCAAATGGAGAAAGCAAATTTTCTCTCCCTATCTACGTCCTTCATCTCAGTCAATGCAAGCAGAGTGAGACAATTTTCTGACAGAAAAGAGACATTCTCCTAGGAGACACAGATTTCTTCACTCGGTTAATGTTAAGTATAATCTGTCATTTTTACTGAAAGGTCTGAAAAGGATTGGAAGCTTTCTTCCTACTATACCAGCAGAGACGCTATTTCCTACTTCAATCACTGAGCTATGAACATCAGGCTTGGAGCCACTCTTGTCCATCAAATTTTGGAAAAGAAAAAAATAAGTGAATTTAACTTCGTCTGCAAAAGATGCTGTACATGTATGCATTATTTAGACACCTCTGGATGCTCCTGAATTACTAAATTTGGAATTAGATGGAGGCATCTAAAGCACCGATCCTATCTAGTTTAGGCATCTAAGATAAGAACTTATTTAAGACTCCTTCTGAACTTCTGCAGGGGAATGATGGGACGAGTAGCATGTGATGAGTAGCTGTTAAAGATAAAATACGCTAAATTGGGAAGGATATATGCACCTTTAGGCATCTGTGCAAAGAACATCTACTCCACATTAGCATTGCAATCGTTGCACTTGGACTGTCAGCATGGTTAGAAGCTAGCAACATGAACGCTAATCACTGAAAAGAGGTTGTGAGGGAATTTCATTTTCCACTGTCCTCTATTTCTCTCATTTCTCCTGTGCACATCAAAACCTTTTACCCTACAGACCATCATGCAAGTACAATGACTCCTTACAGTGCCTTCTTAGTAAGGCAAACATATTTCCAAACCAAGCAAAAACTAGGAAAGAGGAGGACTTAAATGAAGAAGATCTGAAGAATATATTGGATGGATGGAGTGAATTGTTGCTCATTGATCAGACAAGGAAAGGAACTGGTGGTGAATCACATTCAACCCAAAATCTCTAAATCTGAGCAAAGCCTTCACCTAACATTCCCCACTACATCTGTGAAACATCACAGCCCCTGAGGGCTGTGCTGCCATCCAGAGGGACCTGGACAGACTGGACGACTGGGCGGCTAGAAACCTCATGAAGTTCAACAAGGGCAAGTGCAGGGTCCTGCACTTGGGGAGGAATAACCCCGGACACCAGTACAGATTAGGGGTTGACCTGCTGGAGAGCAGCCCCGCAGAGAGGGACCTGGG
>VZSG01000660.1:440567-461780 GCA_013398315.1 Nothoprocta pentlandii
TCAGTGGTGGCCAGCGATAGGACTAGAGGAAACAGCCACAAGCTGAGGCACCAAAAGTTCCACAGGAACTTGAGAAAACACTTTTTGACAGTGAGGGCGACAGAGCCCTGGAACGGGCTGCCCAGAGAGGTTGTGGAGTCCCTTCCTTGGAGATCTTTAAAACCCACTTGGACGCAGCCCTGTGCCACGTGCTCTAGGTGACCCTGCGTGAGCAAGGGGGTTGGACTTGATGATCTCTGAGGTCTCTTCCAACCTTAAGCATTGTATGATTCTATGATTCTATCAGTCCTACCCTCAGCCCGACATGGTATTTCTCTGATCCCAAAATGCCAACTCCCAGAGTTCCTGTCTCAGAGCTTCCAGGGCTTTTCCAGAGCCAATCCGGAACACCAGTACTCAACTCATTCCTTCTCAAATCAACAAAGCCATTGCCACACCTCCCCTGTCCAATCCTCAGCCATGTAACTCCAAATATCTCCTGTCCCTTCCAACACCCTGAGCTGCACCAGCCCCATCCCTGTCTGTCCCTTACCTGGGACAAATCTGACAGTCTGTGGAGTGATGCCGCCACCACCATTTCAGATCCCATGCTTTGTGCCCTCCTCCTGCATCCTTCTTCCCATAACCATTGCCCGTTGCAGCCTGACAAGTATTCCCCTTGCCTGGTTTCCCCTGCATGGAAAAGATCCTGCTGGAAATTCCCAAGTGCAGCAGGCACTGGCTGCATTTGTTCATGAGGCTGTTTCAGTGATACTCCAAGGACAGGAAAGAAAGACATATCAGGGAAAGCCAGGTAGCTGATAGCTCTGCTCTTGTGAGGAGCCAACTCCGTCTGGAAGCTGCTAAGGATGCTTGTTTTAATAATAGAACACAGCTCTGTGGTTTAATTAGCGCTTAAACCAACATGTGTCAGGTAGAAGTAGCTTACACAAGGCCCTTGCGAGAATTGTGTTATTGTCCATAGACATGCAGGAAGGGTGATATTCTGCCCCTGCTCATGTTGATGTAAATTCCACCTAATTCCCATTATTGATCTTGATTTTCACTGTCTTTACTGAAAGGATATCTAGGCCAATTGTTTACCTACTCAAAATATATTCTCTGTCAGATGTTTCCCTCTTACTACTTTAGGTGACAGCTCTCAGTTTTCCACCACAATCCCAGCTGTTGAATGATGAATAAGCAGTAAAAGTGACATTAATCAATTGCAGCTTCCAAATAAAGATTTTATGGTTCTCTGTGTCAGTCTGTGTTCTGCCGTGCAGCAGGATATGGTATCACATTGTTCTTCCATTGGATCAGAGGCAGAAGACATATATGCTATCAGAAAATTTAATTAAATTGAAAGAAATCATCTACAAGGTCCTAGACTGGTTTTAATCACATAGTGAACACTGTTATTTGTGTGGTGCTGTACTACTGATAAGAAAATACTGGGCAAAGAACAAATTAGACATGGTGTTAGCTGCCGTTAGTATGAATGAGAGAGAGGAAATATAAATAGGGGATATTTATTTCTCAGGATATATTTCTTAGCTCTATCTCCACTCTGGTTGTATAACTCACTGCTGCAGTTTTTAAAAGAAAAGTTTTCTCCTAGCTATGCCTACAGCCTCTGTAGCCAGAACACACATCTATGAAACCTCTGCAAGACACTGAATTGCGGGAAGGACAGAAAAAAAAATGAAAAGACTTGTGTGTGGCTCTTTTTCTATTATTTTTTAATTTATTTTTAGGTCCATGATTGACCATCATAGAAAAAAAAAGCAGCACTTGGAGGAATGTGAATTTTTTGATTTTTGAGTGTGTAAAAGAGTCATGCTTTAAAGAGGACATGTTAACCTCCTTTTTTATACATACATGCTTTTTTTATATGTATGCATGGAAAACTACAAAATATATTCAACTTTCATTACTGTATGAGCTAGGATTTTGACTCAGGTCCTACATCTAATTCCATTTTTCTTCTTTGGCTTGTACAAATCACATAAAGTAGGTTGGAATTTTCTGTTACAAACATATCTTTGGAAAAAAATCTTTTGAAATGCTTTAGAAAGCCACCCTTTTTGTTTCATATCAAACTGTGTTTCTGATCAGAACAAAGTTTCTTTTTTTTTTCCTATTTCATCTAATTCTCAGAGTTGTAAATAGACAGGATCATTGTGTGTGCTTTACTTGCAAGATATTGTTCCTCTTGCACATGCATTAAAGGGGAACTTTTTACTCCCAATTTAATTTAATTAAAAGCCAGGATGTGTCGGAAGCTTTGAGCTGATTTGGTGAGAACATGACTGATCAAAGATATATTAGCACAGCTGTGTCTAGCAAGTTAAAGCCATTCCCTTGGTAGCAAACGGAAGTTCAGGCAACAGTTTAAAAAGCAGTCTCTTGATTTTCACAAAACAGATTTGTTAAGCCTAGTCAGGAAGGAGAAGGCAAATAGGAATTTGAAGGCAATGACATTTGTAAGTGCTCAGATCTCCTAAGGTGAGTGACCTTGAATGGCCTACAATCATGCTTCCAAAGGAGATTTTAACTCTTGCCTAATGGCATTAAGAAAAAACATTCTAACCAGGTTCCTTCATCATTATTTCATGCACCTTTCAGGATATTCCCCTTTCAAAAGCAATTTGTGGAAGAGATTTCTAGACTAAGCCCAAAGTATGCTGACCTGCTTTCATACTTTTACATATCCTCTGCTGACTGTCAGGCCCACACTCTGCATCTGAGACGCTACCATGACTCACCTGGGCTGCTCTGACTCACTGCAAGCTCTTCAGTCATGGTAAAAGTTACATGCTGATCTATCACTGAATGTTGAATTATCATTATTATTATTGGCATTTGCCAAGACTAGGAGTTAGCTGATACACAGCACCTTCTTAAGGTTTAGAGTTTATATCTTGTTCACAATTTGCCTTAAGGTTTTTACTTAAAGTTATTTGAAGATCCAGAAAACTCATTTGCTTTTCCATGTAAATTGATATCTGAGTGACCTATGGTCAGCATGAAGCTTACAAATGGTAACTTTATGTTGTAAAACCACATTCACTCACATCATTTTTCTGTAGATGATATCCATCCTGAATTTCAGTATTTGGCTTTAAGAACAAGAGGTGATCCTGTAAGCTTGTTCAAAAATGCATTCACAAATGTGAAAGCACATTTCTTGTTCTTTGACAGTAAATGACCTGTGCTCCAACTGAGTAATGTGATTTTCCCAGTACTCTTAGAATTTTACTGGAGATTTAGGATTTTAACAGAAGAGGTCAGAGAACATCTAACTAGCTTGTTAAAAAAATAAAGATGGTGCTTTGTTTCCAATTTTTGCAGACACAATATGTTTCCAAGGCCTCTCAGACCATATAGTAGAATAGGACAAGGCTATATAAGTACACTTCTACAATTTCCTCAAACCTGGAACCTATATGTAGAGGTATTTGAAAAAAAAATCTAATTGTTATTTTCTCATAGAAACAGGGAGACATGTTCTAGGGTGACCTCTATTTTCCTCACTTTACTGAAGACATCTATTTTAATAAATCAGAGTTTCAGAAGACGGAAAGACTGCTTCCTAACTTCCTATAGGTGGTTGGGAAAACCATCTGCAGTGAACATAACACCTACTGACATACTTTGTCCTGATACTGAAAGAAATCACCATTTGTTAGCAAGGCTGTCAAGCAATATGCCAGTACTTAACTTTGCATATCAACATCATCACGAAGACTTTTGACCATACCAGTGAAAGAACTAAAGGTATATGAAGTTAAGATAAATAGCTTCAATAAAACATAGTCTTCCCTCTGAGAAATAAAAACTGAAGAACAATGATATGAACATTTGTATTTATTTCCCCAACTTATAGGACATACTTGTTTTGTAATGCAATCTTTTTTGTATTTACATGCAGTTTTTTCTTAGTGATATAGCCTATCCAACCTGAGCTCTAAAAATATCTTGTGAGTTCTTATAGATGTGAAGGCCTCTTCTCTCCTTATTCAACTTCATTTCCATCAACTTGTTTGGGACTGTGCAACTCACAGTAAAACTGTGGCAGGCAGTCAATTGAGGGCAGTCAAGCAACCTAGCTTTGGACTAACCTATCTAACTTTTGATAAGATAACGTGAGAAGCCAGGCTTTCTTTCTAATCAACACATGCAGAGAAGCTCTTTCACAGGGAAATTCAGCCCATGGTCAAATTTATCACCCAGAGCACGCACTAAATTTCTAGTTATGCTGAATCATATCACAGTTCCCAGATGACCTAATTCCTTGAATTTTCTTTTAAAAGGAACCAAGGTACCAAAATTGTAAGGAGATGCAGAAAAGGAAATAATTTTATCTCTATTGTAGCAATAGGCACATTCAAGATGCACATCTAAATATGGCATTAGGTAACATTCATCAGTTCAGGAATGAGCAGGTGGCATCCCTGTAAAATACATAGGTCTCTTCTCTAAAATATCTTATTTAGAAAAATCTAATATTTACTCCCTACCTTTTTTTTTTAACAGAAATTAAACAATATCATTATTTTCTAAAATATAACTCTACAGTTCTGTCATACTATTTATCTCATGTATGAACCTATAAATAAATTATTTTTATCTTCAGATTATTCCTATGTGTGCATGGCTGGTCACACAGACAAGGTGCTGTCTCCAGTAGCTCCCCTATAGAACAATGCCACAACGCACATCACTTGTTAGGATAGAGAACAGAACCTCCTTTCCCCTCTCTGCCTTTCAGAGATTGAAGCTCACTAGAGAAAGCACACATGCCTCACTCTCTAGCTCCAAACATATGCACATATCCTTACCGGTTTGTTCAGAATGTATGAAAGATTCACTAGACACAAGTTCTCTGTTTTTTACTACTACTTAGAGCATTTTACAGCCAATATGTGCAGGTGTTGTATTTAGCAGCTGCATTATGTAAACTAGTTTACAGGCATTTAAATTCCATTCCTCACTGAGGTATCTGCTAATTGATAATCTTACAGTTAATCTAACATAATCTATTAAGATTTACCTCAATCCTGGTGATTGTATGAATTATATCCCTGCTACAGATTAGTAATTCACCTAGGTTTGTACTCCACCAACCCTCTAGCTGCTCTGCAGTGACATACATTAGTCACAGTTTCCAGGTTGACAGCTGCTTGTCTAAAACATGTCTAACAGCTAACAAAACCCTCCCGAATATCTTCACTTAAAATATGTAATCTCTACTCTGCAGTGATATTAGACAAGATTAAGCACAACAGTGATCTTGCTTTTCAGCTGACTGTTGTTCACAAAACATGCACCAGGTTTAAAACTTTAGATTAGAAAGCTATCAAACTTTCAAGTCTTACTAAGACCACTCCACAGAGAGTCCTCAAATAAGTAGTTTTTTTTTTATCTTAGTGGAGGAGATAAGAAAAATGTTACAAATAACAGACGATTTGGACTTTCAGCTTTCTCTCAGCTATTGAAATGCTCTGAAAAAAATATCTAAGTTCTCTTAAGAGTTAATTGCCAAGGCTGCAAATGAATCTATCTCTGGGAACTATATTCAGCACTACCCATCTAAAGGCAGCTGCAAACCAGTAAAGGACTGCTTGATAGCAGCATCCCGGGCAGAGATGCAAGCATCCTTCTTTTTTAGAGCATTCAGCTTATTTAGAAGTCTCCCCTCCTCCTCCTTCCCTGCCAAATTCTCACTGTTTAATCAGTTTATCAAACACATCCATGCAGCTTGAGGCCAATTGCTTTTCCCAGTCACCTCAGCAGCAAACATACGGTTTGAGTTTTCTGCAAAGCCTCTGGGATAACTGCGGTGCACTTTGCATAGCTGTCACTCCAACTTCTGTTCTGTCAACAGCACCTTCATGCTGAGAGCACTATTTATGGAGCTTCCTGTTTTTTTTTATGGGGACTAACACCTCTGTTTTGGCAGCAGTCACGCCCTGAAAATTAGCAGTATCACAGCTGTCTTTACCAATTTGGTGTACAATTTGCACAATTACTTTTGTTTGAAATAACTCTACTTAAATATAAGACCATAGCCTATTTGGATGTGTTCAAAATAGCGCCTCTCACCAACAAATTTGTTTAAAAGGGGACTATTCTCTTCCTGTTTTTTATTCTCTTCCTGTTTTTTTTTTTTTTTTTTTTTTTTTTTTTTGGTGGATTTGTTGGTGTTTTTGGCGTTTGTTGTTGTTGTTGTTGTTGTTGTTGTTGTTTTAATTTCACAAGCCATTTTCAACAAGAAAGAGAAAACATTTATTTCGTGTAAATGTTGCTGCCATGCTTTTCCTATGCATGAAATCAGCTTTCTTGATAGATCAGCAAAGCTGCCCTGAAATCCCTGCATGTACTATCCACCAAAATATGGACGTATCCACACTTTAACAATTGTATAAAGGAGGAAAAATATTAACCTGAAATTTAATATATATTAAGATATATATACTATTCAGAACAACTCTTATGCTTAATGCTAAGTGTGTCCTAAACCCCATCATTAATGTACTACTTCACAGTGAGGTTTCAAATAGCTCAAGATATCTTTTTGTGGACAGGTCTCAGATTTCCATTGACTATAGTAGGAACTTAGGCGTTTGGGGCACAGATTGACTGCTTTATTTAGACAATTATGTATATGTAGTTCTAATCTAATACTAGGGTGAGATATCTAACCAGATTTGAGTAGAAACGAAGCACCTAAATCCGTGGAGAGTGTTTAGTAAAGTCAAATGTTACAGTCCCTCTTCCGTGTCCTTTTGTTCAGGCATCTTTAGGGCTCCTTGGCTCAACTTGATGGCACAACAATTTTTGATTAGTTATGAGTCAAAACAATGAGTACTACTAGAATTCCTGAGGTGTTCTGGTTTTTGTTTTTTGAGGCAAGGTTGCACAAGTTTGTCAAGCTGGGACATAAGACCTTGGCACACAAGCAGTCAAATCTCCAGGAGATGGCCAGAGGGTGCTAACAGCAGGGCAACAGAGTGACTGTTAGTGGATGACTAGTTCTGGAGATTCCTAAAGTTTATAAACTTTAAATTTACAAAACTATAAAACCTTAAAACTCTATCTGAAAGTCCTTAAGATGCCTAACATTGGAACTCTTCCCATGAATACAAATGCCCTCATGTGGGCAGCAGTGAGACACTAGGAACTCCAATCAATAGTCTGATCATACATTTCTAAAGTCCTTTTTAAAATTTCCATTTGTGTTTAATGGATTCACAAGACAGTAGCAAATATGACATAAGACACGGTGCCATTTGACAGGAAAAAGTGGAAAAGGAAAACAAAGAATTTCAGAGGACACTTAGTACCTGTGCGTGCACTACGTCAAATCACAGAGTCTGGGATTCATCTTGCCTGATTTTAGACACCAAAACTGTGGACTTTTGTATCCGAGTTGATCAACTGAGAGAAAGACACACTTCTAGAATGAAAGTTATTTGACTTCTCATAGATGTCTACCTTAAGGTGAGATAAATCATGTCCTATAAATGCCTGCATTTCTCTTGTGATTACTTAGGAGAGGGCCTAAGGCCAGCTCAGATGTAGGTGCTGGCAGTGTATCTTTCTAAATTAAGTGAAATGAAACTCAGCTGCCACTTACTTCACTGCAATCTAGAGAGGAGGCAGAGAGAACTAAATTCTGCCTATGCCTTGGGACATGACTGATGTGTCAGGACTGCAGAGACAAGGGAAAAAGACAGAAAGAGCATATATTTGCTTTCCTTTCTTCCTTTTTTCAAGTAATTGATAAAAGGATCAAATTTCCACTTGACTGTTTATTTTCGCATCAGTTCTATGATAAATTCTGATCTATAGATCTTTTGGTAGCAATTCTTTATTGGTATTAAATATGAAGTTAGTATTAAGCATTAAGGTATTGAGTATGAAGAATTAGAATTGCTCATATAAGATGCATGTTATATTTCTATTCCTTCAAAGGTTAAACTTAAGACTTCTAATAAGAAAATGCCCAAATAAAAACACAGTCTTTGAGAATGTCCCATGATATTTGTTTAACAGCTGTTACTTAAGCAGACTTTCCTGGCAGCTAGTTTTATGGATGCGTATGAAAAACAATTTAACAGAAGATGTTGAAGAAAGTATTTACAATTGGAAAAATGTTTATTATGCATTTTTTTAATTATGACAAAACAAATGCAATTCAGTACTTAGATCTTTTAGTTATAGGAGTACTGATACTGCATTTTGTAATGGCCCTAATTTCCCCTTGTACAATAATTAAGAGCAAATTTATAGCTATTAATAGATTTTCATCTCTGTAAAAGTTGTGCAACTAGAAGGAGAATCTAGTTAACAGGGGCTCTTATAAATAGCTTTGTCTTTAAAACTGCACACTGACCCTATACAAAACTCATCTGACAAGTGGGAATTCAGGAAATGATGTCATCAAAAATACATGTAATTTGGCTGTAACATCTGGCACTGCTTGATCAAGTTCAATATGAAGGATCTAATATATGATCTAAGAGATTTAACACCTCCATCAACCTGCTGAAAAAGCTCTTTGTAATGCAGTCCAGGATGTTGGTGACCTTCTTTGCTGTAAGGGTGCATTGCTGGCTCAGGGTCAGTGTTTTGCTGACCAAACACAGTGGTTCTTCTCTGCAAAGCTAGTTTCCTGGACCCAGACAGTAGTGGTGCATGAGGGAATTCCTCCCCAGGTGTAGGATTCTGCACTTAGCTTTGTTGAACTTCAAGAACTTTCTCTCTGCCGATTTCTCTAGCTTGTCACAGACCCTCTGAATGATAGCACCATTGTCTGGTGTACCAGTCACCCCTGCCAATTTTGTATCATCAGCAAGTTTGTTGAGGGTGCTTTATGTTCCTTCATCCAGATCACTGACCAAGATAGTACTGGCCCGTGTATATATAGAAATCACTGTTGAAGACTGACAGTACTAATGAAAACAGTACTGATCCCAATACCAACTCTTGAGGTTTACCATTAATGAATGGTCTCCAGCGGGACCTCAACCCACTGACCACAACCTGCTGACCTGGCAGTTCCACCAGTTTTCAAGCCACCTCACTTGCTGCTTATCTAGCTCATCCTTCATCAAGCTGTCAATGTAGATGTCATGGGAGACAGTGTCAAAAACCTTGTTGAACATAAAGAATATAAGCTCTTCTCCCCTCACCCACCAAGGCATTTTTCTCATCTCAGAAGGTTATCAGGCTGGTTAAGCATGATTTCCCCTTCATAAATCCATGCAGACTATTCCCAATCACCTTCTGGTCCTCCATATTTTTTGAATGTTTTACAGGATTATTTGCTCCATCACCAGTGCAGTATCTGAGGTGATGCTGGATGGCCTGTAGTTCCTTAGATCCTTCCTATTGCTCTACTTGAAGATAGAAGTGGCTTTTTCTCTCTTCCAGTCCTTCACTGGAAGTTCAAGCTAAAATACTAGGTTTTAGCTCTACTAAGTTATGTATTCAAAGGGAAGTCCCTGTCACAGAGCTGAAGTGGACTGTGGTATCTCTAAAGTTTCAACCCATCTACAGAAATTGTGGATTGGGGTCACATTGGCATTACTATTCATTGTAAAACATTTTGATAGAGAAAGTCAAAGCAGGAAGACAAGGTTAAACAAAAAAAAAAAAAAAAAAAAAAAAAAAAAAAAAAAAAAAAAAAAAAAAAAAAAAAAAAAAAAAAAAAAAAAAAAAAAAAAAAAAAGAGGTTATTCCCCGAAGCCAAAGAAAGGTATGTCACTTAGCTCTCATAATTAACAAATTCTGATTAAATACTCAGGTAAGACTAGATGGCAGTGCAAATCAAATGCACCTTTAGAGTAAAGTGACAAAATACTCATTTTAAGTAGATCCCTGGCAAGGAAAGTGATTCCAGAAGAACAAGGAAGCCTCATCTGGGACTATTAAATTGTACATATTTTTCAGGGCTATCACCATAAACAGTCTTCTCACTTTTCAACCAGACATGCACAGAATTAAGCTCTTGAATCTAAATAAAAGTCTACGACTTTTAAAGCTGCTAGATATCTCTTTTTCCTGACATCTTAGTACTAATTCTCTGCTTTTCACAATAAGTTTTGTAATTCAGAAAGAAGAAGTGGGATATATCTCTCAAGCTTTAGGAGGTATATACAACTGTTCATACATAGTTATCTGGTAACATATGAAAGGTCCTTGGGTATACAAGACTTCCATATGGGGCTGATAGAAGTGACACAGAAGCTATGGAAGATCCTTGCCTCCTGTGCATGCTTACAGGACCCATGCATACAAGACTGAGAGCTGAAAAAAAAAAGGGTCCTTTTAAACACTAGTATGTGTGCGGGCAAGTGAGTTGAACCCTGGTTGTCTAAACATAAAAAACAAAACTGACTGTTCAAGAGATGAAGTCTGCTCAATAAAGTGTCTCACTCTGTCCAAAAGCAGAGTTGAAACAGGTAGAATGAATCATAGTGTATTGCTTCTTCTTCTTTTGAGAATTTGAACTACTAATTTAGGATACACAACTTTTAGTTGACTAAATTTATGAGCTACTAACACCATCTTGTCAGTTGTCTAGGAATTAACTCAGTTCCCCTAAAATAACTGTTCTATGTGATTTGAGATATCCTAGGGACTCCTGCCTGTTCTCTACCTGCTATTTCAAAAGGAAAGGGTCTTCCTTAGATCTCATTTGCCATTCGTGTGAAACTGTCCATGATACCCTGTCGTCTCACAGATGGCACTGGTGCCTATATTTAAGCAATCAAATCCTGTTCTTTTAATAATAAATCTGGGAGGTAAAAAAAATGGTCATTCTCAGCATATAGAGCTATTCATTCAAATATGTTGAAGTAGCATGATAAATGGATATATTGTGAGATTCCGAAAAATGTCCCTCCCTCCTCAGACTTACAGGTCTAGCCATCTGCTCACATATCAGAAAATCATGCAGGACACATAAAGTATGTAAGGAGTCAGAAGCCTAATGTGAACTAGAGCTCAGATCTCCTGACTTCTAAGTCTCTGCCAAAATAGACAGTTCTATTCCACATGGATCAAATCCACTGTTCATTGAAACTGAGAAAACTGCTAGTGATTTCATCTATAGGTCTGACCCAGTATAAGCTCTCTCTTCAAATATAAATACTTGTGTTGTATCTTGTGTTGTATTTACAGGCAAATATTCCATATCGTAGGATGATCAGCCTGTCTTTTCAATGTTTACCTCTTGTTCTGGGGATCGATATTAGAGATTTGCTCTTACAGAGCCCTTGTCTTAATGATTGAATTACTTTATGATGATCTATCACCTTGAGCTACTATAAAAACTGCCTTAATAATGTTGCCTAAATGTCATTTGAATATAAGGATCTGAATCATATTGTTATAACCACTTTCTATTAAAAAAAATAAAATTTCTTTTTTTTTTCCCAGTCCCACTACTATGATGAAAAAAAAAAAGTGCCTATGTTTTCTATCCGAAAAATCACAAGATGTGATTTTTCACAGGAATTGAACACCTGTGGACAGGTATTCACAGGATCCAGTCATCTATAAATAAATAAATAAATAAATAAATAAATTTAAAAGAAGCTTGAACAGAAAGTAACTTTGATACTGGAACAAGACTGTTGTTATTTTAGGGATACAACTCTATTCCTTGTACAGAATATGGTCCAATTTAGGATTCTTTTCCACTATCTGCATCTCATTTTTAAACTTTTATATGATACCAATAGAGAAAGGAAATTCAATAAAGAACTCTAGTATGAAATAACAATAAAAATAGTAGGTTTTTTTTCCAAATCCATATTTTGTTCCATTTCATGTGAATTTTCACTGTGCTTATTTTAGGTGAGTGATACTGTTTCTTTGGCACAAGTGCTGACACTGGCATGTAGGCTACTATGTAAATAAAATTTAGCCAACAGAAAACATTTATCAAGCTTATTAGTAAATATTTTAATATAAGCAGGTAAGTTCCTGGAAAAATATCCTTAATGCAAAACATAGATACAATAATCCCTTATCTCTAGAAATCGCTTTGCCATGAAGGCAATTTCCAGAAAATCTTCTTTCATCAGATCCAAAACAGACTCAAATGTCTTCCTTTCCATTATTCAGGGGCTACAGTCTATGTCAATATATGTGGCAGATGTACTCAACTGGACATCACACATGCCAATAGCCTATATCATGGTATACTGATGACCATCTTAAAAAGCTCTGGGAGTTCTCACCTTCCTCACCTGCTGATATTTTGCCCCAAAAGGGGATTTCTCAAGCCAAGTTCTCTAAAACTCTGCAATGCACAAGAAAATGAATGTGATAGGCATATGTTTTTCTAAAAGATTTCAAGCTTAAATCTGCATTTTTGCTTTTTCTGTTTAACCAAGGGAGACTGGCATTTTGATCCCATTCCTTAAAAGAAACCTGCCACAGGATGAAATGTCTTCAGGAGACATTCAGGAGGAATTTTAGATAACCGGTTTGAGCCAAATGCCTAACTTCCTGATGTATGAAGCCCAGTGAGATGGATCTTGCATATCTCCACCTGTCATTCAAGTTAGTTTTCACTGGCAAACTCAATAATGACTTTCAGATTTGCTTCTATGTTAGGTAGAATGAGACATTAATATTTCTTCAGCCCCTAATACATGTATTAGAAAGTAAATGTATGATACAATCTTCACTCTCAAGGTTAACATTCAAAAGCTTTTCTAGATGCCCTTACAACTTACTTCTATTAAACAACCTTCTAGACCTCCTTAGACATACCACAATTCATCCAGGTTCTCCATACTGCAGAATTATTTCTGTGCCCAGGACCAGTATCACAATTTTAAAGGATATTTGATATTCATCTCATAACCCAGAATTTTCCTCTCTCCCTTAGTTAGCTTCTCTCTTTGTTAGGGTATGAGGAAAGTGAATACATCTCTTTAATTAAGGTTATCTGATCCAGGGCCTTTTCAGTGCAGAGAGGATAATAAGTAAATGGGGAAACAATAAAGAAAATAAACAGAGACACAAACCTGACAGGCAAGGGATAATAGGGACAATGACATACACCAAAAATTTCCAGTCCCTAATAGATGAGTCAACAGGAAAGTTCAGGCTTGTTTTTTGGAGAAGGCCAACCCAGACTTTGTAACTTATAAGAAAGGGAAAACATGAGGGGATTCAGGTATTTGAGAAGTGCCTGTGGGACTAGGTAGAATTTACTAAGGAATATTTGTGGAAGGAGAAGAAGGAGCAACAAAAAGGGAAACAGAAAGGAGAGTATCATTGAAAACTGCAGGCTATTCTGTCTTCCTATTAAATCCTTTCTTAACTATCTTTCTGTGTAATCTCACTCTGTCCCATTTGCAAGTGCTGTCATAGGTTCCAGCAACCAGAGAAATAAAAGTGAGAACATGTGAACCAGCAACTGTAGTCGGATTTCAGGAGGCTGCCATAGTCTGTGGTGCCAGCAACTGGAGTAAGAGAGGATCCCAACATCAGTCATTGGAGTAGAAGGGCATGTGGGCCCTCCCTAGAGAGCTTCAAACTTTGCTAATCAGAGAGGGGGAAGGGCTATCCATATTCATGTGCTGTGTGAGTAGTGGTAGCGTTCCAAATGGGAAAGCAGCAGCCACATCCATCACCCTGTGACAGGAAGAACCTCAGAGTCACCAGGTGCCCCAGGATGGGCTCAGCAGGGAGGCAGGAGGCACTCATGTGTCCCAGAGCCTGCAGGGGTGACTGCCCTTATAATATATCTTAATAAACATTGTCTCCAAAAATATTTTAAAATATGACTCTACGGAAGCTAATACCCTACTTAAAAGTACTTTACTGCTCGTGAATGCTCACGAAGCCCACGTAGCCAACCTACCATGTACTCAGTTATATTGGCAAATCTGAATTCTGTCTGCTTTATTCCAGTTTCTTCTAGGGAACTAAGCTACATGGGCAACAAATAAATAACTAAAATAAAATGTTTTTGCCAATATAACTACAATTACACTAGGGCTCTTGCTGCCTTGGCCAAAGATCACACCTCATCACATGCCTGTTTCTAATAGCTATACAAATGGGAAGCTGGAATGCAGCCAATATGCAGAAATAGGTAAGGGACAGATGTTTTATTAAGAGACCAAATGTTAAGATACTGAGCATCCTCAATTCCCACTGAATAAATGGATTTTGCCAATTCATGTGATGCATCTCTGGTTCAGCAAAGCAAGCAAGTATGTGCTTAACTTTAAGGATGTGGCTAAACCTCACAAAACAATTAGAGTGAAATGTTGACTTAAATGTGTTATTGCAGAAAGACAGGATTACTCACATACTTAGAGTTTTTACTGAATCAGAATTTGTGGCCAATGCAGAACTGTCAGTTTTATCTAATTGCATATCTGGATCAAACATTGAAATGACCTGGAAAATCTTGCACATATTTAAATAGATTAGCACAACATATCAAAATTTCATCTGCACTAGAGTTAGGCTACACTGATAATTTCAAAGGGCACTCTTTCTATTTCTTGCAAAGATGTTATCACAATAGTTTGTGATTCAGTAAATTAAAATCGAGAAATTTCCTGTCAAGTTAGTTTAAAGAAAACCCTAATTGGTTTATCTATATGCAGTTATTACTGTTTAGGATTATGACTCTGGAAAGCTAATAGCTTAATCAGTGTATCAGAAGGCTAATGATGTCTCTTGCCAGTTTTCTCCAAGATGGATTTCAGAGATATTAATGTTTTTACCAGACTGATAAATAAACTTTCTCTGCAGAACTCATTTGAAAGTTTAAAAGGGAGGAGATAGAATAGTATGCACATAACTGTATATTTCTCATACACAGGGATAATCAAGGAGTATGCCATGACTCTACTTGAAATTAGTTTTATTTGATTTCTTTACCATTTTTGGCATCTCCAGGTGCTGATCTGTTTTTACCATCTCTTTCAATCTCAATAAATTTGTTAAAACAAGAGCATGTCATACATTTGGTGAGTTATGGCTGAAAAATAAAAGTAATCCCTCAGCAGGATAAATGCACTTGAGCAGGAGACCAGAGCAAAATGTATTGGTTTTTAAAATTGATGATGATACACTTTAACAAACAATTTTTCCCGAGCCTCTTTTGTTTTGAAATTGTCAGACAATGTTTGCATGCATGTTTGTAAGCAAAACAACTCTCTCCTAAGGCTATAAAAAGGTGATTTGGAAAAGAGAGATACTTCTTAAACGATGACTAAAAGAATCTGAAAACTAAGGGGAATCATTAGTTAAGAACATATTTGCAGGCCACATTTTCACCTGAGGAGGTATAAAATGCCTCATATGCTGATTGCATAAACAACATCCCTGCTAGGACAGACACAGCAGGTCAGGCAAGAATGGCCATATCACCAATGCATACCTCAACTATGAGACCTGTTCTTAATTAAATATTAATCCTTTGTACTGCTTCCAAATAACTGCCTCAACTATCCTTCATAATCTCTACCATTACGTTATTTTCAGTCTTTTCTTAGGCACATGAAATGACAGCATGTGAACCACGGAGTGTGATGAAGATCATGTAGCTCTGCAGATGTAAGGAAGGACTTCTCAGGCTGAAGGGAGTCAATATAAAATGTGATTCAACAACTTTTCCAAGGACATTTTTGAAGAACTTCGGTCTGCAAGCAGGTCAGGGGAGACTGGGAGTCATAGCATAAGCCCTCTGAAAACCCAGGACTCGGTCATTATTCAGAAAATATTCAAATCAGCTTCAATAGGAGAGATGTTCGAGCAAGGTCCAAGAGGTCAAATCTTAAAACTGGATTTAATTGGTAGTGTCTTACTATCCAGCTAGAGATGGATGATGATTTGCATCCCATACTTGAACCTTCAGGAAGCTAACATGTGAGTGTCTTATCTTCTTATCTCTATTTCTACTACCTCTTGTTATCATTTCAGAAGTTATTTAGCATATTATCCATAGGAAAGAGCAGACTCCTCTTCTTCATAATCTCTCTCCTGATTTATTCGTTCTAAATTCTAAGCCTTACTATTTGTTTGCTATTATTTATATTCTTATATATTATTGTGTTTCTATATTTTGTACATTTATACAATTATATTATATATATATGTATTATAGATTTATATTTATAAAATATAGAAATATACAGAAGTATATAGAATATATAGAAGTATATAGAATATACAGAAGAAATATACTTCTGTATATTTCTATATTTTATAAACATAATAATATAATATATATATGTATTAATATAAGTTATATAGTATTTATTTATATTATTTGTTTTATTTATTTTTGTGCTGGTCAAAGCATAGTATTAGCAAGACCAGGATGATTTAAGTCTTCTCATTAGCATAGGAAATAAATAACTTTGTAGCCTCAAGATGAAGTCAGAATAGTTAATACTCTGCTCCCCTCTCATTGAAATCCCTTGGGTCTTTACCAGCATGGCCTCTACAAGGTAGGAAGGTACCGTTAGGGAAGGTGCTGCAGCCTTGAGCATGCAGGTGGCAGGTCTACGGCCATCTGCCACTCTGATTAGGAAGTTCAATTAGTCTTTCAGGCTTCAGAGTGAACATCATGTGGAGGGACTACTGCTTTTTCTCTGCTGCCTCTAAGCTTCTCCCCTGGGAAATTGCCTACAATATCTAAATGTAAAATCTGGAGAAGCAAATGCCAATTGACTTTGTGCATGTAGAAGTACCACTGCTTATTCTTCCAGATCTTCCTTGTGAACATCCTTATGACTCTTTAAAAAGTCTGTTTTCTCTATGTATAATTTTGTAAAAATAATCTTTTTTTGTTGTTGTTAAAAATATTACCTTTGGGAGGAGTTGGAATCTTTTATCTATTCATATATCTTTCTTTTTTTAAAATCCAAAGAAATTATGTCTCTGTTTAATGTCTCAACTCAAAATTAGTCTGAAAGAATTTGAGTTCCTCTGAAGCAGTTGCCTACTTTTGAAGTCAAGCCTATTTTTTATCACACTAAACATTTCTATAACATTTCTTAATCCCCATCTCTTATCAAAATTTCCAGCATCTTTCCTACAGACAAATCACCAGCTTAGGAGATCTTCAATGTCTGGATTTAATCTTACAGATATCTGATGTCTGGAGTCTATCTGAAGCATGGATACAGAAATATGTTCCCTGATGCAGCATCTGTTTGACCCTTTTGGTCATCTGCTTGGTATCCTCATTCTTCACACAGTGCTTTAAAACTAACAGGTACACTACATTATTGTATGCTTTGTCATAAGAAGTCATTTTTGCACCTGTAATGTCAATTTAACTTAATATGGAGTATGAGCTAACTGTGAACGTACCAAATCTTTTTAGGTGGGAGCAGTACTGAGTAATCAAATACCATCATTTTGCCCCATCCAGAATCAGGACTAGGATTCATGTGAGGTTGCAGTCTACCAAAATTCAATGAGCTGTTTTACCAAGCTTTTTTTTTTATTATTTTGACAAAAATTGTTATTTTGAAACTTATTACTTTCACAGTACTTTTTTTCATTGTTACACTTATATTGCATGTGTACCTAAGATGCCCATTGACTAATATTTATTATCCATAGCAGAAATACATTGAAATTACATCTTCAGAACAATGCTTCGTTCACTCATTTATTCTGCCATTTAAGGAACTACTTAGTTTTTGTTTAAAGAATTTTGTCGCTCTTTTTCAGATGGCCTTCTGTGGCTTTGCAAATGCCCACCTTTGATTATTTTAGGCCTCATGTTTTATTTTTAAGATACTAGTGCCAGGAAGTAACAATGAACAAGCACTCTGTACTGTAGAAGCACAATACAAAAAGATGCTTATTGACTCAAGGAGCTTAAACTCCTAAGTATAAAACAACAGATAGAAAATGGATAAAAGCAGACTGGGAAGCCCAAAGCTTGAATAGAATCTCTAATATACCTGCCAATGTTTTAACTAAAACACACAGCATTTCTTTCAAACTAAAGCCATAAATTATTTTATCTTTGCTACCCAGATCTTTCTTTAGCACACTGTCGTGATATTAAATTGTGATCAACAAACATTTTTATTATAATGTTTTATCTCTTTAAGTTTCCAAAAGACTTCTTTTTTTTCTCCCACTTATATTCATAACTTTTTGTAAGAGACCATTTACATCGCCTTGTTTTTATTTCATTTATGAGCAAAACAAAATTACAGAAAAAAACTACTTTTTCTCTAAAAGACCACCCTTTCCTTCTCTACCTCATTTCATTTCACTGCATTGAATAAATCTGACGTGCCTTTAGTATAAAATATTTTTATCAAAGTTAATATTTTTTTACAGTACCACACTTTCTACTCTGTTTTTTTTTCCTATGGCTATTTCATGGTCTAGTTATTTTTATTTTAAATTGGATAGCCTGTTGCATAGACTTGTTTATTTTCTAAACATTTACTTTTTAGTAAATGTTTGCCATTTGACATGAACAGCCACTATCTGTTCAGTCCGCAAACAGTTGAACTGTGTATTATTGCATTCACATAACAAGAATAATTCTAAAGTACTTTTGAAATACATTATTACAGACTTTTATTAATTATCACTATTATTCTCTTAGACCCAAACAATACTCACCTTAAATGAATGCATTTCCATTGCATTTTTCCTTTAAGAGAAAAAGGCAAATAAAAAGAATAGAGGAAACAAACTCCTCTAAGGACAAATCTCTTCATCGGGAATCTAACTTTCCTCGTCAGCACCAAATCTTATGCAATAATATTCTGCTTTGAAAAAAAATATGGAAAAGTCCAGCTTACATCCTGTATGTGTTCATTTTTACCTCTCACTAATATAGTCTGCTAGTATTTAAGGAGGCTACAATGAACACATGGGGCCCAGAGAATGCAAAAGGGTAGGTACCATCCCACTATCATCAGAGACCTGAGGAAGTTCATCACACTCGACATGTAGGGCAGAATTTGGTCGTTGTACCTTTCTTTTTTAGTTCTGTAGACATAGTCGATGCATCTCCAACTCTCCTTCCTCAACAGAGGAGCATCTGTTTAGAGTTGAGCTCATCTGGAGTGTGAGAGGAAGAGAGGCAGAATGGAGAGACTAGGAAGCCACTCAAGGAAGATTTTTGCTATCATTATGGAAGAACTAAAATTTAGATGACTCCTTAAGCCTTCAGGCTACACTGCCTAAGCACCTTTTACTCTGCCTGCTTCTCATCACAAATGTTTTCTAGTTACAGTGTTTAAGTTGAGAGTCTGCTCACTTTGAGAAAATTTCTCTTAATTTATAATTGAGGGAATAGAATAAGAATTGAATCCAAAACATACCTAGAAAGCAGAGTTCAAAATAAGATATCTTGCAATCTTGTATAAATGTCTCTGTGCGACAGAAGATTTTATCATATAAGGAACTTTTAGCCCTTCAGTCATAGTGGATATTCCTTTGATTCCATTTTCAAGACAATTTCAGTTACTGAGTCATTGTCATTCAAGATGAATAAACAAACCAATATACGTGATTTAACTGAGCTTCCTAAAGAAATAATTTAGCTTAGTTTTAGGGAGGAATTCCGCAACAGTATTATCAGGGCAAAGCATTCAGCTCCAGATGATTTTAATGATCCCTCATGGCCATGATCCCTTCATGAAGATTCCTTCATTCATGAAGGTACAGAAGGAATCTGTAAATCTCACTGTTGAGGTGGATGACTAAAATTTGATTGGTATTATCTTTATCCTACTCTTCTGAAAGTCTGAACTTTCATGGGCTTCTCTGGTAACAGAATTGAGTTACAACAAGCTCTTTGCACTCCAGAATCTTGTCAACAACAAAAAGTAAATTATCTGTATTTCTGCTCTCTTGTTTGGTAACATATGTCTAGGGATTGAATTAGGACAATTTTATTGACATGAAAGTTGAACACAATTCTTTCTGTGAAGGAGAATAAAATTGGCATAATAATTTCTTTTAAATGCTTCTGAGCATTCATATTTACTGCCCATTTTCTGTCTGATCATGTTTTCTGCCTCTCTTCCTATATAACTTGTCCATAAACCTACTAGATTATGCTCTTCCAGAGTGTGCCTGCTGTTGGTATATTAATTCTCCAAAGCTCCCTGTATTTGCATATGCAAATTGTAGCCATGATACAATTTTCTATTGATACAATTTTCTATTGATGGACATATTCCTGCTGTTAATATCCACAGAAGCCTTACAATGTATCTGTTGTTTACCTATTGCCTCCAGTCTACCATTAAGTCTCCAGCCATATTCATTAGATTCAATTAGTGACATTCTGCCCTGTGAGAATCTGTCAATATAAAATAGACACAGTAATACTTAGAAAATTGAGAGAATAAACACATTTTTAATGACATCAAATGACTTGACACCACAGGAGACTAAGCTCTATTGGTTCCCATGTACTTTGCAAATCCTTCTACAAAATTCAATATAATGAATAAATATATGAAATTTAAATAAATAAAGCATATAAAAGAATACAACATAAAAGGAATGTGGTAGTACCCAGCAGTGCAGTCAATTCATTCCTCTACTGCCGTAAAGGACCACTGACTGTTAAACTTACATTTGTTGGGATTCAGCATTTATTTCCTTTGAAATAAATATTTTGTTAATGTTTATTCATGGTTATCCTTTCTGGCTGATTTCGGCATTTTCATCTTTTCCCTCTCTATGCCCCTCAACATTTTTTTTTCTCCTAATTTCACCTGATCTCCATCCTAATGTAGCTGCCTTTTTCCCAATAAAGTTTTTCAGTCTCTGGTCAATTTTAAAGGATGAAATTTTATTGTTATTAATTACTTTGGTGAAAATTATGTTAAGACATAGCAGAAGGCTTCAGTCTCATTCCCTGTTTCTTTCAGATTGCCTCTAATTTACTAAGATTACCTTGAATTTTAGTCCTGCCCTCTGACGTACTTGCAGTTCCTGTAAGTGTAATGTCGTCTGGAGACTTAATAAGCTTGGTCTTGATTTCAAAAAATCACAGGATGGTTGAGGTTGGAAGGGACCTCTAGAGATCATCTAGTGCAACCCCCCTGCTCCAGCAGGGACACCCAGAGCAGGGGGCACAGGGTGGCATCCAGGTGGGTTTGGAAGACCTCCAGAGAAGGAGACTCCACAACCTCCGTGGGCAGCCTGTTCCAGTGCTCTGGCACCCTCACAGCAAAGAAGTTC
>VZSG01000661.1:0-54469 GCA_013398315.1 Nothoprocta pentlandii
CGCGGCGGCCGTTAGGGCGGGCACGCGGCGGCCGTTAGGGCTCGAGGGCGGCGGCGGGCGGCTCGTGCCCCGCTGTGGGAGGGCGCTCCTGGCGCCTGCCGGTTGTCGCTAGCGCGTTACCTGCGTCTCGCTGTTTCTTGCAAATCTGTCACGTTAAACACGTCTCCAAAAATCGCACTCCCCTCAGAACAACCTGCCTTTTAGTCTAAGTGCAGCCAGCCTTTAACAAAGGGTTAAGGTTTTACCTTTTAGGCGCATGTGTCTCCACAGTAATACATTAAAAAGGGAAATAAGTCTGTTTCACCAATATCACCCCAAACCCCACCTTTTCCCCAATAACAGTGTCACGACAGACCACGCTGTAAAAACCACCCAAACAAGCAACACTTTTATTGGCGAGTTCTGCTCATGGATTTCCAGTTCCACACTCGCGCCTCCACGGCTCCTTGCAGATTTGTTTCTTTTTGGAAACATTTATTAAAAAAAAAAAAAAAAAGAAAAACCATTTTGGGTAACATTCCACTTCCAAAACAATAAAGTTATTTAACATTTGAAAGTAAACCAAAGGCTGGCCATTTTAAATACAAACTGTAGGAGAACTCAATGCTGGCTCCATGCAGAGCTTCAGAGGCTCTTCCCTATGTAGTTCAATTAAAAGGACTGGGGCATGTGCTATTAATTACCATTCAAAGCCCTGGTGTTGTACATTCTTCACAGGAAAAGATAGAACAGTTTGCATTAAACCAAACGGTACCTTTTCTTCCATTATTCTAACGCTAAGTTATACTGAAAGTCAGGGGGAAATGTGGCTTAAGAATTCAGCTAATTTATCATCACACACAAAAGATTTCTACCAAAGAGCATATCCAGGTTGAAATACACATTTCGTTTTTGTCATGAGGTTAATGCTTACGGGGTGCAAGATGCAAGCTACTTAAAACAAATAAACACATCACTTCTTGGTGAGCAAAGTTTTTTTTTTAAGCTTTTTGGACCAACAATTAATGTTGCCTTTTTTTTTTTTTTCTCTTTTAATTCCTCTCCTGACTCTAGCCAGGAGAGTTTACACCACTACCACAAATAAAAAGATGCCCAGTGGCAATCACACACCTTATTAGTTAATAAGATGTTGCGCTGAACATGTTTATTTTCATTTTTAAAAACTCTTAATTCATTTCGTAGGCCCCAAAGGCTTTGTACACCAGAAAATACACAAGTCAATCACAGAAAATTGTAAATTGGTATCTGCAACTATTTTGAGGTATTCCACAAGAACCCTGGCTCTACACCTGAATGTTCCTCTCAAAAGAGAAAAAAAAAACCCCAAACCCTACCTAGCGTGGAAGTTTCATCTAAAGAATTCCTTTAATCCCCATGTCCCACTACATTTGATCAACAAAAACGTACTTATTCCCCAGGGTCATGAAAAACATCTTCATCTTTTTCCCTTAATATTAATTTCAGTACTTCACTCCTAAGTATCAGGGTGCATTTAGAAGAGATGAAAAGCAAGGTATTTTCTTCTAGCCAAACCAGAGAAACACATTCAGTTACTGTTTTTGGTTCCCTGTTCACTTAACTTGTGGAGGTGCCCTAAGAAGAGATCGGCAATCTCCTCATTTTGCAAATAGCAGCGTTTTATAACCTAACCTCTGATCTGTGAGGAAGAGGCTAGGGAAAGATCTGGACCAGAATGTCCAAAGACCAGCTAAAGAAGAAACGCTCTCCTCAGTCTGGATTTGGTTTCATAGTGTTCTATCTACTGAGGCAGCAAACATCAACAGAAGATCACTCCTGTCATACAGGATATGCTATTTTACAGTGTGAACAGAGTCTTAAGGGATTAGTTATCTACAATTCTAGCAAGCTTGCTGTTAGGGCTGGAGGGAAAGAGAGGGCTTCCTTCTTCTCATAACTGCTATTTTTGAGTAGTACATTCAGAATCATTTCCTATAAACCAGAGCTGTAGTGCTAGTTGTGTATTAATAGATAGACTGCTTGTAATGCTTCAGTTGGTTGCGTTCTTTTTCATGAAAAGTGGAAAACCTTTTCAAGGATTTGAAAACCAAAATTATTTGCTATTTTTGCATTTGTAGAAAAAACATAGGTAGCAATATTTTCTAAAGTGCTTCTTTACATATCAGTTACCTTTTTAACCATATTTTGTAGAGGCATTGTTTCCTCACACTCCATGGACTAGTAGATAGTTTCTGATGTAAAAAACCCAGTATGCGCCGTGCTTAAACCAACAGCACTTGCTTTGACAAATGCAGTGAAGTGATGGAAGTGCAAAATCCACCATTTTTAAAACATGGCCTTCTGCTGGTTTATTACTGCAACTTTACATCCTTTAAAAGCAGTTTGCTTCAATTCCAAGAACAGGGATTAAATAACACAAATAAAACATGTAATTTAATGGAGCTATTGCCTATTTACCCTGAAATAAAACAGTCTTATGATTGAACTGGTGCAAAAATCCCTCCAAACACCTTTGTTTTATTGGCAAAGTCATTTAAGGTCACTTTTGCTTCCAAGACCATCTTCTTCCATGGTTTCCACTGAAGGAGTTTTGCTTTGTAATGGCTTGTGGTTCCACAGTGATTTGTAAATGAAAAGCCTAATATGAATAACTCGACTGTAGTCACTAAACTGCAGGTACTGTCATGAGAAAGTCCAAAACGTAGTGTTTTTTTTTTTAATTCCTAATTCTCAGCAAGACACAAAATTCCAGTCTAGTTAAAACGTATTCTTTGAACGCCGTTTTAAACGGCAGTAAAAGGCTGCTGTGCCTTCGGGATGGAGAACTCGCACGACGCTCCTTCCGTGCTCGGACGCGGGTATCGTGCTTCAAATGCACCCAAAGTACCGCCTAGAAGAGCCCCCGCAGGCACAGCCGTTTGGATCAGCTACTCCTATGGATGCAGCGCAGGTTTGGATCTGCAGAGAGGGAACCCCGGCTGGGTGGCACGAACATGGGGCTCGTCTGTGCTCAGAAGGCATGACACGAAGCGGCCCAAACAGCGAAAGGCAGAAGCAGCATCTGCGACGGTGTTCTCGTTGCGTCAAGTAGTAGTTCCCAGGGAAAGGCGGCGCTTATTGCTGAGACAGTAACGCGCTCCGGTTGGCCTTCATCTTCTCCAAGCGTTTTACTAGGTGGCCGTTGCTGACTTCGAGCTCTTCAGTTTTATCCAAGGCTGAACGAAGCTGGAGGAGGAAAGCAGGAAAAAAAAAAAACAGTAATTTCTGAAGCAGTTTTGCTTTCCAAAGATAAAGCAGCACTTATGCTTATCAAAACTAAATCTATGAGATTTCCCTATTGCTGGAATTTCCTGTCAAGATAAAGTAGCTGCAAATGCTCATGAACAGAGTTAGCAGTGAACACTGTGTAACTGCCTGCGCTCCTGTTTCGAAGGCCACACAAAGATATTTTCTAAGCACAGTGCCAGGAATGCAAGCTATTTACAGAGCCCTGGACATATGGCTTGGAGTCTGCCTTGACTTGAGGGGCACGGAGGCTCAGAAATATCTGCCTGCTGACACATGCCTGACAAGGATAGCAAAGCACAGACAGAAACTACCCAGCTCAACAGATCTGGAATGAGTTGAATATTTACACTTCAGAGCCATAAAATAACGTGCAAACGAAGCATCTGAAGATGGCTTCTGGATTAAGATTGTACAAGAAGTACTTGGGTGTGCTCCAGAGAATCAACTCTGGTACAAAGCAAGGCATTAAAAAAAGTCAGCTTAGCAGGGAGTGACAGCAGAGCAGTGGGAGTTCACAGTTGTGAACACAACTCCGGTCTGAGTGTTAAAGTCTGCTCAAGCCAGCGAAAACAATAAAAATAATTAAAAAAAATCAGAGTTTTATTCTTTGCTATACCAAGATCAGGAGTGCCTACCCTGAAAGGCCCAATCTGGAGCCAGGCCTCCCCCTTCACGGTGCAAACTCCCTACCCCAATTTAGACTTACCTCTCTCTGCAGCTTGCGTTTCTCTGCTTTTAGTTCATCTTCTACTCTTTCAGCATTTTCTGCAGCAGTTTTATATCGGGCTACTTGGCCTTCCAGTCGTATTACCTAAGGTGGAAGGAAATTGTGTAAATACAAGTTGTACAAGGAATTACCGTGAAGATTTCTTCTTACACTGGCAGTTTAATAATAGTGAGAGTTGCTAGACTTTTAAATTAAAGGACGTATTTTTGAGGGAAAAAAATATGCTGAGGAAGTTTGGCTCTGATTACTTACTCCAGACCTTTTGCTTATACCTATATATTTAATATGCTTCTGACAACAGAAAATACAGTCCATTGACTTAAGTATTGACACCATTTATCTCAGCAGAAGCACTGCTGGCGTGCTTGGGACAAGAGCAAACCCTAACATGTGAGCAGTCTTATGTACAATCCATATATGCATCAAGTGTCAGGAGTCATTTAAGAGTTGCAGGTAGAATGCAAAAGAAAGCATTCTAAGGAATTAAGGAATTTATAGAGTATTTAATACACTTTTGTCTTGAATTGGGTTTTGTTCAGTAAAGGTGAATACTATGTTCATTATTCCCTGCAGATAAAATGAAGGTACTTCAGTCTTTATGGACTTAGGAGGCAGAGGCCCGATGCTCTGCTTATTTTTCATTTTAAGGGAAATCACAGTAACCAAGATTTATCATATAACAAAGTACATTTTACGCTTTGCATTCACACCGCGCCTACACAAACAGAACAAAACAAAAAACTCACATTCTGCTCCAATGCCGTTATCTCTTGCTCAGACTTTGCTAGTTTAAATTTGAGATCACTGATCTGCCTGTTGGCGTCTCCTAAAAAAATGCAGATTTATGAGAGATGTCAGGACAAATCTAGACAGAGTCTAACAAGTCCATCAAACTTCTGATGCTACGGGCAACTACTTAAGGGGCACCAGCCATGGAGGAATTGCTTGACCTTAGTAAAAAGTTTCCTTCTACATCAAAGCTGGCAGCTAAACCCGCTCTGGGCCCTGAGCTGTTCACTGTCTCTCCTAGGACAGAATTAACCTGGTGTGAAAAATGCTGAAAGCAGAATTAACCTGGTGTGACAGGACTCCTGGACTTCTCCTGAAACATCAGGGTTATTTCCACTTGAGAACTTGTTCAAATAAAGGATCACCTTTCCCTCTCCTCTAGCAGAGAGGCACGGTGGGCTCTCAATTGGAGGCTCCCTTAGAATTGAAGGCTCGCTTTTACTTAGAGCCCCGTATTCCACGCGCAGACAGATTCCCTCATTCACATGCAGGACACACAAGGTCTCTTAAAACTGAAATGCAGCTCACTTTGAAGGTCAATCATGTGCATGTCTGTCCCATTTTCCAGAACTTCATCTTCAGACTGGGTGCTTTCCATCTTGCCATTCTTTTGCTTTTCTTCCAGTTGTCCCTTTAATTTTTTAATCTGAAACACCCAATACAGTTAGTTTTTTTTGTATTCAAGAAATGACACCAATAAATTCTGCATGCTGGCATAAATTCCAATAAATACGGCATGCCAGAAAATAGGCAAGGTAGAAACTATGGTAAATACCTAAAATCCTCCAAAAAAAATTGTCATAGAATAATTTCCCAGCTTTTTTTTTTTTTTTGGCAAATGATTTGCCCTACGTTAAGTGACACACATAAATTCCAGATCAAAAGTAACAAGTGAAAGAAAAGCATGTTTTATAGAAAGGCAATAAGTGTTCTAGAAGCATATTCAATAAAACATTCTTAAAAAAACAAGGCTGTGTCTGGCTGTGCATTAAGTCTCAAGGGCAAGGACCTACTTCATAAATGGTAACTTCCTTGAAAGGCTACGGTCCCTGCAGAGAAACAGATAACTGAGGTTTTTCATAAGCATTAGATCTGCTACAGAGTATCATAGGACCAGCAATCATTATTTTAACTATTTAGCCAACTAATTTCTCCAGCATTTCTTGGTAAACTTCCTATTGCCCACATATGAGGGCTTATGCTTAGAGATAAAGTTTGCTGCTCTTGCACGTGGGCCATATTTTTTCCTTGGCCACTCCAAAGCGTAATTTTTCTGAAACCTAGAATCACGGAGGAGTTTTAGGTGGCTAAGGACAGCAATTTGCAATACTTGGAGCACTTACAAAAGGAAGTGCACTTTTCTTGCACTGTATCCCGAGTTAACGCACAGGAAGACAGTTCTGGAACAGTAAAATGATAAGCACTGCAGTAATCCCCAGCAAGGACACAGCTCTCCTACGCCGTGTGTGAGCAGCACGCAGATCTCTCTGAGCCTCTGCTGCTCTTGCAGCTTCAGCAAACACTCAGCACTCCCGCCTTACCTGCTCTAGCAAGGATTCCCGTTCGTCAATGAGCTTTCGCAGCCTGTCTGAAAGAGAAAACTGAGAGTTGAGCGCTGCTGCCGTTAGGCTGCACCTTTCAGGGACAGTGTTACACAGGCGGGATGTAGGGTTAGCAAAACTAGGGATGAAGTTAGGCACCTACCCGGGCGGGACGGGGAAGGGGCTGCAGCCGGGGGAGGTTAGGCCACTCTCAGGGCATGCTCGTCACGGCCGCGCGGCGCCCCGCTGCATGCAAAGGGGCTAATCTTCTACGTTAGCTTAGCATGCAACAACTCTAGGGGCAAACACAACTGCAACACAAAAGCTCACAGGTCTTTACAGTTCAACATCACAAAAATGCTGTCAACACCCACTAAGCGCCTTCTTGGCATTGGCACTTCTTTTATTCAACCCCGTGGCAATGACACTTGGTAATAACTCCACCTTTATGATCTTTGTAAGGGATTTGCCCGTGTCAATATCTTTGTTTGTTTTAAAAGCAGCAGCCTGGTAAAATATTTACTCTTTAATATACTCTTTAATCCTTCACAGCAAATTCTCCCAGTCAAACATCCAAGAGGCAATAGGCAAACCTGGACAACTGTTGGCTTAGACATAAAGTTGGAAGCACTAGAGATCAGCACATATGTGCATATGGTTGTGTATTAATCAAGTACACAGGACAAGACTGAGACCACTGGAAAAAAATACATGAGTAAATAAATGATATTTTTTATTCCCTGTTCCTCAATACCAAATGTGAAAGCGTTTTACTTGGCACTGTATGCAACAAAGCTGGAATCATTATATGACTAATTTTCCCATGTTTCCCACTGAAAAACCCTCTACAATGATGCAGGATTCTAGTCCTTCAGCCAGCAATGATGTGGTACGTCACTCCCCTCTTGTGCACACAGTTTCCAAACCCTTTACCTTGCTTTCCACAACCCAAAGACAGCTCTTACAGGGACATGCCAGCTCAGCAGTCCTACACATTTGTTTTGAACAGCAGGTCCTAGAGGTGTTTTTGAGACATTTGCAAAACACCCAACATGGTTACAGCTGAGCAATGGCATGGAGAAAAAAAAAATCCAGATTTTGTAAACTTCAGAGACAAAACAAAAATTTGAGTCTAAAATGCTGCAAAACAAAAAAAGTTTAACATATCTATAGACAGCAGCTTGGAAGAGACGCCGAGAAAAGGAATTCTGCCAAATAGTGAAAGGTAAGGAAAGATAAGGAAGAAAAATAAAGGCCAATGAAGATGGAAAGCAAAGAGCAAAAGAAAGGTCACATATGTCTGAACTGGAGATCAGACTGGGGAATTACATGTCAGCAGAGATAAAGAGGCTCCTAAGAATTAGGAAGGAGGATCAATACACAAGAGAATCTGCAGGAGGGCTTGCCAGGCCTCAGAGGAAGAAAGAAAAAGATCAGTTTGCCAAAATCTGCATCTCTGCAAAGCCTCCTGCTTTTACACTTAAAAAGAAGGTGTTTTCCCCACAAGCCGAGGAGCTGGAGTCCCACAGCAATGAGCAGAAAGGAGCAACCTACCGAATTATCACACGGAGAAGCTAATGATGCTTCTCACGTAAAACAGTCATTATCCCTATTTCACACAGGACGATCCTGCAATTAGAATGAATAATTAGGGTGTGAAACTCATCTCCCTCAAATTGGACTGCAGCAACACGCTTTCCCACCTACTCCCTGTGCCAGTTCCCAGCTCCTCTATATGGCAAGGGAGCTGGGAAGGCACCAACACGAGAAGCTGGGACACCGGCTCCTGCAAACACAGCTCCACAGCCCCAAGACCCTGCTCGGTGCCCACGGCTGCTCCTTAGGCTTCCTCTTGCAGGGTGGGCACCCAAAACGGCCCCTGTTGTCTGCATCTCCAACACGGACCAGTCCTCCCTGCTGCAGAGGATGGCCCTGGGCAAAGGAAAACAAGGAAGGGGGCAGCCGTCCACGTGTCCGCTTCTTGCTTTGCACGGGGTTTTGGCAAAGGGCTGTGAATTTGCATTTTTGCTTTCTGTGAAAGCCAAAGGCAACAAGAGGGACAACTTAAATCTTCTCTTGTATCTGTTGAGATGTTAGAGGGAAACCACCAAAGCGTTTAACTTCCCAGCACAGGCATTTTATAGGTACATAAAAACCACTGCAGTAATAGTAAAATAACACCAATAAGATAAAATCCCAGCAGAACCAACTCCTCCCCACCCTGTGTAACAGCACACATTTCAGTCATATGCCAACTGCCACGTAAGATTTGTTATATTTTGAAGATAACACCTAGACATCCCCTTTGCCTTGGGGATGACTGCCCTGGCAGAGCTCTCCCCTCTCCCATGAGGTACATGGAGCCAAGCAAGGGCTGAAGAACCCCAAGAGCTTCTCCTCCGTGGTGGCCACCCAGCTGCAGAAGACACAAAGTTGCCCCTCGCATTGTCATTACCTCTCTTTCTCCAAGTTGGCTTTAAAACATGTTCTGAACTAAGAGATGCTTATAAACCCCTCTGCAAGCATGGCTAAAGCCCGGCAAGCATGTTTCATTGGATATTTCAGTGCATGTAAGATTTAAATGTAGATTAATTTACAATACAGTGGTGAGTCTGGCAAAGACAAACATTTACTTCAAAACTGCTGCACAGTGAGCAATGCTTTAGACTTCTCTGATATTTATATCAGCACTTTGTATAAACCCTTAATGTAAACCAGGGCTCATACTTACAGGAACACCCTGCAGCTCCTGCAAGTTGGAATGAAGCCATAGCAAAATCAGGAGTTTACAGGAACTGGTGCCATCTCATATTCAAGGTCCTCAAACACAGAGGTTGCCCTTTCCTAGCAAGACACCACACCAGCTCTGAAGCACAAAGCGATCAGCATCGCTAAGAAGCAAGCTGCAGACTCAATTGCTTTCAGTCCCGTATGACAACAAAAGGATCCTCACACACTATGCTGCTAGGAAAGATATTTTTGAAATAATACAAATGTCTTCAAATATTTATGGAGGTTCATAAACAGTGCTCTGAACAGACAATTTGAGGTATAAAATATGTTTATTTCAATTATATACAGCTCAGTACATTTTGATATACATCTTCATACTCTGTTGGCACTCCCGCTTTGTAACATCAGTACAAATACATCTTGCTATAGCCTCCTCCCAATTCTTGTTTGCCTTCCCTTCTGATATTTATTGCTTAAAACAACTTAAAATAATTTTTAATTATGCAACACTTCCTCCCCAGCAGTATAAAAGATGCAAGACGACATACAGCAACGAGTTGAAGTGTCTAATGTACGCCAGCAATGTGAAACAATCCAGCTTTTCAAGAAGGCACGGGGGCCAGGATACAGAACAATCATCTTTGGTCTGGCATTCAGTAAAAATTAAGACACCCAAAATTTTCTCTCCCAAAAAAGGAAAAGAAAAGATATTTTTTGGAGATTTAAAAAAAATTCAAAACCAGGTTTTGCAAAAGAAATGCAATCAGGAAATACAACTTAAAATAAAATCTTTCAAGAAAAAAGTAGGTATTTTATATGTTTGTAGCTAGACAGCATTTGATTGCAAACCTAAGCACACAGCACAGTGTGTACTAACACTTTCTTAGGAAAAACAACCCACCTTGTAAGACATGGCATTTAAGGCTTACTGTGGTGCAAAGTGCCTAAATTAAGTAAACATTATATATTTATTCCTTTCAGTAGACTAAGACCTGCATGTTGCAAATTTTTCAAAATGTAAATTGTTCCTTCAAAGTGTGCAGACTAAGCAGATTCACAGTGACCTAACTATGTTTTGGCAGCTCTTCTGGTATACTGCATTCTGGAATATGTCCTTATCGGACACATAACACAAAATGGAATGAGATTCATCTTTTTGCATTGCTAAATATATTGGTTCCTTGGCTTTAAACAATCATAAGCAAGTTTCAACATTAGATCACAGTGTTGCAACAGTTCTGAGTTCCTTCACGAGGCATTACTGGCACTTACTGCAGATCTAACGTGAACAATACATTCAAGAAATCTACCTTAATTCTAGGTCAGAAAATAGGAGTTTTATATGCAATGTTCTCAGTAGCAGTTATCCACACCAGGAGTACTTGCAGGACAGTGCGAATAATCCATTTGTGAAGCTCACTCTTGCCATGATAAACATTTAATCTATGAGAGCAAACTCAACCCTACACGTGTGATTTTCGGTGGCCAACTATGGCGGGAAATAACTTAAAATATGCATCCTTGCAGCTTATGTAACCCGACCTTTCTTAGGTGAGCTTTACCTACAGATAAAGAGCGCTTAGCGTATTCCTAAAGTCTGATTTATTGTGCAAAGTGCGTGCTTCTGTGCTGAAGCTGGACCAACGGCACGTCGCTACCTTCATCTGAGACCCGGAACTCAGGATATGGTGCAGTCATCTTTGGACTTGCCCTTACCCTTCCTACCACCTGGTGAATCCTCTCTGCCTTCATCCCTGTCATTGCCACCACCTTCCAAATCCTGTTGCGAAACATTTTTGTCTGATGTTTTTTCCAGATCGTTGGAGTCTGAGGCTTCGCTGCTGACCTCCAATGCATCGGCCTTCTCATCAGCTTTCTGAGAAGATCCTTTCCCTTCCAAAGGCCTCGTTTCTTCTGTCTCACCCTCCTCTTTTTGCTGCAGGCTGTCATCTTCAGTCAATGTCCTTTCAGTGTCTACGTTGTCTTGGCCTTCTCCAGTTTCACCACATGAGGCAACTTCCTCGATCACACTATGTGCTCCAGCTCCTTCTCCTTGCTGGGTATCAGCTTTCTCTCTACCACATTTTTCATCTGCTTCCAGTATCTGTTTTGATTCCTCAAAATCATCACTATCATTTTCCACCCCTTCCTCTGCTTGACTCTCCAATTTAACTTCTTCACTAACATTTTCATCCAGCTCAGTTCTCTGTGGAAGAGTCTCTACCTTGGCCTCTGCTAAAGCTTCCTTTGCCTCACCCAGCTCTTCTATTCCCTGATTTTTGTCCTCTTCACTCCCTTGAACCTTCTGATTTTTATCTTGCTCCCTCTCTGTACACTGCTGTACATTTTCTAAATCTGGAGTCTGATCTTTGGCTTCAGAGCTGTCTTGGATAAAGTGCTGGAATGGTTTGGTAGTTTCCTGTAAAGAACTATCTGCATCCAGCTCTGATACAAACTCACCATCTGCAAGCTTCAGCTGTTTGTTGGTTTCTTTCAGTGCTTCTTCTTCAACTTTGTTTCCAGTAGTTCCACAAAGACCTTCAGTTGGCTCCTGCCTACATTCACCTTCCTCTTGTTTAACTATGCTGTGATCTTCAGCTTCTAGAGAAATACTCTTCCCTCCCACCACATCACAAGTACTTTCCTCAACAGATGGAGCTGTTTCAATTTCCACATTTGGTTTTAAAACTTCTACCCTTTCAGTTTTATTTTCCTTTCTTTTCCCAGGCTCATCCTGTATTTCTGCTTCTCCTTCCTCACTGTCACCATCTGAAGGACTTGGGTCTACACTGCTTCCCTCCTGCTTGAATATTCCTTCAAAGCCTGAACATGCTTCCAGTTTGTTCATCAATACTTCCTCCTGTCCATCCTTCTCAGTCACAGCCTTTTCATGCTCTGTCTTACCTTGCATTTTGCCTTCCTCTAATGATACTATGGGACCATCTTGTGAAGAAACTGGTCCAATTTGTGCCTGATCTTCATCTTCGCCTTCACTCAGAGCTGCTGGGGCACCACTTTCACACAACTCCTTCCCCTCCATACCCTTGGACTCTGTTTTCTTGGCCTGACCTTGGGCTGTGCCTCCCATCTCATTTTCTTCTTTGACCATAGTACTTCCATTAGTTCTCCCATCAGTACACTCTTCCAAGGCATTCCTAACTTTCTCATCAGTGTTTTCTTCCGAGTGCTGGAGGCCCTTGGTGTGATTCTCTGCACTGGGCTCTTGGCTTAATGAACCCACTGCTGCAACCTTGGGAAGCTCTGACTGATCAGAAACCAGCTCACTGCTGTTACTCCTAACACCAGCTTCATTACCACTCCCTGCATTGCCAGCTTCCAAATCCACCCCCTTCTGCTCTGCTGCAGCTTTTTCTAATTCACATTCTTCACCTAGATCACTAGGCACTTCCTGAGGAGTCTCAAAACCCTGACCTGAGAGTGCACCCACCTCTGGCTCCTCATTTTTCCTTGGATTTAAGTCACTGTGTTCAGCTTCCTCACCAACAGGCTGTTGGGCTTCTATGTGACCGCCTGTCGATTCCCCCTCCTTCCTCAAGTCATCTGCATCACTCTCATCATTTGAGGAAACATTCCCTGATGTCTGTTCTGGATGGCTTTGGATTTGTTCTGCACGCCTACTGTTTGTTAACATCGCTGTTGACATGGCAGAATTTTCTTCAATGATTTGTTCTGCCTTTGCATTTTCCTCAGCATGCAATGTCTTTATTTCCTGCTCCTCAGACTCCTCTTTGTGCTCCTCCTGCTCAGTATTCTGCAAGATTTCTCTTTTCCCCACATCCTCCAAAATCTCATTTTTCATGTCCACTCCATTGGCTTTGCCTAAAAGACCATTGAGAAAGTTGAAGGGACCACACCACAGCACTTACCTCCCCCACTTAAAGCCCAAAAGAGAATGAATCAAAGAACAGGTTAATAAAAGATCGGCTTTTGCCAATTATGTGAGGCAAAGCAGCAGCTGAATTAGTAAGGGCTTGGGTTTTTCTGATCCGTGAAGTCCACCACCACCCTCTCAAAGCAAGAACAGTCTCTGGTGCTGGCTTGTGTATGGTAAAATAAAAGATTTATGCCTTGGCAGTGTGTGAAGTACAGCTTTCATAGATGAGAACTTTGTTTCAAGCAGTGCACTTTAACAGTAAGATCTGCAGGTATCACACTAGCAGTAGAGATGTTTTGTTCTCAGCAATCTCCTCTGTAACTTTAACCCTAGTGTGACTCTGTGCACGCAAGAGTGCCTGATGCCATTGCCATGAAGTAATCATGCAGTATTCAGGAACATTTTATTCCTAATTACCAAGAACAAGCACGAGTGTGTGCCACAAACACTGTGAAGGTAAAATCTGATGGGCAAGCAAATGCTGGAGCTGATCAAGATAACCAACAATGGTTAGGTCTTGGTGAGTACCCTTATAGCTGCTTTATCCACCCAAAAGGAATGGGAGCTTTTTCTTTAAGCAGTATTTCTTCCTGTTTATATTTAGCAATAGGTATTAAGACAGTGTTCTTGGTTTCAACAGCTCATTTTGGGGTCTGTTGGGCCTGCTTCCACACAATCAGGAGGGCTAGAGAATGAAAGTTGCATTTAAAGCATTTAAAAATATACCCTTACCTTGTTTTTCCATGTTCCAAACTGTTTCCACACTCAAAAGTGAGTAAAGAAACAGCAGCCAATAGCTAAAAGCAAGATAACTTCTGCTAGCAACAGTTGGCTGCCTGCTGCTATTTGCTAACATGGTGACTTTAAACAGCAACAACAGCAAAAGTCAATTATTTCCTTTCATTACTGTAGGAAGAGTAAAACAAGTTCATCTAGTGGCCTTTCATCGCTAACCAAGAGGAAAGTCTTTGCCAGCCAGATTTCTCCTCCTTGACACTATCCATCTCACAGAATCATATGCTTTAACAGTACTAATTCTGGTTAAAACAAGTAAACAATGACCTTTTTATTATTAATTGTTCAATAGCACTAGATAACAAGAATGAAAGAATTAGTGTTTTAACAGTGCCCAGCACTATTGTTCAGCAGACATTTACAGTTCTCAGATATAAAAAACAACTCATATGCTAGTTTAACAGATGAAGCTAGAATGCTTTTGAGTGTTTTTTTTTTATGTATGTGCTAAAAATATCAAACAAAAGCAGGATGATTCCTGGGCAATTTTCAGACTGAAGCTTTCAATAGTCATCTAGATGCCTGCTACTGCTTTGTAATGTATAATTCTGAATTCTCGCCCTTTGTCTCCTTGAAGGGAAAGGCTCCTTTTGAGGAAACTGCACGATATACTTGGAGCGATAACAACTATGAAGCAGAAAAATGCACAGGAAGTGATTCAACAAGTAGCATGCGGCGTGATGTGTTAATTGTCCAACTAACAAATGCCCAATCTCCAAGCAAAGGTGAATGAATGGACAGATGGAAAGACATAAAAGCAGATAAAGTACTTACCTAGCGTCCCATCCCCTGATGTCTTTAGTGCCTGAGTTGTGCCTTGGACAGCTTTGGAAGAATCCAGGTGTCCTTCGCTATTGAGAATATCTGATGTCTCCCCGTTGGTGGCTACTTCAGAGTCTGGGATTATTCCATGTTTCTGCGGAAAAGTAAAGGTAGTGCTTTAAAGACAGCTGTTTAAAAATGTAAGATGGTTCAGAGGGTCTTGTTCTTGAATTTTTGAATAAATGATTGCCTCAATCATTCCATAAAAATGGGCTATAAATCAGAGAAGAACCCAGTTGAACCCAAATTACAGTTGCATTCAATTTAGCCATCACAGTCAGCATACCAAACTACATTTAAAAAAAACAACAATCATTTACACTGCTCCTTGTAGAAGGATCTCCTACAAAAGCAGCTGAGCAATGAGATCTCACCGTCATGTATTAGAGGTACGGACTTCATTAGGTAATTCTCAAAATGCGAGTTTCAAGGAGGCATCAAAACAGAGTACCAAGCCATAATGAGGCTTTCTGCCAAAATGTACAAGAGGGATCAGAACTGCTTTAACTACACGACTCTTTTATTCCTCTTGCATACCTTCAGTTGCTCCTTCAGCACAACCACTTCATCTCTAAGGTCATCCCGCTCACTCCTTATGGAATCAAAGAAATCTTTCTGCCTCTCTAAAGCCTGAGTTCCCAACACAGACAGAGGGCGAGGAGATGTAAAGAAAGGAAAGGAAACAAGTGAAAAGTAAGCGTAAACAAGAATGAACAGATTTAAGGTATTTGGAGATTCATGAAAAATGGCATGTGTGAAGGTAACATCTACAGATCAAAGGAGTGAGGTCACATACGCATCAATAAACTTAAAATCCAAGAAGTGCTCAACTTATTCAGCAATCATTCAATCCCAGGAATTCCTATTAAAGACATTCAGGCCCCAGTCCTTCATCAGGTTTCAGTAACATGGGAAAATCAGGATGCACTTTTCATTCTTATCTGCTAGGAAAGTTAATTCATATCTGTAATACTTCTACACGTAACTCAAAGAAATAATGCAAATCCCATGTATTAACAGAAGAACATGTAAATTGGCCTGACAGATCTTAACAGGCTGTTAATTCCCTGGGTTATATCGTGGATGCAGCATGCTTCAACTATCACTGGTTTATTTTTTATCCTTTGGGATGTACCATGTGCAAATGCCTATTTTGGCAGTGGAAGTCCTTATTTGTGTACTGATATAGAAATATCAGAATGGTAACAAAAACAACTTAGTCCGAGTTTCAAGTGGCTCAAAGTTATTGGACAGCATGGAAAACATTGGACATTAGCATGGAAAAACGTGCCAGATTCCCTTCCCCCTTCTGTATTAAAATAAGTCTTTCAGTGCTTGTTGCCAGAAAAGAAAGCCACTTTTTTTTTTTTCTTTTTTTCCTTTTCCCAGTGGGTTACCATTTGGCTTTGGGATTAGGGGTGTGCAGGGTGGGAAGAGCAAGGGAGAAAACTACTTTCATCCCAATAGCCCATAATAATTTTTTTTTTTTTTTTAAATCACACCACAGGTTTTGCTCACAGTCCACAGGCTAAATATGAATAAACAAAAATTGCAAGTTGATGGAATTGCATTCTCAATGGCCTTCATTTGATTAAAGAGCATTTCGTTTCTCAACATGGCATATGCATATGGTGCACCCCAGTAAAAATATTAAGCAAGTTGCTGAAATTAGACCAGCTGATAAGTTTTTCTTGGATTGTATCATGCTGGCCAAAGACAAAGTTTACTATCTGCTAGTTTCACAGGTAATATAATGAGGCAGCCACATCAAGCCAAGGCACTAGGGAGGATTTTATTCATGAGGTCTTGCAAAAGCAGGATCAGCTGAAGGTCAACAGTGCCACTCTGAACACACATCAGGCGTTCACAGTCCTACCCCTATTTTTTTGTCTTTCCACTCTATTGTCTCCTGGAGATCAGAAATTTCCCTGACATAGTTCTGCTGTTTCTGTTGCAGCTGCTGGATTTCCTGAGGGACAGGAGCAAAACAAGACAGAAAGCAGGTAACAGGTTAACATAAGAAGTCAAGACTGCAGTGATGCCAAAGGATGGAAAAAGTCAGGTGTTAAAGTGGAACAGTATCTACATACACAGTGTCAGAGTCACTAACCTGTCAAAACCTGCACTTCTTTAAGCAATATTACTAGCAACATGATGACATAAAACAAGGTTAACATAACCCTCTTCTTTCTCCATATCTACACACAGTTATGCAAAATGCAGTTTATTTTGTATTTGTGGACAATGTAAAAAAATCAGTTTACAGATAATACTTGTGATAAATACTGTTTCAATTAGTCAGCCTGCTTGGCCTGAAACAGATTTGAGTTGGAAATTCTGAGTACAACAGGTTCTCCGTGCCCCACTCTTCTACACACCTACTGCCTTGAGCACAGCAATCAATGAAACTGTTCAAAACAGTGAACTTGTTACTTACTGCAAGCATTTCTTCTCTTTGCTTCAAAGCTTCTTTCATTTCCATGAACTGAAACTGCAATATACTGTGAGCATGCTTTTCCCTCTCAAATTCCTACAAATAATGAAATAATTTATGAGCTTAATTTCACTGTAGATACTCATCATATAAAAGCAAAGACAAAACACATCTAACCACAAAGAAAATGCTACCCTTAGTGTTCTAATTGTATTCCCACAAGACTCCTGATTTCTACCTTATTTTTCTTTTCCAAGAAGCTACAATCACATTAACTTCATTTCTTAATAAACACCAACTCGTTAGCGCCAAGATGCTGAATTCATGGAAAGCTTAATTCAGTACTCAGCCACACAGTCACCTTAAAATAAAAACTGCACCACTTTCCTACGAGTCCCCTGAACAGAGGTTGGTACCGCAAACACTCTAGGAATAGAAGAAAAACAAAACCCACCCACACAGGGAATCCTCCAGAAGTCACTGGAACCAAACCAAATTTGCTTAAAAGATGCGAAATAAAAAGATATGCTAAGGCTATCCTCATCTTACATGCAAGACATTTCCTCAGAAGTTGTTTTAAAAGTGAGGGCGGGGAGGATTCCCATTCGTGCCCCCACACAAGCACCTAAGATGCCGTTAAGGCAAGTGAAATAATTGTTAAATAAGTAGATTGCTTTCAGAGTTAACTGAAAATCTTGAATGGAAGTTTATTTGTCTCCCCTCAAAGACACCCGTTATACCAAACCAGAACCACAGCTGCCGCAGCTGTACACGTACTTTGCTTTTTTCTTCATATTGCCTCCTGGATTCTGCCAGCTGTTCTTCCAACTCCAGCAGCGCATCCTTCAGGGTGTCTACTTGGTACATGAAGTTTGTCTTCTCATTGTCCAGCTGTGCGTTTGACACCATAGCCTTCTTGTATTTCTCTTCCACTTCTGCTAGCGAGTCCTGCAAGGGAGAAGCAACCGCGGTCGGAGCTCGGGCAGAAACCCCCCTCTGCCAAAGCAGACCTTGGAGGACACAACGGGCCAAACCTCCCTAACTGTTCACGGCTGCGATGCCTCCTTGGGCTTTCCCCAGCCTCCTGCTTGCACATCAGGAACGTCACCTCGAGATGGGTAAAACGGGGTCTTTCCTCCCCCCTGGAAGCTGCTGCTTTCGCAGGATGCTCTTCCTGCCCCGGCCTCCCCCTGCACCCTGGCAGCCAGCTTGCCTTTTGATTGATTGCTCTGATGAGCTAGGCTTCAAATCAAGGCAGTTTAGCAGCCACTTCACACTAGCTTCAGCGGGGCACAGAAGCAAGCAAACCTACTGGCTCAGGCAGTGGAATTATCCACGAAAAAACAGCAGCTTCTCTAACCTGATGTACTATTTTTATCAGGTTTGTGACACACCCCATACTCCTGTCTGTTTATAAATTTTCTCTGCAAGATACAATTCCCAGCAGCTTGAAAACATCTTTGACTAATTCAACCTGAAAACAGGAGTTCCTGAGGTGCTGATAACAAGAGCAGCTAAAATGAGGATCATTTTCCAAGTCGCACAGAAATGACTTTAATACCAAAATAAAAGACTCTCAAACAAAACAGCACAAATATGCAAACAAGGACACCCATGTCGATATTGTAGTTTACAGATCAAGCACTTTCTCTTGGACTAAGAGCAGTATCAGAATTACAGCTAGAGCACAGGGCGAGTTTCATATACTTCTACCAGCAGGACAATTTTACCAGTTCAATAAAGAGAACTGAGGAGTGTCATGGTGACATGACAGCGAGAGTTAAGATTCAAACCAATTTAGTTCATATTTCTATAAAACACGTGAGAAATTTGTCTTTAAGGACATTAGTTTGCATAGATCCAAATGTAAATCATGTTATAGTGCACGTTCCAGGCTGAGTATGATGGATACTGAACAACAGGAGCCAGGATTTGAAAATAGCCATATGATCAAACCACAGAAAATGGCTGGATTTAAAAGTAGCTGTATGATCAAGCCACAGAAATTAGCTGGAAGGGAAGTATATGCAAATAAGTGTTTGAGAGGTGCTGAACAATTCTGTCAGCAGGCTAAACCTTGTTTTATTAGCAACAAGTTCCACCACAAGGCTTGACTACGGACTTGATGGGAAGCACCTTTTTCTATACCAAAAGCAAAGCTCGAATTAAACGGGTCATTGAAAGCTGATGCAGCTTAGGCACAAGTCACCATGCACTCTAGGGGACACCAACCGAGAAAAACTAGCTACATTTTCTATGCAGTAAATATTCTTTTGCTACACACCAATCAGGGAAAAAAGAGTCAGGCTTTTCATAAAAAAGGCCCAAACTATTCTTTTTCCAATTACAACTCACTTAAGATGGCAGTAACATCACGTATTGCAGCATTGAACATATCAAAAACAAGTCAACAGTTGATGCTGAGTCGCGTTGCGTTCTACACATGGGAGTCTGCTTGTGTCTTTGCAAGGCTGCCGTTTCCAAAATGCAGCTAACAGCACTTACCGAGGGGTGTGCTTTGCTGCACCAAAATTATTTTACAGCTTTGTGAGGGTGGTACTGCTGTGAGTGCTCATTTTTGGGGCATCCAGTAAAGATGCCCCAAGAAGAAAGAAAGAATTGTTCAACAGGTTTGTGAGCTACAGGGGAGTCTAAAGGGCAGCCTTCACCTCCACACACACAACTGTCCAAATGCAGGCTGGACCTCACCAAAGAAAAAATGCAAGGACACACATACAACCTTCTAGAGTTGGATTTTTCATAGCACTGGAGGCCACAAGTTTGAGTTCATTTCCAGTTTGGGAACACTTCCTGGATTATGTTTTCTTTTTGGTTTAAATAGTGACTTGGATTTGTTAGTAAGGTGATTGCCTTCTCAAAACATCAAATAAAACATGCAAGAGTAACAGCAGCCTTTCAGGTGGCTTTAAGATGCATTTCCCTCCACAACCAGCAGACACCAGCAGAGATGTCCTTTCTGGCTGGTGCAAAGCCTTTCACACCACTCGTGAGCCCTCCCACAAGAGGAGCATGCAAGGTCAGCGCGCACACCAACTCCCTCAACACTTAGCTGTGGTTAATTATCACACACCCAGGCTACAGCAAACCAGTACCTTCATTTCTTTCAGTCCCTGCATGTATCTGCCTTCTATATCCTGAATCTGGTCCTTTAACTCATAGATATCCTGAGAGAAATGGTGAGACAGTGAATGATGCTGCAGAAACTGAGGGGTGGTAAATACAGCAGGCCACACGGGCTGAGCAGATCAATCCCAGCCTGCACGCTCGCCATTTCTGGGCTAAAAGTTCATTCCAGTTCTACTCTTTTTGACCTTGATTGTTTTTCCCTTAAACTAGCAAAAATAAAAGCTATCTATCACTCAGATTTTTGCTCAATGGGAGGAAGAGTGGATTGAATAGCTACTTATTGATCAAATGTGTCTAAATAAGGCATTGGGAATTAATTATGGAATAATCCCTCCCCAGGTTGGTAGCTTTCCCTCAAGCTAGCACCCAGAAAGCGTGCAGTGCTACTTGCATCACTTCCAGCCTTGCATCACTTTTCCATGGACGAGTACGAGATGTGTCTGTTCCAATCAGTCCATCTGCTGCTGTGCATCTACAGCTTTACCCCAAATTTGGGGCAGTACATCACAGCTTGCCAGCGAATTTACAAAGCTGTTCGCTATGTATTTACAGCATATAATTCATTTTGTCATGACTGCCAAGAGGGGGGAACATGCCAGTTATTTTTTGCTAACAGACCTGAGGGAAACCATCTCCTGAACACTAATGCAGGAGGCAGCTCTCGTTAGTGGTAGCACCGTCAGTCCTCCTCCTTACTGCCAGCTTCCACGCACAACAGTGGGAACAGCAATGCTCCTCTGAAATAATTTTATAGCTTATCTACTTAGAAAATAATGCAGATCATAAAATTGGCCAAAATAACCACTCCTAGCGACTCATGCTGTTGTGAAATATGTCTCACCTTTATTTCTCTAATAGATGCCTCTGTATCGGCTGAGATGGAGGTGTCCCCGCTGCCTCTCCGTGAAGAAGTCCCACCCAGTGAAGCTAAGGTAGCTGCTGATAAGCTTGAGACAGAGCGAGCTCCCTAGAATTAAAATGCAACACAATTAACCATGGTTGTGACCTTTTTTGAGACTTTTAAATATACACATAATACACAGTGTGAATGTACTTGTAGAGACAAATCAGCAGTTTTCTCCTTGGCACCATCAGTGATGTTGCTGCAGAGCAGATGGATCATCATTAGGTGCTCAGTTTTACAAACCAGCAAGGCAGAAAACAGCCAAACTAGAACCAAATCCAGCTTCTAACAGCAAGTTTTACATCCTCTGTTTTCAAAACGACATATGTAGTCATTAATCACTGGAACACGTCTGTGCAACTTTGGCAGTCCCAAATCAAATCAGAAGGAAAGGACCCAACAGCAGTTGTTGTCATCCAGGTGTCTAAAACAACCAGAAACAAATCTGTGCCTTTTATATCATTCTAATTGCCATCAGCTGCCAGTGCCACATCACAAGCCAGTGACAAGAGCAAACCCAGAAGAACAAGGGCTGCTGTTTCTCCACTCCTGCTGCCCCCTCAGCACTTTAAGGCTTAGCAGCAGGGCAGAGAAAAAGGAGCCCTGCACTTCTGCATTATGCAAACTTGATTAGGATGTAACCTTCCAGGAAGCAAATCGAAAGATCAAGCTGTAGCAAAGGAAACTAGTGGCAAAAGACTGATCTGATGCATTTAAACACTGCTGCATTTAAAAACAAGTTTTTAAAACTTGTCCTGTTAAATTATGTAGATACTTTGGATAACTCAAGTTCTCCTTTCATACGTATCTATGTTCTCTGCAGCAGCAGCCTCATTAGCTGTTCTAGCATACTGGGGCTTCTGCACAGAAAAGGTAGCTTTTCAGTCCTGCAGCAGCTTATTTCTAATATTGCATAAAGACACAGGTGAAGTTTACTAAACACCAGTGTTTACACAGCTGAAACTGCTTTAGGCTGAGCTAAGCACTGTTGAAGGTCACCTGCTTACCTGCTGATTGCCTTGAAAACAGTAGCAGGAAGAGGCTCTAATCATCTGAAGTTTTACCCCACAATGTATTTTTTAAAATGTTTCTATAAATTCAGTGCAAATTTTACTCTCCAAAGAGAGCATGAAGAAATTACTGTTACCAGAATAATTCCTAAGATTTTTCTTACCTTCTCAAAGTCTTTTTCTGGCCTTTCCTCGATCTGTAAAACAAGTATTTAGAAGAAATTAACTAGAGGATGACAGCAAGAGATCAAAAAACCAATTCTTAAACCTTTAAAAGTCTTTGTTAGCAGCTTTTATCCATTCCAAGAACAATACGTTCACTTAGAACAGTAGCCTCCAGGCTGGCATCTTAGGCTGGAAGTCTAAACAGTCCACCTGCAGTTTCCTGGTAGCACATTATTTTAAATAGAATACACATATGGATAAAAATCTACTACAAGATTTTATTAGGTAAGTCAGAGGAACTGCCCCATCCATATTCTTCCATATTATTTTCCACATCCGACATGCTAACATTTCAAACACTCAGATGATGCTCAGTCTGTGAGCAAACAAAACAAGGATTAAAAACCTACATGAGCATTAATTCAAGTTTTTAATTGAATTTTAATTTACCAGACCAAGATGAGGAAAAAAGGAGGAAATGAAAGAATAAAAACTCAGCAAAAAAAGCTTTTCTACTTGTAAGAAGAGGAGACCTCTGACTTCACGCAAAGATTGAAGTAGGGCTGAGACTACACAAACTAATCCTCAAGTAAAGTGTCAGAAAACCTGGTTCAAAGTCCAAATACACTAAACTGTCCACTGAGGCTCTTGGGTATCCCCTGGAATTCACCCCCATTTGGAAGACAAATTTTCCCCAAACTACTCTTGGAAAAACAAAGAGCCAAAGTGGCATTTGGAAGGAAGAAAAGTTAGAAGCTCGGAAATGCTTTGAGCATTCAAGCAAAATTACAAGGTGAAACGTAAATATCAGTGAAAACACACGTAACCTGGAGAGGTTTTTTTCCTATGGATAGGAACAATCCTTTCAACTTATTACTCTTCTGAAAGTGAGCAGAACATTCAAGTTTCCAAGGGTGTTTTTTTTTTTTTTTTTAATCAATGTTTCACCCTGACAGGGTATTTCATAGACTAAAAAAAATTCTTAATGTCTAGCATTAAGAAAAAAATTTAAAGTAGAATAATCTGATTTAAAGCACTACATATAGCAGTATAATAGAAATAGTGCTTTAAATTGACAGAAACTGTGAATGCAAGTAGATACTAACATACAAAACAAATTTAACTCTCAGTTTGGGCAGAATAAGAAGAGAAGAGCCACTGAAGGCAGGTACTTCTGCTCAGTGCGCTAAGTGAAGTGCCTTTAGCCGTGCAAGCAGCCTGATGTTCTCATGCCCGCTGCTCCAAGGGGCACTGCGGCCAAGCCTGACGTGACACTGTTGTCAACACCAAGTTGTGGCAGGACAGCCACACTGCGTGCTGCCCCACACAAGCAAACACACACACCACAAGTGATCTCCAGGAACTCGGGTACAGGTTTCTGCAAAAATGCACACTGTGGGTTTAAAAGAGAACCAAAAACTCTGTTTTGCTTAGTGGCAAATGAGTCACAGAACGTCCTGCCATTTCCCAGAAGGAATGTGCAACCTCAGGCTTTAATAAGAGCAAGCAGCATGCTTTAATATTGCTTTAATGACACACAAAAGCGGTCCAATAAAAGTTTCCATTTATAAAGGGCCGAACGCTGGCGAAGCGTGCGGGGCGGCTCCCGCGGGGCCGGGCGAGCTTGCCGGGCACCCGCTGCACCCGAGCCCCACGCTGCTCCCCAGCCGGCGCCAGGGCAGCCTCGCTCACAGCTCCCAGGAACAATTAAAGGTTTCAACAGATGCCACGGATTTCCTTTTCCTTAGCAATGCCCCATTAGGCACGTCCATTTGGTGCCTTGAGTTATACACTCCAAAAGCACAAACACGGACCACCACCAACAATTATTTTTTCCATATTAACATTTAAAACTCTTTGGAGAAAAGCCAGTTTCCCTCTCGGGTTCCACTGTATATTATTTGGTTTTGATTCTGCTCTGCAATCACATATTCACTGCCTCCTCAGAGAAATTGCCTTCCCAGCCACCAGAGGGAACTCCAGGTTTTCCACCTTTGTCGGGTCTCCTATAAACGCTTGGGTACTTGATGCAGAAAGGAACCAAACCAAGAATGTTCAGCAAGAAACGCTTTGGTTTTCCTGAAGTCAGACCAAGTTCTGTCCAAAAATACCTACCTTCCACATCATCAAGCAATAACGAAGGATAAACTTAAGAAGACTGAAAGCCACCTCTGTTTCACAGCCCTACATCCTTGGTGCAACCTCTTGCACAAATTCACTGGCCTTCGAGATGTCCCACAATTTGGCCACTTGATCCCTTAGCATATGAGGAGAAAGGAGAAGCCCCACTCTTTTGCAGAGGGAACAGGCTGCGCTCTGCATCCAGAACCACCAGCACCAGCTCAACACAGCCAAGAGCTTAACTCCATCACCTATATACAGAAAACACTGCCTATATCACAGAATCACAGAATATTTAAGGTTGGAAGGGACCTCTAGAGATCATCTAGTCCAGCCTTCCTGCTATATATTTTCTTCCTGCCTATATTTTCAGCGATAACAAAACCCCATTGCTGCACAGCTCCATCCACCTTTGTGCACTCAGAATAACATCCCTATGAGAAGCAAGGTCCTGGCTCTGTCAAACAAAAGCAGATCCTTCCTGGGCTGGAGGCAGCATAGTGTATTTTGCAATGGAAAAACAGCCCACACCAAAGAACAGCTCTTGCTGCCGACAGTACTGAACAAGGAATGGTTTCTGCAAGCAGTGGCACTGAACAGCAGCCCCACAGCCAACATCAAGCAGCTGATACAAATGTAAGATTATCAGCCTGATTAGCTGCACCAGGGCACATAGCATCCCCAGGGATCCCTGCATGGTTTTCCAATCACAAGAGCCACCTGAACACTGACAATTAGCATTAAGCCTTTAAAAAGCCAGCAGCAAAAACCCCTGCTGAACTGCCAGGGCTCGAGTGGATGTGTCAGGAGGATCCTCACCTCTGAGACAAACTTAGCAGCAACCAAAACCCAAGTCCTCCCTCCTAGAGACCTAGAGCTAATCCCAGCCCTGTCAGTGGCTTGGCTGGTGCACGAGCAAAAGGGAAATCTCTTGGGTGTGAAGGGGAGACTGCAAAGCTGCAGCATGCGCCTAAGCACAGCCATGGAAATTGCTGCTGCCTTTGTTTCCTTTTTGCAAGAGCAGGACGAGCAGCTCGCAGCGCCGAGCTCCGCTCTGCAGCACGAGGCCCGTGCGCCTCCGCAGCGGCCTTTGCCCAGGAACACGGGCTCTCCCCTAGGATTTTTTGTCTTCCTTTGCTCAGAAACACCCCAGATTAATCCTTCTGGGTTGTGAATCTGTTTCAACTGCTGTTTTCCCCTACCAGCTGGTTTGGTTCGCTGCAAAAAAAAGTCCAAGTATTCATAAGAAAAAACACTCATCTCGGCCAAAATATACCAATAGTTTGGGTGCAATGTTGGCCGCATTTCAACAAAAGAGCTTGACATCTACTCTCAAGCATCTTTAGATCCACGTTTTATTTCATGTTTAATGCTTTAACATTAGGCATTAGCTGCAATAACTACAGGGGTAGCAGACTGTCCCCTTTCCTTTAGCCTCCACCAGGCATTTCAAAAATAAACTTGGATTTAAGTGTACAAATGGCAAAACACATACTAAGCAGAGTCAAGAAAGCAGGAACCTTAGCTTAAGGGCAAAACCAGCTCATTTTTAGGAGCTAGCAATATTAAAGCAGCTCAAACGTGCACAGAGCCCAGCCATCACTCTTTGCCATGTTAGCAGGGCTGTCCCGAGAGGTTTCTCGCCTTCCTTTAGGAAATCCAGGCGGATGACACTTCCGGAGGGCGCGAGGGAAGCGCTAGCTCGCCGAGCTAACCGGGAAGGCCCCGCTCCCTTTCAACATCCTCCTGCCACGAGGCAGGATTCCCAACCGGAACCGTTACCAAAACACCGCGACTCCTGCACCAGGAAAGGGCAAGGCGGGCGATTCCTTCCTGCGAGCCACCGCCAGAAAGCAGGGTTCAACGCAAGGGGAAAAACAGGGAGGAAAAGCAACCTGGAGATGCCGGATTCCCCCAGCAGAGTGAAGGAATCCTGTGGTGACACTCAGAGCTGGGCAGAGCAGGGTCGGGTCCCTGCAGCGGCGCCTTTGAGACCTGCTGCTGCGTTGCCTCGAGGCTGCAGAAGGAACCACGCGCTCTGTGCTCTGCAATCAACCCCTGATCCAAAATTAAAATAAAACCTCAACTGCTATCCCCTTGCAGCCTGCACCCAGCTGGGCACCTCTCCAGCCTCTCTGCTGACCCAGCAAACCACCTGCACCCGCTCACAACTAAAATGCAAGGGGAGAATTAAAAGGCAAAGCAGCCCCTATAGCTCCCAGGAGGGGCAAGCTGCATTTTGTTAGTGCCCTAAGCAACTTGCCCCAATGACTCCCATTGCTTAGGAAAACACGCAGTGGAAACTGGTTGCAGCAGAGGTACCTGGCTCCCAAAGAGCTTGCTTGGATTTCCTGCTTGTTCTCTTTGCTTTGGGCCATGGAGATAACAGTTTAAGGCCAAAATTTCTAACAGGCACGCACTGCAAGAACTCACAGGGACTAATAAGAAACATGGATTTACTTACAGCCTGCTAGCTGCCATGCAGTGTCTGATGAAACTCCTGAAGAGTCATTTAAAAAGCAGACGCAGCCTTTCCCACAGGGACACTGACACGTGAGTGCTGGCAGAAAGTGAGCTGCTGCTGCAGACTGCGTGTATTTATTGCCCAAAAATGCACCTTGCAGCTCACTGCTGCACGCTGTGGTGGCTTCCTGAATATCCACACAGCCGTTTTAATTGCTCCTTAAGGCAAGATTTGCAGCTTTTCAGCTCCAGCTCCTCGGCTAGCAGCCGGGGCAATGGGAGGTTATCACTGGAGAAGCATTTTGCATGCACTTGTTTATGGTATTGCCCTCCTCATCACTTCTTGGTTCTGCCACGCTGCGTGCCTATCTGCATTCCATGGCGTGCACTGGGTTGCGAGCCCTTCACAATACGAAATACGGCCACTTTTGCCAACTCACAGCAATACAAACTGCTTCTGAATGCAGAGAAACTGAACTTAGCGATAAGCACAGTAAGATCCAGTGTTTTCCGATATTAGCAACCAAAGCAGATGCAGCATTAGCATCAACAATGCTGATTCTTTTCCACGCCACTTCTCCAACGTGCTTCGAGCCTGACTCATTTCATTTCTGCAGAAGTGACAAGCAGCTTGCCTTAGGTTCCTGTGGCAATGCCTTTTTTACCTCCTGGTTTTATAATTTTTCATCTAGTTCCCCCCTTTATTTTAAGCACTGCCCTGCAAGCCCAACTAAGACCTGCCTCCCAAAGGAAGGCAGCCTTGCACACACAAAGACCTCAGAGAACAGGACCAAAACAGCTTAAAGGAAAGGAAAGCAGAGGAGCTCACCACTGGACTGGCTCGCGCGGAGCTGGCTCTCGAGGACGCCCGGGATCCCGACCCCAGGTAGCAGCTGTACTCCGAAGGCTGCCGCAGATTCCCAAGAGCAGCGGGCAGAGAGAAGAGAAGAGCATTAGAAAGGGAAGCAGCAGAGGAATCGCGGCGCCGCGTTGGAAGTTAGTCCCAAACACCATTCCGTGCAACTGGAAAAGGAAGAGCAGTTAAAGCGAGAGAACAGGTATTTGAGGTGTTAATCTGAAAGTTGAGACAAGCAGTAATTCCAAGGGACAGACCAAGTAAAGGTTGGATTCCATCCCTACTGCCTCATCTCCTGCCAAAGGAAGAGTTAGTCCTGAACAGCAAATATCCAGGGGTGGTGCAGCAAGCACAGGGTCGACTCGTTGCTGGCAGAGAACATGTCTTTATAACCGGAAACAGGCAGTAAAGAATGGAAAGGAAAAGCTCCCAGCATCTGTGAAACGCGACTAAATCTTTTCCTGCAAACAAATTTTTAGAACTATTCCTATTTTCCCACAGATTTCAGAAGGTATTTTGCGGCTTTACTCGCACTGTTGCATGACCCAGGTTTGGTGGCTAAATACCCAAGCACAGACATGGGAGGGAAGGTTTTTCAATACATTCAGCACACACATGGGTTAACAGTCACCTGACACGCACTGGGACATGATTTTTTCCCATTCCCACCACCGCAAGGAAGCTGCAAACGTAACCTTTGTACAGAGATTATTTTGACTGTCACGCTTATGTTGCTCTCTGCTGGTGCGAAAGAAAGGAGGCCACCAGCCTCTTGGTTTAATGATTTTAAGAGCTATTCCCTACCTATTTGTCAAGGCATGTATTTCAGAAAACTGGGACCAAGCCACCTAAGATGCTTGAGAGCTTCTTTTAGGGACAGTTAGGACTGTTTCAGGATTACCAAGGTGTTGAAGTTTAAAAACAACTTGCTTTTGAGATAGGTATCTTTCTTTTTTAAAGGTTTATACAGCACCAAAAGGGGACTGAGGCACTCCCCAGCCATGTCTTTCTATGCCTTACATCAAGTGACATTGGCTTTGTGCATCTGAACGACTGCACTTCATTTCACAGGCAAAAAGCAGCAAAATTTGGGCCTGTGCTCTGTGACATTTACAACTATTCTCAATCACAGCCATTTCAGTTCTAAAATAATGAAAATCAGACATAAATATTTAGGTGTCTCATGTTACACAGCGCCGAGGCACTGCTGCCCATGCAGTCCTCCCGAGCAGATCCTCATCGCTGCATTCCCCAAAGGAAAGCAAGGCAAGGTTGGGAAACTGGACGTAATCTGGAGCAGGGGAGCAGTAGCAATAAGTGGCACAAGCCACAAAACAGTTAAATTGTGAGGCGAGGGCAGGGCCTCCTCCACACGTGCACAAGAACAGGAGCTCTGCAAACATTCATTAAAGCCGCTTCCTCCAAGCTGGGACAATTACAGCTTTTAGAGTTAAATTAGCAACCATGCTCTGCCTGGAAGTTTTTTTTCTGTTGTTCTCCAGGCTTTGGTATTTGCTTTTTTTCAGATAACCAGAGAAGAGTTCAGCAAGAGAACAAGCAGGACTTCCACAGGGCTCAAGCAAAAATTAACAGTCCCCAGCCCCTCATTCCGGACTGGGGCCAAGCTCAAGGTGTTCCTCACCCCTCCCTTCCCGCTACACACACAGACAGGGGACCGGACGGGGCGAGGGCAGGGGGAGGCAGGCAGGGGGGTCCTTACAGCGCGGGAGCTGGGGGCACTGCAGCGGCGGCTCCCGCCCCACGCGCCCTCCTCCTGCGCCGGCACCTACGATGGAGACGCAGAAGCAGCGTCAGAGCGGGCCCGGCCGAGGGGCCGGAGGCACAGGGGTGAGGGACACACGGGAGCGAGGACCATGGATGTGCATGGGGATGTGGCCTGAGCCCTCCGCACGCGCCACGTTCCCTGAGCTGGGCTGCCCCGTGCAGCTCATGCAAAGCCCAGGTTAATCCCCTGCCCCGCTGCTCTTGCGCCCATCCCCAGGCCGCAGCAGCATCACAGCTGTGCAGGGATAGAGAGGAGGGTCCAGCAAAACGTGAGCATCACACGGGCATCGAGAGGGGTGGGACATGGCAGGGACACGAGAGCAAGGCGTGGGAACACAGGGGCCGAAAGCAGCATTGGTGCTGGTGGTTAGGGCGTCAGGAGGACCAACCCGGGAGCTTCTGGCAGGCTGAGCATCGCTGTACAGCAAGGAGGGCTGAGGAAGACAAGCACAAAAACCTTTCTGTTTGGAGGAAAAAAAACAAAGGAAACACAACAAAAGGTGCCTAGGGCAGAGTTAACCACCTCGGTAAGGACTCACAGGGATTGGAAAGCTAGAAGAGGAAGAAATGCAGTACAGATAATGTTAGTCATCTGTGCCCTAAAAGCAGCAATCTCAGCTGGCCGGACTGCGAGTAGAAAGCAGACACATGCGTGCTTCCTACAGGAAGGGAGGACCCTGCAGTACCCAGAAGCAAAACAATTTAATTTTAGGTTGTTAATGTGTTATTGTGTGGAGCCCATTGGTGCCCAGCAGGCAGCCAGGAGGGCTGCTCCTCCTCACTTCAACCACTGCCTGAAAACCGCTATGGGGCTTTGCAAGCCAAAGACACCGAGGTCTGAGGGTGCTCTGAGTGCTCCACACAGCTGTAGGGGTGCATTTAGCAGGAGGTAAACACACAAACACCGAATCACTCAGGAGGGAGTTAGGACAAGCAAGGCAGAGCGCCCACGGGTGCTCGCTCCAACTATTATCAACAAGGTGGAACTTTTTTTTTTCCTCTCCAGTTCATCTAGAGAGCTACAGAGACTCTCAACAACTGGTCCGAATTATTTGTTCCTAAAACATAGCAGGCTGATTAATCCAAACAGAGCAAGCAGTCCAGGCCAGGTCAAACCAGAGGGCAACAGACCCAGTTTCCATTGTAGGAAGAAGGCTGGGACATGGAAGCATAGCCACTGTGGTGAGGGCCCAGATCGGAGTAGTACGAAGCCTAGGAAGAAAAGAAAACCTTGAGAACTCAGCTCCGTAACATGAAGTTTAATTCATATAAATGGAAAGCAAAACATTAGGTAGGTGCTTACAAACAGTGAGATCCAAAAGACAATGCAACTGCAGCAGGGAAACAAACAGTGAGATCCAAAAGACAATGCAACTGCAGCAGGGAAACTAGCTTAAATGTGTGAAAACCATGTGATGTTTCCCTTTGTAAAGCTGAAGTTTTTGAAACAAGGGAAAGGACTGTCCTTTGTATGGAGAGCCTCCTACCCCTTTGATTCCTTTTCCTATGAAAAGGCCTCCAGCCCCCAAGGGCTCTCCTCCCTCTCACCATTATGACCCATGAGAAGATAATCTATGATGACACTTCTTGTACAGGACTTAGAAGATGACAGACCACATTTGAAAGGTGCCTATTTGTTTTGTGCACCTACGTTTCACCCTGACTCTAGTTAGGTGAAGCCATTTAAGCCTTCTCGTTGAGCCAGGCTCACACTGTACCACACAAGGTTTCTCACTGCAGCTTGTGACCCAACTCTCCATCCTTACCTGGATCCATAGAGTGGTTTTACATCTGCACTGTCCCTTCGACACCTCGTGTTTAGCCAACACTTACCAATGCCTAGCAGAAACTGGACCCAGATCCCTTAATAAAGTAATAAAACCCATAAAATACCAGGCCCTCTTTCTGCAGGGGCCCATTCAGCTACTCACTTACAAAGGAATCCCACTGAAGCCCATCGTATGCTCAACGTGCAGTGCTCAAACACTTACCCAAACGCAATCCTAGAATAGCTTATTTTTCCTCTTAAACTGAGAGCTTTAGTCTGCACATTATTAAATTTCTTTAGGTGTCCTGGTAGCATAAGGATCAACAAGCTCCAAGCTTTTTGTCTGCCTTTGGGAAAGTAAAGGCAGGAGGGGGGAAAAGGAAACCACTTTTCCTGAAAGGAAATGCATTTAAACAAACTGCACAAAACTGCAGTGTTTGAGGAAGGGAGGCAGCTCCTGCAGATGCTGGAGATCCGTGTGCTGGAAGGGAAGGGCTCATGGTGACCCGCACATGCTGCACTCAGTAATGAAGCTCTTTGGAGAAATATTTCTAGAAATCAAGTACATCAATGATAATAAAGCACAGTTTGATGGTAGCGCTTTCACAGGCGGTTCAGCTCTGTGGGAATTACCAGCAGCTCTAGGATATGGCTTATAAAGGAAAACACACATAATTAGGCAAACTTAAAATATATATAATTACAGAAATTTAAAATATGCAAAGGGGAAAATCCAAGCGCCAAAGTGCCCTCCACACATGCAGATCTGAAGACACAAATTACACGCGAGGACTGGGAGTTTCAGCACTGGGCTACTGGAATAAAGGGTGCACAGCCGAGCAAGCCAGCGCTGCGTTGCCAGGAACACATGGAAATCCCCACGCTGGCTTCCAGCCAGGGATTTCTCACCACAATTTAACTTTTACCCAATTCTGACAGCAAGGTTAAGGGATTCTGCCCTGCGAGTTTCACTTGTGTCAAATTCACAGGCTCCTTTTCCCACTCAGGGCCTTTTTCTTTTAAAAGGATTATTGCTGTATACAACAAGCTGCAAAGCCTGGGACGTGCAGGACAGGAAAAACCTGCTTTACCACAGAAAAGAATTTGCTAATTAGCTTTAAAGGCATTAGAGAGAGAGCAATAATTCTTATAGGAACATAAGCCATCTACTAACCCTGCTAGATTTTCTACTCTGGGATGATCCATACACATCTTCCTCATAACCATTGGTCTGTTGTGGAAGAAAAGGAGAAAGAAAAAAAAGGAGAGAAAAGAAAAACTGAAATAAACTCAAAGAGAGAACTGTAGTAAGTGTCATCACAAATGAAGAGTAAGGACAGGGGTGGCACTTTGAGACACCCAGCAACAGAGGTGCAGAATTAGAGCTTACTTTCAAACAGACCCCAGGAAAACCTCAATATGATGAATATTCTGGGGTCTGTCTCTACCCATAAACCAGCCAAAAATGTCAAGGATATCCTTGCTTGCAAAGAGTTCAATTCATTTCTGTATTTTACTTTTTTTCCCCCCTCCTTAAAAAATTCAGTTTAGTACACATGTAATACTGTGTGAAATCTCTTCTATTTAGCTTTCTGCAGCTAATTCTAACCAGGACCATCTGCCACATCCAAGCGTTTTGTGTTGCAATCCAAAGATGAATAAGAGATTTTTAACCTACTGAGCTGTCTCCTATCACATTCAATAACGATACAAATAGGTGTTCTCTGGAAGAGCAAAGAGGACAGAGTCCACAATTAGTAAGCAGGGGAGGCCCCAGGGTAGCAGAGTCCGAGATAAAACAAAAAAATCACTACCATGTAGCCTGCCGTTAGTCTCGAAATAACACATGTGAAGATGAGATGACAGATGCCAAAATCACCTATCCTGAGAGCAACAGAAGCTCAGGTTTCCCCATCAGTTCACTGTATTAGCATTGCTACGTGATGAGGCTTGCTCTAATGTAAAGAACAAGGAAGACCTCCCACGATTTTAGGAGTTGAAATTTAATAATAAATTTAAAATCAAAATCTAGATGTTACTGCATTCCTGAAGTGAACACAGCAGCTCCCTGTAAGCCAATTTACCCCTTTTCAGCACCACTGCATATCTAAGTGCAACCTCCAGCCTTTTTCTAAACTATTCCTATGCAAAAGTCCTGATTTTTGTAGCAGCCTATTTAGTTATTCCCCTCTCAACACACTGGTCCTCATTAGTTCTCACTCTTAACTCAGTTTTGGCAAACCACCTCCTGTCACCATCCGTGTTTTCACTCTAACCTTGCGTGAAACCTCTCCTTTCCACGCAGTCGGACAGGTTTCTCCTTTCCAAGCAGGTGAAGCTGTTTTAGGTGGGAAGACACCAGAGGAGAGTCACTACAGCTGTATCTTATTCTAACAGAGTGATTTTTTGGCTAATTGTGCATTAGCATACAAAGGCCTGACCTTGGCCAAGGCTTCAGGTGTCTTCTGGAAACACACCAAAGGCCTTGTAATCACATTAGAGTCGCATCTCATGCTTTTCTTTTATGCAGTTAAAGAATTACCTTGCTTAGCTGGGGCTACTAAACAGAATTTTCCACAAATGCAGATTAACTGTTTCTCCCACAGCTGCGAGGCACTTCTGAACACCCCTATTTATTTCACTCCAGCACCCTCCAGACTTCAAGCTGCCCAGTCCAGAGGCTCTGCAGCCCAGCCCACTCCTCTTGAGACCCTGACCACTCCTGGGAGCTGCCAGCTCACACTCACCACAGCAAACGCTCCTCACGTGGCCTTTCCCACAGCTCCAGGTTCTGCAGGGTGCATTTTACCTCACTGACCTTTGTCCTGTGCTACATTAATGTTACTCAGCTGATCACAATCTTCATGAAAATGGCAGCAAACAAGACTGCATACTGCAGAAGCCAAAATATTCAGGTTTTACTTGTTGTCCCTTCATAGCGTTATAACTGACCCTATTCTTCTCTGCTTTCCTCTCTATCTTCCATTCAGGTTTGGCTTTCCCATGTGTTAAGTGCTCTATTTATTTATACAGGCACTAGCACTCATATTATCCACAACTACCTGCAGACCTCCTGATCAACACCCATGTGCTCCACTGCCACAAGCGCCTTTGGAGATGCAGCTAATGTTTAGCATTTCACAATCCCAACATACACAGCTCCTCCACAGATGAAAACTCTGAAACTCTGACATTGGCAACATGCCACACGTTGCTCTGAACAGCTAATCCAACATCCCAACCTGAAAGTGAATCCAAGCTCCCATTTCCCAAAAGGATGCTACTTCATCTCATGACATTGAGATGAAGAAGCATTTAACTAAAACCCTTGATTTTTTCTCCCTTATTTAAAGCTTCAGCACCCTTTGGCAGAAGTAACATGCTTTAAAAAAATATTACTACTATATATTACTTGCTCTCCTGAAGCACTGCTAAATTATCAGCTACTCAAATGCTGTTATAAATCAATGCTTGCCCATTACCTTGATACATGTAAAACAGTACTGTTCCCTACATGAAAAGATGCAGCTTTTACTACACAAATCCCATTATTTCTTTATTTCTGTGCCATGTCAAAACTCAGGTTTTGAGTTCAAGATGCTCTTTAAATACAATATTGGAATTTGTGAGTGCTTGGATTATACTACGTTTTGCCAATCAAGGGATACTCAAGGGATCCTCAGAATATTATTACACACCCAACAAGTGCAGAGAGCTGCACCGCATCCTTGACATCAGGCTGGCTGGCTCTTAGAGCCCAAACCCTTGCAAATATTCTCCAGGTCCCTCACAGCAGTTTTGCTTGCACAAGAAAACGCCTCTCTAGTGCAGACAGTCAAGATACATACTGCTTTGGAGTAGCTCTTCCTTTTGGTCCTCTCATTCTCTAATCCAGCCTGCAGTGAGATTAAGAATGCAGGATGAAAAAAGATCAACCAGTTTACGTGGTCCCGGATTTAGGCAAGCATGCAGATCACCATGCAAAAATCAGTTCTGTATTTCTGCTGTTCTGCAGGAGATGGCTCAGTAAACACGCGTGAAAACGAAAAATCAAATCGCATCAAACTCAAGTGATCAGTTATTAAAGAATATTTCTGAAAGTGATGATAGGACTGTTAAATTTAGTAGCCACAGTTACCATTATTCATGCTCACTGGGTTAAGTCAATTAATAGAGCTACCAGCTGTCTATACTCAGCACATCAATACAGCCATGCAAAATCCAAACGCATGTGAACTATTCCCATATATAGGTCACTCACAAATAGATTCATTGCATCTCAAATTTGACATAGAGCAGGGAATGAAGAGGGTGAGAAAACTAATCGGCTGCAAAACTGCTCTCCACAGCTTGCTTTTCAGCACGCCGAGGAGGACACAAAAGCCATTTCAATGCAGTAAAACCAACAGTCTTTCAGTAGCTTCATAAAAGCACCACAACCACATCTGCTTCTGGGGGGAACAAGACCCCAGTCTCCATGCGGGGCTGTCACAGGGGAGCTCTGCTCACGCCATGAGGAAACCTTTAAAACTGAGTGTAAAGTCACCATCTCCATTCCCTCTCCATGCCCTCCTGTTCTCCCAGGAGTCACCCTATATTCTGATATATGCAATGAAAAAACCACTGTGTGGTCTTATCGTCAGCCACACGGTTTGGTTTTATCCATCAAGGCAAAGATGGAAAGCTGGAGACACATGGGGCATCTTTTTAGGCAGCAGATTTGTCCTGTTCCCTTGGCTACATCTGTTCAAAATGAACTACGGAGGGGTTTATACCTTTTTTTTTCCATGCTGAAATACAGACCAGGTAGAGGTACCTGGTCAAAGGACAAGCAGACTGATAGTGACAGAAAACACAAGGTGCTCTACCCTGTCCTATGATAATTACTGAATTGGATCTAGCTTAGGTCTCCCGAGTCGCTCGCTGCTTCTCATATGATGCCCATGTCAGAGCAGCACGTGAGAAGCAGAGTCTTGACATGAGAGACCACTAACTACCACCAGCTGCCTTTGAGATCATCTTTATCTCAGGCCAGTTAGGACAAGCGTTAGCATCTGCTTCACAGTTAGTTTTTTTAAACCCCCACTGCAACTTCCAGGCTGTTCTCACCACGGGGTAGGCACTGGCGTATTCCAGGTGAGACTGACGAGGTACAAGAAGAAAAAAAATCAGAATATAAAGGAAAACAAAAAGAAATGACGGGAAGCAGTGGGGGAAAGCACAGAAAAATAAATCCTGTTTAAATAACGTGGATAATGCTGGATATCTTACACAAAGCCAGAAACTTCAGCTAGCAGAAAGACCAAGGAAATGGGCACGAACTACCAGCAGTGAGTAAAAATCCAACAGTATTTCCTAGGGGATGGCCTCAGATGAGACAGCAGTCCACTCATGTAGGACAGCACAGGAGCTTGCAGTAAAAAGACTGAAGAGCTGGTTGTCTCATGCTCAGGATGCAGTTTTGGAATTTCCCCTCATGCTCAAGAATCAAACAAGGGGAATTTCCAAAATACGAGAGGCAGGATGGGTTTGATAGCTTCCAAATGAGCCACAGCCAAGCTAGTGAGGACTCTTGCTCTGTAAAGGCTCAGGGCAGCCGAAGGCAGCTCTGCACGAGGCACAAACACCTTCACACCAGCATCCCCCAGCTCAGGAGGCTGCTGCTTATTGCTGGGTGGCTTGAACCAAGCAGCCAGCATGGTCTAACCAGCACCTCAGGTGGCTTTCTAGTCCATGTTGATGTTTGCAGTGCCACAACTGCTCAGAGACATCTTCCCCTCCAAAATACTTGCACGGAATCTCCATAGGAGACAGAAATCAAAGAAAGGGATGGCACTATGATAGAGGCCTTGCTTGCTTTAGAAAAGCATGACTGATGATCAAGATTTATCTTTCCCTTCCAAAGGGAAGGCGGGAACGTGGAGGGAAGAAGCTGTCAGAGCACTAAAGCTGCTGGCTACGCAGCCTGGTGGGACAGGAGGACAGTGACTGCACTGCACACCCATGCACTGCATGATGTACCAACCCGGAGGCTTCCACGGCTCCCCACGGACATGCGCTCATCTTCATCCGAAGCCTAGCGGGAGGAAGTGCAAAGACAAGAAAACAATGAAAAGAACAAAAATAACAGGGGGTGAAGTAAACGTAGGTGGTTCTGGTGAGACAGAAAAAAGCATATGGAAAACGCTGTAGAAAAAACGCATTAAGTTATAAATAGAAAGTAAATGAAATCATACAGTGCCCAAGAACCACTGTCAAGCACTTTTCAACAGGATGAATTACAAGTTTGCTCAGGTCCTCCCTGCCCCAGGCGTTTGGCTCACAGTCTGAACAAGTGAACTTTAAAAGCTCCCAGCGGGTCATTTCCCACCTCCCACCTCTTTAATCCCAGGCATTTGCAGAAGTTCCCCAGCCCATTTCATCTGGCTGGGGAGAGTGCCACAAAGGCACTAAATGGGGTTTTTCTTTTTACATCATTAGTCTTTGGGGGCTGCTTTTTCCTGCAAAAAGAGTGCCTTTATGCACTTTCTCGCTTTCTTAACATGAAATTGAGCTCTAAGGAACAAGGAAAAGCAAATACTGACCGAGGCATTTCTCCGGGCTCTACGGGAATAACGCTCACTGTCTTCCTACCAAGGTAGCAGAGAAAAACAAAGAATGAGGCGTTGAAAGGAGAGATGCAGCAGCACAGCACTGAGACACACAGGGAAACCTCACAGGTGTCCAAGAGACAGGTTTCAACCACATAGCGGGAAGTAGCACTAAGCCAAATTAGGAAATTAATAAAAATATTTCCTTCATTTGTGACCCCAACTTTGCCCCCCTCCCTTCCCCACACTTTTGTTAAATTGGCAGAAAACTGGACGCAATAACTTCATCTATATCTCAGAAATTGACTGCGCAATCCAGTGCCTCTGCCTCTGGGACTCAGCACAGCTACAGTGCTTTTGCAATCAAGCTTTCCAGTCTACAGTCCTTCCAAACATGTCTGGAAAAAACTATTTTATTTGAAATAATTCAGCAGGGCAACTGCCACTGCAGGGCACGATCCAGAGAGGGGCACTCGGGCCACCTCGTCCAGGCCAGAGGCACCTGAGCTCAGCTTAGAGCCTCTGCAACACGTCGTGCCAACACTCATTAATGCTCTAAACGGACCAAGAAGTTCACCAGGCCAAAGCTGCATAGCTACGTTGACCAAGGCCTACCATCCATTGCTCGATGTCGCCCCACTTAGTATCCAGACCATAGTATTTCTACAGACAGAAAAGGGAGAAAAGGAAAACAGAGTTTAGATGAGAAAGGTGGCCAGCACGTCGAGACATGCAGTGCGGGTTAGTGCCGAGACACAGCATCGCGTCCCTGACACGGGTTAGGCAACACAGCAAGGAAGGGCCGTGGGACACGGCCCAAAGCCCCCTGCCCGGGCAAGGGGCAGCCCCCCGCGAGGAGGCCGGGCTACCCAAGAGCCACTTGCTTCCCAGCACTGCCAGAACCAGCAACAAACCCCTAGGTGCCGGGGCAAGGAGCCAAGAGCGTAACGAGCCTCGGATCCCTGACCCGTTTCAGTCAAGATGCATTATAAGGGATCCGAACGCACGTTTGCGGGATGAGAAACGCTGTCAAACCACGTTTAGCGTGCAGATTTACCACGCTGGGAAAGCAAGTTGAATAAAATACAACTAATCTGTGTGTATTCTTATTCAGCGTTTTTGTAGCTCTTCAAAGCTCCTTCTCACAGCACAAGATTATTTTTTGCTTAGACTTCCATCATCTTGACAGCGGTTCAGTGTCACCCGTGGGGAGAGCACAGGAACCTCAAGGATGTGCTCCCCACAGCGGGCTACACTGCAAAACTCCCCATATTTTGGTACCCAGTGTGCCACAGTCTCCTGGAAGAGGGTTTCTCCCAACTTGTTTCTCTGATCATGTTTTCCGTGCCGAAGATTGGAGGCTTCCCACTGAACCTGCGTCTCCACCAGACAGCAAACTGCAGAGATTGGCAAATTTCATGGGATTTTTCTTCCTCCCCAAACACACGTTAGGAAACTCGTCTCAAAGAATTTGCATTTATAACCATAACATGCTTGTGTGAGGGGAGAAAAGTAATTGGACTAAAAGATAGTAATAAGCAAAAGGAAATCTGGCTAAAGGAAGGAGAATATGTATTTTAGAACTATTTTGAGGTTTATACTTTGGAGTTCGTGTTATTGCAGAAAACATAAGTCTGTACTTGCCTGTTTTCTCCAAAGCAGGAAGAGGGAGGAATATCAGCAGTCACAACGTGAGATAGTGATCAAATCTAGAATCTTGTTCTGAATTACATTCCAAATTCAGCGCTCGCTCAATGGTATTAACACAATCTGTCTTTCTTTGGCCTTTAAAAGCCCCGCTTACTAATTATTAATAAACTCAAAGAAACATCTAAGCACTTTGTTTGATCTTGCACCAGGTTATTCCCACTTCAGGCTTTTTCCTCATTAAACAACAAGATGATTTGCATCTTAAGATCATTTTCCTCCTAACAGCTCTGAAGGGAGGAAAGCCCACTACAAAACGAAGCACACACGGTTGTACAGGCAGGACAGTGAGGACAGCCCAGGCTGCACAAGCTCCTTGAGGTGCTGTCAGCTTTGAGGAGACTTTAGGAAAGGGAGCACAAAGCAGCCCAGCTCAGTATGAAAGACACTGGAAACAAGGGTTTAAGCCTAAAACAAGAATAAAATTCCATGTGCACACTTCACTAGAAGCAGCAAGAGACAACAGCCCAGCAAGGTAATTAACCACATCCCTATCTGAGGATTGAAGCACTCCCTTCTCCTCCCCACACAGCATTTATGTACAGGCTCCAATACATCTAGCACCCCACAGGGTGCTCAGCCAAATGCACTTGGGTGCATTTTTCCCCTCCAGCTTGAAGCAACGAGTGCTACTTGGCCAACGTTTCCTTGCAAGCGCCCAGAGGAGCTACCTCCTGGCCAATGGGTGCTACACACCAGCACCCTGCAGACCATGAAACCACCTGTTACTGGGTACAGCACGTCCTGGCAATGGCTCTGCATCCTTGTTTGGGGCTCAAAGACCTCAAACATGTTCCCAAAAGTCACCTCTCACTTCACCTTCCTCACAAAGTTCAGCTCCACTTCCAGGCTTTTCCTCCACCATTTAACACTAGATAGCTCCAAGCTTGTTATTCCCAACTACTTGTATTTCTTTCCATAAACAACCACCCTCTCTTCTTCCCTAAGAGGCCTTCTATGAATGATGGCACAGGTTAAAGAAAGAAGTTACACTTATCCATTCCTCTGGTTGTTATTTCAGGTCTCTTTGCTCACCTTAAGTTCTCTTCCACCCTGAGAAGTGATATTAAAATTTAATAATGACATTAATACCATTGAGCAAGCACTCTGGATCCGATCCGCTTGCCAAGGGCCAGCAATGCTTCTATACTTGCAAAAATCGCTGCAGGATGCTGTGGGGTTAACCCGTGTCTCTTCTCATCCATGCCAGCACCCCAGGAGCCAACCACCACGTTGCCTCCCACAGGGCTGCGCATGTGCCAGAAGATTCAATTAAATCAGTTCCCATCAAGGAGATCGATAACGAGCCTGTTGATCCGTGGGAAGACGTTAATTTGATTCACTCAGTTCGCAGGCCACCAAATTAATGATGTTGGGATTGAATACCACAGCAGAGGACTGCAGCAGATCAGTGTGCTTCTCCATGGGGCTCGGAGCATTGCCAAGCAGCAGGCAGGCAGCGCTAGGGCGAGCTGGTGACACATGCGGTTACGGCTAACTCGAGCGCCGGGACAAAACAGGCAGGCTTGGGGTTTAGGGCACGTGTATCATTCAACAAGCAGCAAAACCTTCAGTGAAAAAGACCATTCTGTGAGGGGGAAAAGAGCAGGCTTAGAGAAATAAATGCTTCTTCCTTCCCTGCAAAAAAAAAATCTATTCTCCTCTGGAGAGGCTGCAGGTTCACATGCTGGAAGGACAGAAGAGCTAAACATCAAGGAGAACCCTTGTCAGCTGTCACACAGCAAGGGAGCCCAGTTACAGCTTGAACAGCATCTTTGTTAGCATCGAGAACCAGGAGACTGCTGTGCATCTTCCCTTCTTAAGAGGTTTTTCCAAAGTGCTGTCAGGCCTGGCAAGGTGAGGAAATAAAACCACATGCAAACAAGAAAGCGAGACCGAGCCCTACCTTCTGGACTTGATAGATCTATGGGAAGAAAAAGGGAGAGGAAAGAAACAAGGAAACAAGAGCGAGCATGAACAAATACACAGCAAGGCAGCATTATACAAGCTAGTACAAAGGAAAAGTCATTTATGCACAATGTACAGCGACACATGAATGCGAGGAAAAAAGTTACATCCAAATTCTGAAAAGTCAGGTAAAATGAAAGCAGCGTTTACGTTCCAGGCCTCTGTGGTTACCTAAAAAGCAGCTTTTCTGTTCAGGTACTTGACGCCGAGCTCCGAGCAGCCTTCACTTGACACCAGGCAGGAGAAAACCCTGCTGTGAGCTGGGAGCTCCTGCCCTCCCCCCAGCATCTCCTTAAAAGCACTATACGCTCCAGGGTTCACCTGGGAAGAGCGTTAACCACAGCTCAGTTTTGTTGAAGGGGAGAACTGCCTTTGACTGTTCAGCTTTGTAAAAGCCACTCGCAAATAGAAAACCTGTTTTCCAAGCTGCTGTCTCCTTGGGCCTCCCCTAGCGTTTCTAAAGCGAGAGACCCTCCTGGTTTAAGAGCACCTGGGGAGTCTGATTCAAAAGGGAAGTCACAGCTTCCTTCATCAGCTTTGCTGCCAAACACCTACCTTTGCATCGGCGGGAAACAAAAAAACCCAAACCAAATAACAAGGAAAAGAATCAGAAAAACAGAGAACACTGCTCTTAACCCCTTCCTATCTCGCAGAGAAGCCCTGAGGATGGGTAAATACCAGCCCCAATCCTGGGAAAGGGCAGGTTGCTCCAGCTGCAACCTGGGCTGGTTAGAGGTGGCCAGGCCCTGGGTTTGGGGACACTGGGACCTACTGCTGTCCCCTGCTCTTCTGGGACCTGCCAGGTGTGATCCAGGAAATGAGGTGGCTCCTTTTGGCAGCTGCCTCTGAGACCTGCTCAGGTTGCCCTAACTGTGAGGGGCAACTGCAGAGTGCAACCTGCTGTCTTGACCGCTAGACTCATCACCTCGCTTACCTTGTGCTAAGCAACAAGCTAAGCAGTTAGATAGTAACGAAAGGCAGAAATTCAAGGTCTGCTGAACACAACCATGCCTTCAACACTGCCCTGCTCCTAACTTTGTGCGTCTTCACAGCAGGCACATATGAAAGACCCAGGTGAGGCTTCCCACACTCCCCGGTTCCTTCCCTGTCCGTGCCTCCACCTAAGAGCCTAGGAGGCCCTGCCCTCCCATCCTGCTTTCCCCTGGGGTTGCCAACCTTGAAGAACAACCTGGAGAAAACCCACCTCAGAAAACAGTAGTAATATGTTTTACTCCAAATACAACCCCCAAAACAAGGAGGGAAAGTCTTGCCTCTAGAGGTACAGGCTCATCTGCCAGGTGACCTGACATGCAGAGTCTATTCTGCAGGTTAAAGAGTGGGAGGAGGAGATTAATCTCTTTCCTCCTTCAGGCTTCATATCAGTTTAAGCAGTGGTCTCCAAGTGAGCATTCTCGAGGAGACATTTAAACCCTCGCCACCAGATTTCTTAGATAATCTCACATTTCAGATGTAGGCTGCAAGTACTAAATATCCCCAAAAAGCAGGCCACTATCATCAACAGTCAGGGTGCCTGCCAGGAGCTCCCATTGCACGTCCCTTTTGAAAGGGAAGAAGGTGCATAATAACACGGCTGAAAATTAATTTCATTTGAAAAGTGTCACAGGAGAGAGTACCAAAAACCTCTCGGCTACCCTGTGTTTTGTTACTGGAATGCCTTTTGTAGTGCCAAATGAAATTTCAGTTAGGTCACATATATAAATGCCAGATGCAGAATTTACCCAATTATTTTGTGATGACAAAAATGAAGCCCAGATTGAGTTCTGCAGCACTAGATGGTGGACAGGAGAGGAGCCAATTTCCAGTCGCCAAATCCACATCACTAAACCACACCTCTCCGCTGCCAGCGAGAGCTCTACTGCCCCGTCTATAGCTCCTAATGGCAACATCTGGAAGCTTTTAACCCAGATCAACAGTATATATTCTCAAGCGATCCATGCTGCACGAGCAGCCTGTCAGAGCATGTACATTGCTCCAAGCAGGAACAAGTACACACACATGCAGTAAATTTATTTATGGCTTTTTAACTCCTGTTACTGGCTCCCAAAAAGCCTGCTGAAGTAGTAAAGCGAGTGCTTGTAAGTCCTGGCTATTTCGCATGGCAGCTGTGTGAAATGTTCTATTTATTACTCTGAAAAGCTCATGAAGAGAAGTGAAAATGGCAGAAAACAAACTGTGCAGACACCAGAGTCACAAAGAAGGAGCAGATGCCACATCTCTCATCCTGGCTATACTTAGAATTTTTTTATTTATGCTTTCTTTCCTTACGTTTGAAAAATACATGTGCCAATGAAAAGCTCATTGCAGCCAGCCCCACTAATTTACCTCACAGCCTAGAGGCTGAGATTAAGCTAGCTGAAAGGAGGACCAAACCGGCAAAATATTCAATAAATGTATTTCCACATTATATAGCTTCAGTGAATCACAAAATCAGTTGGAATGAATTATTTGGGCAAGCTCGCACTGAATTTGGCATTTTAAAATGAGATCTTGCGCCCTTCAGTTTCTATTTCTATAAAAAGATGTTCCCAAATTCTCAGATCACCAGCTCTTGGATTATCATCTACAGTACCCAGCATGTGCTCATGCTTTCTAGAGTTCACCTTCACAGCTAAATTCCCACATAGTAAGACTCTCTGCCTCTTTCAAAGCAAGGAGTCATCAGTGGCATTAATGTTCCCTAAAATTAGATGGTAACTAACCGTAGCACCCATATTTAGCTTGCTGCCCAAATTCCTATGGCATCCTTCTCGCTTGCCACAGGGAAATCCCATCGCTCTGGCTGGACATGCACTAAGAAGCTGGACAGCACTGATGCTTTTCAGCAGTCCAGGCATTTCAACCAGGGCTAAGGCACCTCCCTTCAAAGTTTGTTTCCGGAAAGTAAATTATGATGCTCCTAGTCTTGTTGCATCTACTCTGCTCATTCATTAAATGCATATTAACCAAGGCAAGTTTTAAATGTTTGTGGTCCTCATCGGCTCGGCTGGCTCGGTCACCTCTGCCAACTCGTGCTTGCAGACACATTCACCCTTTCAGCTTCTGAAGCTTGAATGCAAACAATGATCTCAACTGGTTGGTGTGGAGGGAAGGACATTTAGTACAGCTCTTGCTCGTCAAACCCAACAGGAGAATGCACCTGTTTGGCCTTTAAGGTCATTAAAGATCATTCCTCCCCTGGAAGCCTGTAATCTCCTGCTGGGCCTCTCTATGTCACTGATTTTGCTGATAGTGTAAAACAACGAGTTTTTACAAGATATGGGAGAGACTATTAGGGATTTAATGCCAATACTTTGAAGAAGGCAAGATTTTTCCAACTTGAATTTCTGCCATTACTTTTGCCAAAGACAGAACATCATTTTTAGAAATTTTAGAAACATTTTTAGAAACAGGGCAGACCACAGTGACAATAAAGCAAAACAACTTACAGGTAAACACTAGCAGACATGCCATGGCTCTTACACATTCTTTCATTTCTCATGAAGTGCTAGCAACATCTCCCCCCCAGTGCACATACAAGTCACAAATCTCACAGTTTGACATTGAACAACAATTACAAACACCAATGTTCTTGCAAATAACTATGCTGGGTTCACCAAGATAAAATGATTGATGCAGTCCCTCTTTTCTCAGGCCATTTCCTATCGTGCGATCAAAACTGAGCAACACAAGCTCCACAGAGACCTGCAAGGCTTCAGCAAAACAAATGTTAACCTCTTCTCACAGATGTTGGATCATATTGGTGGAACGAGATGGTGAAAAGCCCTCCCCAAAGCCCTGAACGTACCTCCTTCTGCTGCCTCTCCAGCTCCTTCATGCGGATCTCCCGGGCCTCGGCGCGCGCCGCCCGCTTCGCCGCAAGCCTGGCCTCAGCCTGTGAAGGGAAACACAGCAGTGAAGCACAACTCGGGGTGCAACACGCTCCCCCAGCGGGGCACGAAGCGGGGAGGAGAGCGGGCAAGACTGTAAACAGCTCGGGAGGAGCTAATTCCCTCCTGCAGCAGTGGCCCTGCCTGCCGTAATTGGTTGTGCTTCACCAGCAGCTCATACACCCCCACGTAGGCACTGCCCTCGCTGAGCAGGTGCTCAGGATTGCTCTGAGCCTTTTTAATTACTATTTGTACACAGAGAGAGGAAACACTCGCATTGAGAAAACAACTGTATTTATCAAGAGAGGCAGGTTTTACTGGCTTTTTTTGAGCTTGACTTTTATCAATGGATTTGGACCATGAGCAAACACATCACACCATTTTTCCTAGCAGCTGCCATCGCACAGGTGCGAATCCAGCTGCTGACCAACCTACATGCAAGGAAGCCCCAAATGACCAGGACACTGGGGCCAGAGAAAACACATCACAAAGCTGTTATCCCAGCCCAAACCTCACCACGGTGGGAACCTGCCAAGGGCAGGTCTCTCGTGAAAGACTTTCCCCATTGCAACAGGGTTGGAAGTGCCGCAGCGTGCTTTAAATTACCATTTTTAATACTCTGCTTTTCATAATCTTGCAAAAATCAGGAAATATTGTACAGAAAACCAAGAACTGGCTCAGGCTCAGTAGGGTGCTGCTGGGAAGCTGCTCACCTGGTGCAGTTAATAGCAGCTCAGCAGGGAGGAATCAGGATCACTCCAGTCAGCCACTCCGGGATTACAAGGAGCTCCTCTGTTCCCAGAGCCCTGTCACAGGTGAGACAGCCAGTTTCACAGCCAAAGCTACAAGATTAAGGTCAAGCATTCAGGGAATCAGGGCAGGAACGGGTTCCTCATCTCCGTGTGCCTAAACACCCAGAGAGACATAAAACCACCTCCCCCTGCAGCACCAAGCTTTTAATTTTCACGCCACTGGTGGCTCTGCCTTTAGAAAACACTTTAAACAGAGTCTTCTGCAAAGACAGGATGGTCGTGGCCAAAAAGGACATAGCCAGGTACACTGGTTTTATACCAAGGGCAGATTTCTCATTTCACCCCTTGAATGTCAAGCTGTCTCTGCCTTGGAGGGCAACACAAAACACACCTGCATCTTTGCACTAAGAGACCTCCACATTTGCACCTGGAACCATTTGGCTTCCTTCATGCCTCAGAGCTGTTCTTTACAGCTCCCAACGGCAGCCAGCTCAGTACTGAACCCATCACCACAAACATCTTGATGGGAATGTGGGTTGAAGAGCACCTGGAAGAGTTTGCCCAGGATCCCACAGCCCAGCCCATGGGCAAACAGCAGTCAGGAACGCTGCCAAGTACTGCTATGATGCACCCACGTTGGAAGGCTTTTAAGGCACCTCCTGCATAAACACGTTGGTGGGATGTCCTTTGGGAAGGACTCTGTTACCCAGCGCATAAGAAATCACTCTTTTTGAAAGAGCACTATATCGACCTCACATTACGGGGTTCTGTCCAAATGAAAATAAGCTTAAATACCTCGGAAAACACCACTGTAAATCTGTCTTCATGGAGGTACCATTGTAAATACGAGAGAGTTTCGGAGATAAGGACTGCTCTGCACTAATCATAGGAGACCATGAGATCATCCGTGTGATATGAAATACCAACAATTACCTTTTGCCAGGAGCCATACAAATAAAAAACCTGCAGCGCTGCTGCCTGAACTCTAAATGAAGGGGGAATTTGCTCCTAGGACTGCAGATCAAAGTACTTTTGGGGACAGAGAGTGAGGAGCTTCAACTTTAAGCAATGCTTTTGACAGGCTACAATTTAGAGAAGTGCTCATGACCACTGAGACAAACCGCACAGCTTCAAAAGCAGCGTAAAGTGTAAGAAAGGACTGAGCTGGGGAAGGCAAGAACAACATCGGGACAAATTAGCAGCTTTATATTTCCCGTAAGGATGAAGGACTCTGAAATCTCCATAAGCAAAATATACCGAGCAATATGTAACTCTACAACTTACCTCCTGCCAGTAAAGACAAAAATAAGTTTTTTTTTGGTATTAACATTTTTGTAGATCTCTTCCTCATATTTCAATAACTGACTGAGCACTAGACGCCTGTGTACAGAGACTGTGCTTAGCACATACATACTCATTACTCCTTTGCTTTTCCCTGTACCACAAGGGCCAAAGGATTTAGGTGCTTTCTAGCTCTGCTACAGAACCACCTATCACCCAGAAGGAACGTAACATTGCAACAAAGCAGTGTAGAAAAAATAAACATTCTGCAAATTCTTCTGGATCCTCCTTGAAAACACAGCTAACCAGCTCCCCGGATACCAACTGCCATAAATTAAAATTCTATAAATTTTGTTACTAATTTTCAAGTAACTGTCAACACAAATGAGAGCTATACGCTCCGGATCTTTTTGAATAGCCTATATATTTTTGAAGTCCCAAACGCCACAAGAAGCACACATCACACCAGCCCCTTTTGCAAGCAGTCAACACAACATTACTTCATCCAGAACATCAGTACTTTCACTCATTTTTAATGTACCCAAAAACTCACAAGGTTGTTCCAACTGGAAGGGACCCCGGGATGTCTCCGGGGGGAACTTCCATCTCCCATTCAAAAGAGGGGCAGCCAAATTCAGACCATATTGCTCAAGGCTTTGCCCAGTCGTATCCTGAAAGCCTTTGAGACTGGGGGTCCCGCAGCCTTCCTGAGGCCCCGCTCCGGTGCCTGGCCATTCTCGTGGACCTGGGGCTTTCTGCTTTTCCCTCGTCAAACCAGAAGTTGCCCTCCTTCCAAGTAGGATCCCTGCCCTCCTGCCTCACTCAGTCAGGCTCCGCAACTCACATCAATCTCCCATCGGCCAGGGTTTCAATGCCGCTGTTTGCTCCTTCCCTAAGGTCCAGGATGCTGCTCCAAACACTACAAACTGGTACTACACGCACTGGCTGCAGGGGTGCTGCCCAGAAGCTCGTGCTGTTATATTTTCAAGGGTTTCCCACAGAGACATTGACTCCTTGCTGCTAGGCAAAGGCGAACGAGACTGCGGGCAGCTGCAAACACGCGAGGACAAGTCCCCATGGAGGGATACGATCAACGCGATGAGCAACAGCCCCTACCTACACGGCAGGGCTCATCTCATTAAGATCATATTAAGCATGACCCAAATATCCCGAAGTGAAATTTCCGCTGTCTCCTCAGGTGCGGTCAGTTAATGGTTATCAGCACTTTCTTACTCAACACACATCTATCCCGCTCGGGCACTTCTGCTCTGCAGCGAGCGCAGAACTTAACAGCAAGTACCTCCATCAGGAATGAGGGATAAACAAACTTCCTGCATATCCACGAAAGTCAGTGCCTGGAAAAGAGCGAAGTCAGAGCCAGGGCTGCACGAGACGGGGGTCCTACCTCAGTGCTGGCAACCACTTCTCAGCCGCGGCTCCACACGAGCCCTCGGGGAGCCGTGGGGAAGGCTTCGTGCCGTTGTGGGGCCGGTCGCGCTCTTCATGGCCCCTTCCACGCTGCCTTAGCCGCCGGCATTGCTTGGAGCATCCTGGATGCGGCAATGCCAGGAGGGATCGACCTGCGCCTCGCTCCTGGCGCGCGCGCCCCGGTGCTCAAGCCATGCAGACACCCTTATCCATCTACTCACCGAGCAGACCCGCACGGAAACACGGTGCCTTTAGCGAGCAGCCATTCCTCAGCAGTGGGGGCAGGACTCAACCCGCCCGAGCCTGCCCAAACCGCGCTCCTGGGAAGGCTCCGGCTCCGTTTCACATTAACAGCTCCGTGCTATAAATATCTCCATCCCTCGCCCAGGCCGTGAACAGCAACCTGAGCCACACACGTCTCCTTTGCTGACTGAATCAAAACCAGCTCGGCCCGCGGCAGCCTGGCCCTGGTCCAGCGCGAGCCAGATACGCTCGCCAAGGAGCAGCCCCCAGTCATCTTTAGGCAGATAAGAGCCTTTTTGGAGATTCCGAGCAAGCAGAAGCGAGGCCTGCCCGTAGCCAACAGCGTCGGCGCGTAACGGAGCACGGAGGTAGAAATGCCAACAGCAGTGAGAGTGCTCAGAGGTGCCTCGCGGGGTGCTGTCCATTGGGAAGCTGCGCATCCATGGCGCTTTTCCGAGGGGTCGCTGCTGAGCCGGAGCCCTGAGAAACTGCCACAGGTGGAAAATTACGCTGCTTTTTTGAGGGGCAAAAACCTGCCTCCAATAACTCACGGCAGAGCTGCGCACGCCTGTTAGTGACCGCGGGGCAGCGCCCTGTGGCGCACGGTGCATTCACAGCAGCCAGATCCGTCCCCGAAAGAGCTGCCCTCACACCGACTTCAACTCGTTGCCACTGTGCTTAAGATGCAGCTGGCACTTTGCTTTTGGCTCAAGCCTAATTTTTCCACGGGCAATGCTGTCCCTGGCCACATCCTGCCCGAAAAGGCCTTTTCGCTCCCCGTCCTACGCCCGCATTCATCGCGCTTCCTTAAGTTACACGCTCTCGGACAGAAGCAACTCGATAGGGCTGGCTGCACTTGTTCAGCAATTTAAAACCTCTTTAGACAAGAGGCACCCGATTTGCACTATCCCTGCAGCCCAGAGGAGCAACACACCTGCCTGCTGAAGCTGCTAACACATCTCCAGGCTCTTCATTTCCAGCCAAGAATGGCCAAGGCAGAGCAGGGGGCTCCAGGAGACCGACAGGAGCTGTCCTGCATGGTGACACAAGACTGTCCGCAGGTGACATTTGCATTTAGAGGTCAAATATATATACACACACACACCAGCCAATATTTTCCTGCATCTGAGGCTCAGAAAGCAAGCAGGAAAAAAACAGGCACCTGGGAGATAGCAAGCTCTTTGATCTCTGCCACAGATTTTATTATTTAGAAAAAGAAATGTTGAACAAGCTCTTAAAATTAAGATCTATTTAAAGCTGCCGTGCCAGTTGTGGATAGTGCCAAACACTCTGAAGTTTACATTGCTTGGATTTCTAAGAATATTAAGTTGGCCTAGAAACAGATCAGAAAATACTTCACACTTATCTATTCTAAAGGGAGGGGAAATATTTCATGTTATTCAGGGGATGGGACTAAGGACCTATTGCGAAGGAGCCAGCAAGGCCACAGGCCGATGTGATTTATAACGCTTCATAAACACCATGAAAAACGGAGCTACCTCCCTTTCCTGGGCAGCAAGTCCGCCCTGCTCTTACTCATGAGCATCGGTCATGAGTCACACAGGGCTCAGCCACCCCACATCCTGCTGGGTTCCTCACCTCGTCCCGGTGCCCGCGGCTGCCCGAGGGCGCCCGGAACCCGTGCAGGTGCCCAGGCAGGGAGCCCTGCCCTAGGAGAGGTGTCGCTGTGGGGACGGGGCAGCCCCTCGTGGGCCTGCGCGCTGCCTTGCACCGCATCCCTGCGGTGACGATGGCGAAACGGGGAGCGCCGCTCACGGCGGCGCCTGGGCTGCAACGCTGGTGGCAGCTGCGAGGGCCCCTGCTCGCAAAACACGAGACAAAAAGCACACAGCGTGCCCGTGCCCATGCCAAATGGCATTTTAGGTTGTTTAGTTTTTAAAGTCCAGTCATTTAGGCTTTAAAAGGAGGCCCGAGGGAACCCTGAGCATTTCGCAGAATTTTGCCACCTTCTGCAGTGTTCATCGGTGGCAATAATAATGTTTTGCTAGTACCACCAGTGCAGAGCTGCTGCAAATAAAGCACGATGTCTACGAGTGACAGTTCTCAGACTATTCCATATTAAAAACAAAAGAGACGCAAACACACGTAAACCAGCAGCCACCTGGCCAGGCCAACGCAGTGCCCACGGCCCCTCCGCGGGCTCGGCAGCCCAGCGGGCGCGCAGGGCCCCCGGGAAGCAGCTGGGCACACAGAGCAGGCAGGTAAACACGCAGCGGCCTCAGCACGCGCGAGCCACACGGGCCGCCTCTCCAGGACTCCTGGAAAGCGCGTTGGGAAAAACACACCGTGAAACTACAGCTGCAGTCGCTATTTGGGGGGAAGCTTTTACATTCCCACCTGCAAGCTCCGTGAGCAATGCTTGTTCAAGGCTAAACGAGCAGCGCGGGAAGCCCCGGGTCGGCGGCAGCGCTTCCGCAACGGGGCTCCGTGCGGAAGCGGGGCCGCAGCGGGGCCGCCCGGCCCTCCCTCCCCGCAGCCTTACCCGCTCCCGCGCCGCGGGGCTCAGGCAGTCGCCCTCCGCCTCCATGGCCACGGCTCCTCCTGGGCTCCGGGGAAGGCGCACGAGCCGCCAGCTCCAGGGATCCCGCTCGCATCCGCCCCGCGCGCCGGGCCGGGTGCCGCAGCCTAGGGGAGTGGTCACGCCACAGGTGACACCAGCCGGAGCCCAAATAAGTCGGCTTCCTCCGGCCAAGCGGCACCTCCGGGAAGGCTGCCAGTTGCTCTTGCTGGCCGGGGACGCGGGGCAGGAGCCAAGCCTGCAGGCAGCCACCGGGCACCTCCTGCAGCAGCCCTTGGGCAAGCCCCACGGTGACGAGCAGCAGCCCCACAGTGCTCCCGTCCACAGCTGAACTGCCACTGCCAACATCTCCACTTGCTCCGGGTGGGTTTAAGCTGCCGGCTTGCAAACAAGTGCTCACGTGTATGCAGCATTTCCAACTTAAAGACAGCACACACAAATAATGTGTGCAATAAAACAGAGCACGTTCGATCCTTGTCTTGCGACAACTACTTTGCAGACTCGCCACTGCTCCCATCAGTTGCTCCTTCAAAACCAATGCTAGACACATTCCTTTGTTTGGTAGGGTAGGGACACACAGTGTCCCAAAGCAGGTAGGGACACACAGGGGCTAAAAAGGAGGAAAACCTAAACCACAAAGGGTCTCTTGTGACCAACTGCACCGGACTCACCTCTCCCAAAGTGCTAAAATACATCCAGGGAGGTATCACTCACCCTGTGCTCCCTGCAAGAACATTTGCGAGAGGGAGCTTTGCATCCAGAAAATGGGTTGTCAGTTTTGCAGACAAGTCTCCAATTTGGATCAGACTCCAAAACCAGCTCTAGAGCTTAGCACCCAGTCACTCCTAAAATCTACTTGGGTCTTCTCTTTATCCTTCTGTCACATAAAAATCTGGAGCCTCAGATTCAAACAGATGAATCCACAAACTCCTTGGCTGGCAGAATCCACATTTGGCAGTTTTTTGCTGCAAAGCAATTAAAGTTCTTTTAATTTTACACCTACTTACCACTGAAGAAACCACACTGGGAAGTTGTCTTTTAATTTGCCTTTTCCTTCACTTGTAAAGGACTTGTAAAGGACTCAGCTTTGCTTTAAAGGAAACTTCTGAACTGAACACTCTGAAATTCAACCCACCTTAACATGCATATGAAAATATCAACTAAAACAGCTAGAAAGAATTTATGTTCCTTTGACAGAGAATGACTTGATTTCCTCATCAATCACATGCCTCAAATGTATTTCTTTTTTTAATTAAAAGAAAATGGTTTAAGTTGCTCTGAAAGACGAAACCTGGAGATGCAAAGATACACTATGGCCTTGGATTCAATTCCTTCTTGGTTAACACGGGCTGGTTAGTATATATTGTGGGTATGCCGAGAGGGCAGAACACTTGTGCACCAACAGTCATACTTCATATCCAGGTAAGATTCAGAGCAGACAAAATACTTTTAATTTAAAGCTATGTTTACTAAATATCTGCTTCTTCCTCTGGTACGGTCTAAACTGACACTGGAAACCAGGCCAGTGAAACACAATAAGGGAAGAAATCTTACAGTTTTGCTATTCAGATGGTTTAAAATACAGTCCTAGCCCTTTATTTAAGGCTGATAAAGCTCCTAGTCTGCAACATTTGCCTTATCCTCCTTCAGACAGAGCAAAGAACTGGAAAAACCTCACAGCAGCTGAAGGAACAGCAAATACTCCAGGTCTTTACACAACCAAAACAGAGGGGATATTGGTGCAAGTCACAAAGCTGAAGCATCATTATAACTAAGCCTGAAGGGGTGTGCAAATCTTCCTCTTGGTTTTAAAACAGGTGATTAACTAGCAATCTCTGCATTAACTAGCAAATTTGCACAGGCTTTATACTACCTGGCACAAGGAAGACACACAGCAGACCTTAATGCTCTCTATATAAAGCATACATGGTTAAAACCACTCTTTTACAACACTTATTTTTCCAAATCAACATAGAAGCTGAGCTCTTATTTGCTTACTTTGAGGAATGTTTCACACCTCGTGCTACATTAGAACACGAGTGCGACAGGCCCTTGGGTACAACTTCAAGCATCACAGGCAGTGGGTCACATTAGTGCTAGTGACCTTCCATGCTCAGCGCTGGCCAAAGCTCCCGAGCATCATTAAGCTGAGAGCAGCAGTTTGAAGGGTAGGGAATCAGGAAAAAGGGAATTACAGCAGCTGCAGAACAGGCCTGGAAGTCAGTATTAGCCTCCTTATGAATTGCTTCAAAATATGAAGCATCTCTCTGGTCACAGCTCTGCTGCAGTCAGAAGGATAATCCAGAGATTTGAAGCTCTGTCCAGGGAACTCCAGCTCACTGGATTTATGCCTGTCTGTTCCCCACTTGGAACACAGCTGACATGAGACACAGCATGAGTGACATGAATTTAGGAAAACACTTAAGCAGGAAGAATACTCACAATAAAACATGCATCTCATGGGCTACAAATGCTAATAGAAACACAAAAAAAACAGGTAGCAGGAAAGAACTCAGTACAAAAGGTATCTTTTGCTCAGCCTAAATTACTGGAAGCTGAGGAAAAGAGATAGCTGCCACTTTGGCAAACCTGTCAGATGAACTACAAGTTCACCTGAGGTGCTAGGAAAAACAAAGAGCACAAAAGGGACAGTGCCAGGGTCTACAGCTCAGGTGCTGATCACACAGGCTCCTTATCACTCTTCAGGGAACACACCTCACCTTTGCAAACACGCAGGGCTCACACGCAACCCAACAGGTTCATACACAAGAATAGGCCTAAATCCCAAATAAAAGAAAATTAAATAAATAAAAGGTGGTGCTGGAAGGGCAGGAGGAGACACAGAGGGAACA
>VZSG01000661.1:54664-103457 GCA_013398315.1 Nothoprocta pentlandii
TTTTTTTTTTTTTTTTTTTTTAAATAAGTCCAGCATTCAGCATGATCCATCCACCTCGCCTCCCTGCCCCAACAACTCTTAAGTGGAACAGAAGCTGCCTTGCAACGCCACCCATCACCTGCATACATGACTTGTCACTCTGGACAAATATTTAGGATATTACACATTTATTTGCCATAATACAGAGCCTGACTGCAAGATACAGCTTTGTAATATCCTAACACAACTTCGGTTCCATTGCACTGAAACTCATAGGACAAATAGTTTCCACTTGGCCTATATTAATAGTACTGATGCAAGGCCGTGATTCATTATTTTGAGGCCCATAATAGTTCATTTAAGAGTTGCATCTACATTTACAGCCCTGTTTTCCTATGACTCTGAATGCACATAATCCACACATAATCTGGAAAACTCATTTTTCAGCATCATATTTATATAGATGAAGCAGATCTGCTTTAATGCTAGTATTAAAGCAAATACACTCATCCAAATTTTCCCTCTGTAGCTAAAAAACTGAAACACCAGCATTTCCTATGTCTTCAAGCATCACCTCTCAGCATCTCAGCAACACCCCTCTAAATTACATGTACTACCAGCACTGCAAACAGACCATGCAAATCTCATTTTGTGGAGGGAAAAGGCTCCCTACTGGAAAATTCCCTACTGGAAGCAAAACTGGATTACTCAGGTCTTTTTAAAGTTCATAATCTCATTCTTTTCATTTTCAAGAATGCCCATAAAAAAATCTGCTGGGTAACACCTTACTGGAGTCACGAACACAGAAAAACCTTCTGGGTGGCCGGGCACCTTTGCGGCTCGGTCGGCAGGGCGGACAGAACCTCCTCATAAACGGTGAGCAGGGCAGGGAGCTCTCACATACCCCCCCAAAGGCTTTGCTGGAGAAGAGCACCCTGTTTTCAGCACCAAAGCCCAGCACCAGCACCAACAGCTCATTCTGCACCATGGCAAGAGCAACTTCTCATCCCTATCCAAAAGCCAAGCTTTTCAGAGCTGAAAGAGGTGTTAACTCCTTACTCCACGATCAGAAAGGTTGTGAAGTGGTCACCAGCTGTAATCTCAAAGGTCCCCAAGCAGAAGGGCAGGGATCCTTAGCACCACTCCATATTAGTGGCATGAAAACCTCCAGAAGCATCTGGCAACTCAAGGATGGCCCTGGAGGGCCTGACAAGGTAACTGGCTCAACAAGCAAAAACCACTCTCACCAATATCCCCTCCACATTACAAGGCACATCTCACAACCCACATTTAGAGCTGAAAATTAGGGGTTCAGCCAAATATTTGGCCTTTGTATCAGCTACACAGAATAAAATAGAACATCACCTCAGATGTGCAGTGACTGTAACTATGACAAGTTCCTTTGCAAAGAGTGGAGCAGCCTGTTAACCAACATCTTGCCACTAAGTTGGCAATGCACTTGGAGAAAAGGGGTCAATTTCGCCACATTAAGGAATAACCAGAACAGAGGGAAAACTCACCGAGCTACCATGGAGCTCAAGTGACCATCCCATGGTGCAGTCTGGAGGTTTTCCAAACAAGGCTTACCCACCCCATGCAGTTATACATGACTCAGGCATGGTGGGACATCAAGTGATATGGCTTTTGCTGTGAAAGGGCTTTCTTTAGAGGTGTTTGGAGGCTTTAAAAACAACTTCTCAGGAGCAAGGAGAATGAGGGGCAGAAGTTTCCCTCAACAAGGCCAACGCACAGGGCTCTTGCAAGGCATCTGTTCTTGGCAGGTTAACAACCCTGCTCTTGCTTAACCACTGGAACCAGAGACTGGGAACAGGGGGCGGGAAGAGCCCTTCTATACTGAGGGATTTGCACATGTACATCATCCTCTTCGGAAAAAGCATTTACTTATGCTTCTGCCAGGAAATGCATCTCAGAGATATAATTCAAGCATGTGACCAGAGGCTGGAAAGTCTTGTTGTTGACACGGACCCTTTGCCCCATCAAGGAGTCCGGTGTTTACTTTGCAGACACTGCACTGAACAGTTTGTACAGCCCTAGAGCGTGCGGGACCATCAGGGAGCCACAAGCTCCTCTAACTCCAACGCCAAGCAGTTGCGAAGGGCGGCAGCTAAAAATACAGCCCAAACAATAACTCAAGCCTGCATCACAAGATTGGCATGGCTTCCCGAAGTAATTCCTACCAAGGGGAACCGATCCAAGAACATCTGTAAAAAGCCATATCCTGCAATGACTTCCATATATCCTGCTAACTGCTTTAGAGGCAATTATCTCCTTAATAAGGGCTTTTTCTTTGGGAGAGGTGGGGTGTTTAAGTCATATGTCAAGTTTACTACTTAGAAAGTTGATACGGGTTCTTTTCTCTCGTACTTTTTCATGTCCCTTTACGTGGGCACCAGAAATAAAAGGCTTGCTGACAAGTTCTTCAGTGGCTTGTAGCTAAGCCAGTCTCTGCTGCTATGTGGGTTCCCCTCTCATATATGAAGTCACTGGGTTAGCTCTAGACCACTTAGCTGCAAACTGGATTCCGGTCCGAGATGTCCCTTTTCCTCCCACCATGAGTCCATGACAGAGCGAGAAGCACATGCTTCAAATTCAGCCAAATCCTTCCCGTTAGGAAACCCAAGAGTGAAAAGCAGCTTTGGAGACAAAAAAACAGCAAGGTTGAAAGTCAACATGCCTCAAGTGCTTAATCCTGGGGAGCTCTGAAAGTGGAGATTTGCACAGCGCTGTAGCCCTGGAGCCTCATGAACGGGAAGGTCACTGCTTACTGGTAGAAAGGGATCAATAAAACTGTCAGACTTCAGTGCACAGAGGGCACACTGAGCCACTTTGGCTGCTGTTTAGGAATATTGTCCTGTTTTTGCACTCCCGGAAAGCAAAACAGGGAAGAAGGACGAGGAAGTTGGCAGGTAGCTCTGCAGAAGCCTCTTGCAGCTTTACACCCCGCACAGGTTTCTGGAGGCCTTCTCCTTGGCAGAGGACCAGGAAGGTATCAGCTAACCACATGTAGGTCACTTTTTCAATTAACATTTTCCTCTCAAAATAGCCTGAGTCAGTACAGGACTGCTCCAGTGACAGCAAAGGGTGCAAAGCTTAGAAGAAAGGCACAAATGCAGAATTCACTCTTATTTTGCTTCTCAAATCAAGGACATTTGCTTGCTGGTTTAATAACCAGCCAGACAGCAACTCCCAAATGCCCCCTCCTCTCTGCCTCACATCACATTAAAAACATCCACATTTCCCACATGTCCTTGGTTGCCAAAGCAGGGTTCCCACCACAGCCTCGGCATCCGGGCACATTTCAGACTAATTTCTTCTATTAAGGTCAGAGAGCATCACGAATTCCAGATAATCCACCAACTGCTTCCCAGTAATTATACAAGTATAATTGTATATTTTATGCAATATATAGTAAGGATGTCCACCAACAGACAAGCTACACAGGTGAAAATCAAGTTCAAATGTTATCAGAGGTGCAAGAGTTAGAAGAACTTGGCCAGATACTGGGAAAACATCCAGTTCCTGGCCAGGAACATTATGGGATGAAGAGAAAAGATACAAGCAAGGACAGGGCAGCGAAGCAGAACCAGGGACACGGGAGGCTACACAAGGTACACAGGGAGAATGCATCAACCATCACCTGGATAAAACATCACAGTGAACATGGAACAAGCTGGAAATCAAGAGTCAGAAAATGAAGAGCTGGAAAATTAAGAGGTGGGAAGGAAAAAAAAAGAAAAAGGCCTAATAAAAGCTTCAGAGACACGTGCCAAAGCATATGAGGCATGAGGTTTAATAGCTGTGCCCTAGTTCCTGCCTAGTTTTTTGCTTTAGGTTTTCGGGATTAGCCTTGGGATGGGAAAGCTTGTTTCCCCAGGTAAACAGGGAAGCCCACCCTGTTTACCAGGGATCTGCTTTGCTTCTCAGTTGCTGAAAAGTCCACAGGAACAAAGTCGAGCCAGCCATGGCTACAGGCGCTTATATATCGTTATTCCTGTAACAGAGACAAGAGCTGCTCAACACAAACAACATTTTTCCACTCCAGTAAGCCTTTTCTAAGAAAATCTATGTGGATTATGTTTTAAAATAGTATTCAAAAATAGCTTATGAAGATTCTACAAAGTTATGGATTTTTCTTTTTTTACCCCCCCCTTCTTTTTAAGTTGAATGTCATGACTCAGGCTGAGCTGGAAACAGGATTTTTTTTCACTTGCAGAGATAAAATCTGAATTGACCTATAATGTCATTCCAGTGAACTGGAAGGAATATACTTAGAATATAGTCAGAGCTGCTCTTAAGGGAATTATGTTTTTGGATTTTCTGAGACAAGTCTTCGGATAGCTACGAGGTAAGGTTAGTCAACACAGGGCCAGAATTCACCATACTATTTTTGAGATTAAAAATGAAACGATCCCAAAGCTAAGATAAACTAGAGCATTATTGTTAAAACAGTGGAGGATTGGAACTGGATCGTGTAGACAGCTGCTATGCGAGAGTCAGGCTAATGTGGGACCTGCCCATTTTGCAGTAAGTCAGAATAATTTGTCTCACTGCAGTTGCAAAGGAAATCTTTTCATGGAGGCTCCTGCCAAGAACTGAAGTTTCACAGGTCTTCACCACTAATTATGAGTAATTCGGAAAGCTGTTGTGCTTTAGTTTGTCTGTGGAATAGAGATGAGCTTGCCTCTGAAGGAGGGGTAATATAAGGAGGAATACAGATCCTCATCTATGAAGCATTACATGAGGAGACTTCATGCAAGTTGAGCAGTTAATCTACAAAAACAGATAAACCCTCCACACACACCTATGGAGAATTTGAAGGCAGTAGATATGAAAGCAGTATGGCTTTCTAGAGAAAAATTTAATTTTTGGAAGCAACCTACAGGACATAATAGAGCAGTTCTCAGCAGACCAGAGCAATAGCCCATGAAGTGCAACTTGAAGGTGCTGACTACAGGCAGGGGAGAGGAGAGAGGTGTCAGGATATCCGTTCTTGCCCAGTCTGGAAAAGGCTTGCCAAGTCTGAAAAGGTGCTAAGATGCAGTCTTTTTTTATGCTTATTAAAGAAATCCCATTATACTCTAACAGGACAGCAATGCAAGCACCTGAATTAAAGTTGAAAAAAAAAACTGTTAACAGCTTTAGTCCTCTTGAAACACAGAACAACTTCACACCTAAGCACAAGCCATGAAGCGAGTCTCGAGGTCCATACCCCCTCCAGCAGATCAAAGCAGACATTTCAGAGAAAAACTGACAATTTAGAACATAAAAAAGACCAATAATGTACCTTGGAGAGAAATAAATACAGTATAATTTTAACTACTTGGGCATTCAGTCACTGAGGATGCAAATTACTCAAATTCTTTAAGCTGACCCTGGGATAACAACTAAGATAAGAGACCACAGGAGAAGGTTAACTCCTCCGTATTCCTGCAGGAATGCACAGTAATAGCAATCATTAAAGATACACCGTATTATTAAATACATTTCAACCACCTATGCGAAGAATGAAAAGGCTGAAGCAAATCAGAAGCAGAGTTTTACAGTTCGTGTTAAGATTCCCCGTTGTTTTGCTCCACAGGAGACCACAAGTCCCATCTAACTCGATTTTACCAGCAATGTGGGTTTTATATCCCCTCTCTGCTTCACTATCAATGCTTTTGAAACCAACAGCTGCCTTCTTTAAAGACCACCCATTCAAAACGTGCCAGCTTCTGCATTCAGCACAGCAGAAAAGCTTATTAGGAAAAACAGAGTTTGTGACGGTACATGTAACACAGCTTTGTCGAGGCCCCCACAAATGTACACTTTTTTTCCCCTGAAGTGAAAGATCAGAAGCAAATAATGTGCAGAACAGCATCACATTGGCAGCTATTACACTCCTTAAGCAGGTGCACCCAGCAGCTCACCCAAAGCAGCAGGCCCAGCTGAAGGCTTACTTAAAGCCAGAGTCTCCCAAAGCAAGCTGTCCCCTTCCACGCTGCCCAGGGCTGCATTTCATGCCCTATAAATAATTTACTAGGTTAACACTGGGGATTCCAAGCAGGGTGCGTCCCACCACACACTGCGATGTGCCAAAGCCTTTCCTCCGTTCTTGCACGCTGCAAGGGAGGCGTTTTGCCCCCTGCCGGGCAGGGCTGCCCCGTCGCAGGAGCACCACGGGGTTTGGACGCCAGCCCGACCGCACCGTGGTGCTCGGCCAGCCATAATCCTAATTCAAATATTACTAATGAGCTTGTCTTCAAATATTATTAATGACCACGAGAATCTGCTGCCAGGGTAGTCTCGTAGTTTATACGAAAAAGCAGAACATGAGAGAAATGGTTATGTGCAAGCCGCCTGCGCGGCTGCACGAGGATGCTGCACCCACCTACTTGAAGCTGCCATAAAACAGCTCTGCCTCCTGAAAGACCAGGGTGATGTGAATTTTTACACTTGCTGAGCTTATTTCCACATAAATCCATCAAAACTGAAGGGCATCCAAGGCAGGCTGATGCAGCTTGCTACCTAATGGCTTTGGGAGGCTCTTTGGAAGAGCTCACAACTGCTGCTATTTAAAATACCATCCAAAAAGTGTAAAAACTGCATTATTTACAAGTGCACTATTGACAATAACTAAATAAAAACTGAAGCATGGAAACACCCACCTAGCTTTAAGTCAAAGCACAAATCTCTTGTTGTAAGTGTTTGAAATACAGGGTGTAAAATCTGCAGATCCTGCACAAAATTGTCGAGTAAAACTCTGTGAAGGAATGAAGCCGGGTAAATATAGCATCCCACTTGGATATCCCCCATCTGCAAGCAACTGAGAAAGCCCACTTTCACCTCGCAAAAGCATTTAACACTACTTTAGGTCTAGCCTGTGCTGAAAAACAGACTTCTGTACTTCTGTTCTATTTATACTTGAGATAAAGCTGCCAAAAACGGTTTTAAAAGGAAAAGCTTAAGGTTGTCTAGCTAGGAGCTATAATGTTCCCACTACACAGCTAGTTCTTCGTGTAACTGCTAGCAAAGAATAAGGAGAAAAGTAAATTAAGTGATCCTCCAAAATAAGACATGGAGCAGCATGATTGTATATAACCACATAACTGACACAGCCACTTGGCCGCAGGTAGCAATACCACAGAATCATACGCATCCCTGCTGCATTCACACAGGGAAAACAATCCCGTCCCATTCATACAGGGAAAAAAAAGGTGCTATTAATTTGATGGGGTTTTTGAAACTGTGACCACACGGAGGGACTCAGAAGTCAAGCCTGGCTGCTCAGAGGAGGCTCCTGTTACGTTAGTGGCTCTCGGAGAAGCCGTCACTCACGCAGCCTGTCCCGCGCCCACCACAAGTGCACCCGCCGGTGCTAAGGAAAGAGCCTCTCCAGCACCCACTTGTGAACCTTTTTTGGGTTTTTTTGCTTTGTCATGAGTGGACTGTCTGACAGAAGACTACTCCACTAAAACCATAAGCAAACTAGTTTAGGACTCTAAGACAAATCATCCAGGCTGAATCTAGTGGAACATGCTTAGAGTTGTGTTGCAGCATTTACTCTTTAGGAAATATCTATTTATGATCTTTTATTAAAAGAATAGCCTTTCAACTTGCTATGTTGGTGGCATCCAGAGACCAACTGAGATTCCAGCTCACACCTATTCAGTCAAAGCAAACAAATTTGTCATTAATACACATACCCAAACGCACACTTACAGTCTAAATCCCAGGTGAGTAACCCTGCAAATGATACCATAATATTGTGCAATACAATTCAAATCTTTTGCAGCATTTGCACAAAAGGTACAGAAAGCAGGAGGCACCCTCTGCTTCAGTTGAAACTACTAGACTGAAACAAAGCAGGCACTTAATGCAGGTAGTTTTCAATTCATTCAGCATAACTGATACCAAAGGATTACTAAAAAAGGCTGTTTCATAGGTATAGCATGTTATGCAAGCTACGACAGACAATGCAGACCAAATATAACACTGATGCCATTGCTGGGTCAACAGTACCCAAATTATCCAGTTGACACCATTACCCACAATGATATAAATTACTGAGCTGATCAGAATTAAATGTGATGTTTGCTCTAAAGACTGTTACAGCTTTGAGGCTGGTTCATCTCTGTTCCTAAAAGGGTCTGTGGGCAGCAGAGTGAGTGGTAATTGTGCTACACAAGAACCCACGCCCTCATGCCGACTTACACAGCGTAACTGCTGCAGGAAGAGAAACCACCTGCTACAGTTGCAAAAAAACAAAATTCTTCAGTCTTCTGAAAAAATACTGCACAGCATCCATTCTAGCTGCCTCATCTGTGAGGAAATCCAAGTATATACAAACCATTTAACAATTCTCCCCACCCTGTAGAGTTTGTCAGCTCTGCATGCTTTAAATATATACGCACACTCTTGCCAGTATTGATCATCTGACCCATATAAGGAACCAACTATTGGACCTTTAGCAATCCTGCCAGCGCCGTTCACCGCTCCAGATAACGACCCCCATCCAGCCAGATGAAGGGCTTATTTTCCTCTAACCACATTCAGGCCTGAGCTTCTACCACCGCTTTACAGCGACCTCCCTGGAGCAGAAAGCTCGGAACGAGCAAGCCGATTATCGCCAATCCCGCAGGAAACCCTCGGCAGGCTCAGCGAGTCCAGGCAGCTGCTGCACCCGGCCGCTGGCAGGATGGGAACCAGGATGCTGCAGGAGATCCCTGCCTTCCTCTGGGGACTCCGAGCCTCCTGGCCAACAGATCCAAATCCTCTCACCCTGGCACCCCCGGGACACTGGCGTGTGCCGCTCGCTCCATCTCTTCCTCCAAGGAGAGGCACCTTCATTGCTCCCAAGGCGCTGGATGCCAGCAGCAAGGGCCAGATGGCTAGGGAATACTCACCATGTGCTTCTCTTTCTGCAGGAGATGCATAGAAAATAAAGAGGACTCAACCCGCTTAGCGGCTCCAAGGGTGCTCAGGTAGCAGAGCAGATTAGAGGCTGCTTTTGCTTTGATCAGCTTGCGTATCTAGCAGTGGGGAGGCGAGAGAATTGGGGCTGCGTATCAGTCCTTTGCCCATCCAACACCCAGGTTGGTAAGGAAATTATTCCTTTGTTCACTTCCCTACAGTTTCACCAAGGGGAGGAGGAAAAAAAAAGGAAAAAAGAATTGACATTTTTCAGCACATTCATTTTGCAACGCTTCTCCATGACAACACAGCTGATCTGCACAACAAAATTGCGGTAGCTAACAAAAGAAACAAAACACCGGGAACAAAGGCAAATGGAGTAAAGGAAGGGAAAAATCCAGTGCTGGAAACATGACTGAAGTGTTAGAAAAAGCAAGAAAGAAAAAGGGAAGAGTCAAACTGCACAAGTGGAAAACAAGGATGCTCTTTTGACTTGTAGCAAATACAATCATACCTGGCATGGAGGAAGGAAATGAGGCTGTGGAAGATAAAATACTCTTCATTATAAAACTTTAAGACCTGGTCAAATGGTGAGACTAAAGAGGAGAAACCAAATTTAAGTGCTGACCTATGGTTCTAAAATTAGTTTTGCTAAATGCATTTACTACTAGCAAATGCCATTCTGATGACATGGCCCTAAAACAGGCCTCCAGAAAGCTGTGTCTGCTTCCCACAGCACAGATCACCCTCCAAGCCGAAATTTCTTGATGTCCAAAAGACATTGATGACTTTCACTTACACAGAATGACTTTTTTTAGGCTCTTCTACGTGGCTATCCCAACTCTGTATCACCTCTGCAACACAAACTACACCCACTGCAGCTCCACCAAATCCCACAACTCAGAGCCTTGAAAAGTGAAACGTTCCAGTGCCTGCACATGGGCACATACATACACCCCTTATCTGAAAGGAGTGCCAGAATTAACAGTACACAACTGTCCTTTTCCTAACTCACTAGCTGTATATAAAAATAGCCTTTTCTCCCTAGATTAGCCTCTCATTCTTCAGAGAGGCATTTGAACTCCTCATGCTACTGGAGACTCATCTCAGACTTAGTGCAGCTCCTTTGCCTTCCAGCCTTCCATCCCTGAAACACTAAGAGAATGAGAACATCACATTAGATTGAAGCTGCATGGACCTCCGAGGTGATGGTGCAACTTGGCTTTCCAGAAAACTACTTCAAAGCAATGGAATAATTATATAGAAGCTGTTGAGATTTGACTATTTCAGGGATGAAAGCACTGAATCTCTTCTCTTTTCCACTGCCACCAACAATTGTTCGGAATGGAAATAAGAAGTTTGTAAACAAGAACCTTCTTCTTGGAGTTGCTTACAGCTAGATGCTTATTTCCACCAGCTACGCCATTAGTAAAGCGGAGTTTCTGTCCTATTATATTTTAGTATCTCTGCAAGTTATAAACCAAGCACTTCAGCAAATCCACAAGACCAATTCTGGCACATGATACATTAAATTTCTAACCCACTTTCCCAGCAAAAGGCTTGGTTAATCCAGTCAAAACTCCTTCATTCTCGCCTCATGTTCAGCATTAATTTTTATATTTGTCAACTGACAGTGCCAGTTTGCTCACAGACAGATGTGGAATATTCAGTATTACAAACAAGAAAAAAAATGTTTCGCAAAAGGCTTGCAAAAAAAAGGCTTTGCAAAAGCATCTGAAATACTAGAAGAAATCTCGCCCACATCTGTTAAGCAGAAGATAAGATCAGTAACCTTGGAAGCAGCAGCAGTAGTTCAGTCCTACAAAGCAAGATCTGTAGTGGCTAAAATCTTCATGAACACTTGATTTCATCTGAAAGAATTTCTATTCTGCTCAGGCCTGGAAGCAAAGGAAGCACATATGCTGTAACAAGACTTCTGCAAAGCAGAGCTGTATGCGCTTGCTTCCTCTACGAGAACAGTAGCCCGGTCCAAATTCTGCTTTTTTTTTTTTTGGCACATAAATGCAGCTCTTTCACACTAGTCAACAAGAGTTTAGTGAAAGTAAGGGTCTAAATGTATTTTTAGGCTCTCCTTGGTGCCTTCTGTGAATGTATTTCAGTTCTCCAGCACTGCAAGCCTTGCCATACATACAACTTCACACTCAGGACTTGTGTGAAGCCACTAGAGGATGGATGGAGTCAAGTCTAATAGTTACTCTCAGGTAATGGGAGCATCTCACACCCCTTCCTAACCAGCATCCACTGCATGGATCTACTTGCTCTTTTAGGCAACAGCTATAATGCACTCTCTCAGCTATCTGCTCCTAGAATATAAAAAATATAGACATTTATGGACATATAAATGTATGCCTAGCTCAGAACTAAGGAGACTGAACTACTAGTTTATTTGGATACCTTATCTATTAGTCTTAAAGAACATAGTAACTGCACATTAAATCCAAGTATTGGCAACATTAAAATATCACAGGTAAAAAATGTAAACAAAAAAGTAAAACTAGTTTTGGTGATGGCAACAAGAAACAAAAAAACTATTTTATCAGCTGACAGATCAGGACTAACAGATCAGTTCCTCTTCCCTCATGAGACCACTTAGGCAAAACGACCTTAGGAGGGATGACCACTTACACTATGGTCCACAGTGTGGACAAATAAAGCAATATCAAATTTACTCTAACATATTCAGATATTCAGGGGTTATAAATCTAGCAATGAACCAGCTATGCTCTGATGAATGCAACATTAACTTGTGTGTCGAACCTTTAGATAAACTGAAGAAATGCCCAACTAAGGGACAGAACCAGGATGGCTTTACAGCCTATAATCCCAGTACTTTCTTCTTAATTACAGCTCATCAGAAGTGGTAGTAAAGTACTCCCCCTTCCTTAGGTAGGCTCCATTGAGTAGGTGGCGATTAGCATTTCATTAACAGCAAAAGCAGCAGCAGGCAGCCTGCTAGGCATAAATCTGTCCCAAAGGCTCAGATTATCCTAATGGAAGCAGAAGCAGCACAACAGACTGCAGTTCCACGGTCCATGAAAAACACTGCCCGGGCACACCAAGCACAAATTCCTCCCACTGCTCCCCAAAGAGCTGCCATCCGTGGGGAGGGACCAGCCCAAGATTAACAGGCTGGTTTCTCCTCTGCAGCTGCTCTGGACTAGGGGTTTCTGCAAGATCTTCCTGGGGATCAGCGCAGCTCCGGGAGCTCACACATCCCACTATCACACCAGGCATTAATTCCCTCTCATAGTATCATTTTCCAGTCGATTGCAAGTACTCAGGTGACCAAGACACACATGTAAACAGTAACGGATTAAGATAAGCGACCGCTGCGTCAAAGCTGCAATCTAAGGAGAAGCAAGAGCTAAAATGTCATGTAGAAGTTGCCTAATTTGGCATTTGCTTTTGGTTGAAAAGTGGCAGCTGTTGGAAGCACGAGCTGTCAGACAGACATTTCCTCTGCAATCCTACTTGGGAATGGTCATTTTCGTCACGTGCCAGCAACGTCTTTTCTAGAAATCTGCCTAAAATCTGGATACTTGGGCTCGCAAACCAGTTACTAATTTAAGATGTCCCAACTGAGCGTCTAAAATTGAGCAATTCTGTTAAACTCTAATGTGGTGGTAAGAGGAAAGTTATTTTTCCATTTACTCAGGTATTTATACAGCCTTATTTTTGGTAAGCTGTTTAAGGATTTATATTCAACCTATGGCAGGGGAAAAGGAAAATATGCTGCATCATACATTCCCTGCAAGCCAACTATGGCCTGGGATATCATACGTCATATTCAAGTACAGGCAAAAACAATTTTACCTGCAGAAGCTGCAGCTAAAATTAGCACTTTTTATATTTGCTCAGCCAAGTCTAATCTAAGAGGGATTATTTTTCTTAATTAGGACAGAAACTAGGAAAAACACTGTAACTTTCATTAGTCATGATGTTAAAATAAGCCCAGGCCATGCTTATTCCATCACCTTCATCCTGCCCTTTGGATTTTCACCACAAACATTTCACCATAGTCTATACTAAAGAGTATATTAAAGAGTATAGACTATGGCCTATATGGTCTCTGCAGGCCAGAGCTGCAGCTGTTGCTCAACTCTGCCATCTCCAAATGCCTCTCATAGCTCCAGCTCGCGGTCCAGATTCCTTATGTGCCCGACCGGAGCGAGGGGCCGAGCACAGGGAGCCCCAAGCACAGAATGAAGATACTGTACTGACCAACTCTGCTACGGATGCCCTTTGGAGAGGAACTTCTTTGCTTGTCCATATCTACAGAAAACTGGAACATGAAAAAGCAGCAAATAAAAGTTTGGGTTAATTTTGGAAACCTGTTCCCGCTCTTCCCTGTGCATCACAGGAAAGCATGCAGAAGACGTGAAGCTGAAAGCCCTGTTTGCCAAAACACTCAAGTCTTAGCTCACGTAACAGGTAATGCCACTACCCACCAGCAGTGATAGACGAAGATATATAATTAAGGGCTCTCACACTTACTGAAATAAATACTAGGTTTTTGATGTCTGTTAAGACAAGCATCATTACAAAAAAGCAGCTTTGATGCAATGACTTGCCTCGAGAGTTTGTCTTAATATAATGACTTTTATAAATGTTGAACTTACAGAATGCAAGCTTGTGTAACAGATTTACTACTACACATGCATTCTAGACAGTGATTAATTTTAATGGCATCAGTAAACAATATTTCCACAAATTAGAAGTATCAATAAAATCTTTACCAGAAACCTTCCATTTTCTCTATTAGGCTTTGTATTTTAATCACAGTACTGCTAGAGCTTTTTATTCCTCACCAACATCTTCACCATTCTGATGCATAAATATTCTCCATACACAAAGGAAGTTACAATATTAATTATAAGAGTCAGAGAGGTCTTACACATCAATTACTGGTACAAATTAAAGCTCTAAGCCACTTTAATGATTTAATAATGAATGATGAAAGGACTAGTCCAGAGGCCATGATAAAAGGTGCGCTACAAACAGGAAGAGCCAGGATCTTGGCTTGTCCCATCTACTTGTTCAGGTCATTCATCAACTCATCAGTTCTACTGATCATCTTAGCTGAAATATTCATTTCAAATTGTAATTGTGTGGTTTAAAGTCAAATACCATTTTCCCCTCCTTTCACTTTTTATTCTCCCAACCTTTCCCTTCTCCAAGGGAATTGCTACAAGGAGTAGCAATTGCCTGTGACATCCCGTACACGAGAGCTCACTTCCTCTAGGTTTTTACCAATTAATCAGCATTGCTTCTAAACATGAACCTTGTCATCTAGCAGTAGTATGAAAGCTCAACATCCACTCGCTACCTTCACAGCGAGCAAGTCCAGTACAGTTTTTGCTGAACATGGACTGTGGTTTATAAAATATAATTCCATCCACTTTAATCACTTTATAACACATTTCAGATGCTAAAACCAACACTAGACTAAAACCATCCTGCAAAGGAGACAGATGAAGGCTGGATATATATAAGTGAACTCAAATTTCAGCAGAGGCTAATCTTCTAATTCATGCCAGTAATAATTTCTCATTTTTGGCTTCCCATGTTGCTAAATGCAGGCAGAGGCAGCTCTTGCACAGAAAGGACCTTTCCTGTAATGCCTCACTCGGCAACACCCAGCAGATCAAGCCCAGGAAAGACCTCAGACAACTGATCTGCTCCAAAACCAGAATGTCAAATTAGTCACCAACCTGCCTCTGCAGAACCTCCCTGCAATCTGCACAGCCCAAAGCAAGGAGCAGCTCCTGCTCCCATCTCCTTCATCCTAAAGAACCTATTAACATGCTAAATATCCTTGTGCTGCAGCAAAATACAAACGAGAAAAAAAATCAATTTTCTTGCTTTCTGACTTCACATAAAAGTTAATTTTTGGCTGCAAGGGGTTAACTTCGTCATTTGACTGCGAGTATGAGTCAGCTACCAAGAGGGGAAGAGCAGCAAGGGAGCCGTTGGGACAGGAAGCTCCCTCCCGTGACACCCTCTTGAGCTCAACCACAGGCAGCCAGTGCTGGGTACTGGGTAGGAGCAGTCCAGCCCTCCTCTCCAACAAGGGCAAAAAGCAAGAGGGAAGCGACTGCTCAGGCAGTAGAAAGCAGCAAAGCAAGTGTGCAACAGCAAGCGGAGAGCTCACTGCTTTCAGTTGGCTCTCTGCCAACTCTACAGCAGAAAAAGCCACAAGGTGGTAGAATAAAAACAGGCTCGTGCAGTTTTCTACATTTCTTTAAACTGCACCACCAACAACAAAGACTTAAGTGTCTCTATTTGAGACCCTTTGAATAAATTATAATGAGGACAGCTGACACCAGCAGGAGGTGCACAGAAAGGAGAAAGCAGTTGCACAGCACAGTGCTATCTTCTAACAGCAGAGACACTAGAATGCAGTCGAGCAGAGCAGACAAGTACTCTGACAGCTAACTGCTGAAACAGCTGATAACATCACCCTGATTTCCTCTGGTGCCCCTAATCTAGCCCCTTTCTAAGCTAAGCAGAGCCTGACAAGCTAAAAATGCTCCCTAGAAGTTGCAGGTTTTGCCCTCACCTTGGGGTTGCAGGCTTGGGTAGTACAACCTCACCACACACGTGGTCCTATCTCAGCATGCCCCCAACTCCGAGGCTTTCATCCCAGGGAGACCTTCACGGGAAAAGCTTGATTTCAGGTTTCATGAATTACTTCAGTTTTTGCGCTGTCATCCAAATAATCTTCCCCGCTCCGTTACAACTAGGGGGAAAAGCCAGGATGCGTTTTGCAGCCAGTGCTGATAGTGGTTTGGACCGCGTCGCACAGCTGGGGAGCCTGGCTAACCCGCTGCCTCCACGAACCAAGGATTCTCAGCATCTCATGAATAAATCAATACTCAGGAGTAAAAAGCATGTGTAAATAGTTATTTCTGCTCTTCAGAGATAAAAATAAATAAATTCAGAAGAATTAAGACCAGCAGCTGATGAGTAAGAAGCTGGCCAAGAGCCATCACTTGGGGGAGATAGGGAGCGGAAACAGTGATTACTCCCACCCAGCATAAGTAGCTTAACATGTTAGAAAGACTTCTAGGGTAGAAGTTAGGGCAGAAGAAAAATGTTATTTCTAATATATAATTAACAGCAGACTTTGCAAGCAATATTCGTTTCTCATATCAAATCTAATTCTCATTTTCATACTTTTCAAGATGCTCCCTGTGCAACTGGGCCACACTTCAGTCAGAAGTCACTGGGGAAATACACAATTCAAAAATGGATCCATTTATATAATTGTCCTGGTTTGGCAATACTGGGACTCACAGGTCTTATCACATCTAGTCTGATGGTGCTCCTGATGCTACAGAACTGAAACTGCAGACAGTCCGACACACACTAAAACATCATGCAACTACTGCAATAGCTTTTTCCCAAGCAAACAGGTGTTTAGAAAGAAACAATTCAAGCTATGATATTAAATATCCTGACTGCCCTTCTTTGCCATGCCATGTTTTCCATCTTTTCCCCAGTAATTGTCAACATGCAAAGGCAGCCAGGGTAACTGCTCACTGCACCTCAGGCGGAGGTTCTCCTAAGCTAAGCAAGCTAGAGAGAGCTAGAAAACATACGTTGTGTCTACATATAAAGTGGGTACCTGGTGCACTCTATGGATTTACACTGCTGATACTGAATGTAAGGTTGCCTAGGTGGGGGGAAAAAATATCTTTCTCTGGATATAGTTTCCAATGACTGAAGTAGAGCACAACTGCAAAGAACAGAATGCATATAAAACAGTGAGGAGGAAAAAAAAGGAAAAAGTGATCCAGCCCTCAGTAAGTCTCCTGCCAGCTATCACTTTATATTTGATTGTTTAACTTCTGAGGAAACAAAAAGCACTTTATAAAGTAACTCAAAGTGGTACAAATGAAGATTTGAATATAGCAGCAGAGAAACCCTCCCGCAGCTGCAAAGCGTAACCGTCCCTGGCTGCCCCAGAGGGTGATGCACCGAGCACAGCACCCAGCAGGCGGCACAGCACTGGGCCGGTCAGCCTCGCCACTGCACTCACATGCCTAAAAATACAAGCAAGAAGCCTTCATCTAGGTAGCTCTGTAGAGATGTGGGGCGTTTTAATCCCACGTAGAAACAAATATGTATCAGTTTTCCACCCGTTAGTAGCTAGGTCTAACACCATTTCCCACAGTTCTGTCTGTAAGCACTACTTAATCTCCTGGCTTTGCAAGGATGCTATGCAGTATTTCCTGCAATGCCAGGGTGAAAGTTCTTGGAAATTTCTGAAGTTTGAAAACCCAAGTGAAACCAAATGATGTGCTGACCTCTGCCAGCAGGCATCAGTTTTATCTTTTGCCTTTTGAAAGGGATGGCTGGTGGCATCTTTAGAAGGTCCCTTTCCTGCTTCAGCACAGTCCATTCTGCATGGCCTTCAATTCTCACCTCAGCTCAGACACTGCAGCATTTTCACGCTTAAAGAAAATCTGGCAGTGTTAAAGCAAGCCAAGAAAACCTGATTTAACATACTGTATAATCTAGCTAACCTAGATTGGTATTGCATTTACAGTCAGTATTAGTACAGTTTGTATGTGAGGAGTCAAAAGAGTTCAAGATCTGTAATGAGTGTGACAACAGCTTTGATCCTTGATGCTTCAGGTTGCATAGCATGAAGAAAAGGCAATATGTTGCAACCTTTGACATAAGCTCCCTTGGAAGAGCAGATGAGCAAGTTCATCTCCAAAAATAAAATTAAAAAGTCTTATTAAAAACAGTGATTGCACTATGGAAGATGTTGCTTACAGCTCAGACTTGGCCAGCTCAGCACTCTTTTAGCACCTGAGAAAACAAGACCAAGACAGCTTCATAATTATAAGCACTGCACAATTTTCTTTCTTAACTACACACTTGAGAAGACATATTTCTTTTCTTCCTCACTTAAGAAACCTCTTCCTCAAAGAACTGACCTAAGATTCAGAGTCTTAAAAAAGCAGCTGGCTATTTTACTGTTAATTACCTCAATAATAATAAGAAGCACCTAATGGCAAAAGCATGCTCCATTTCCTTCACATCCCAACAACTGTTACTTTCTGTAGTTAAATTGGTTGCAGTCATACAGCGGTAAACCATGAGCTCATGAGTCATTTCTCCTCCAAAAACACCTTTCCCACATTTAAAATTCCAATTTTGTGTTGCCTGCAAGTGTAGAACAACTCTATGCTTTTATCACTGCAAAACCCATGCAAAGCTAGCAGGAAGTCAAAACAAATATCTCTGTATCAAGTCACAACAGAATCTTTATTTACACAGCACTTTCAGTAAGGAAAAAAATATCTTCAACTACTCACATCTAACATACAAAATAACATCCTCATTACTTCTGCTTTCTGCAATACAAAGCCAGGGAGATCAGACCTCACCAAACATCAACCAAAAAAACCCACTCCCAGCTTAACTCCTACCTGCCTTCAAGCTTTCAGTTAGAGACATGAGTAGATTTCTAAAGTGAAGATTCAGAATCAGAGACCACCTGCAGCACATTGTTCTACAGGAAACACCTTCCCATCTAAATGCACATTTAAAGAAAGTTCAGTTCTTTAGATTGATGCGAGTCAAAAAAGTTGGCTAAAAAACCTCTATGGTTTTCTCAATATATGCTCTGCTGAACTGCAGTGTAAGCATTAACAATAGAAAGGTTTCAATAAGCTCGTTAAAGGAATACTTTATATGGAATATCAAAGAGCAAACAGCAAGACTTGCCACAAGCATCGAGAAGGTCAGAAGTCTGGTACACAAATTACAGGAGTCAGGTGCAGTTCTTCCAACTGCACCATCCTCCAGCCAAGAAACAACCCTATGGATTAATTCGGATATTCTCCCATAAGGAATCAGACAGCCACTCTGAAGCTCTCTATTCTGCTGCAAAAGTCAGGACACTTAGAACACACACAGATATATTCTTGTGGTTTAAATCATCTACCACGTTGCATTTTATCAGGTTTTCTGTCATCTAAGCACAAGTATCAACTCTAAATATTCTGCAGCAGAACTGTAACCAAGCCTCCTAAGAACAAAAGCCAAATGCTGCAGTCATTTTGCATTATAAGCAGCATGCAGGAAATTTCAGAGAGAAAAAAAGGCTTTTAAAATACAGTTCTGAAGCCATTGAGAACATCTAAAAATGGAAGCTAAACATTTTACCTACGAGACAGTCTTACCCGCTCCGTGCATTGGAACTATGCTCCCACGTCCGCTATCAGTCCAACAGCCCATTCCAGCAGGTTAAGAACAACTCCGTTAGAGAGGCAGGACATGGCAAGACAACTTGTACAGGGTGAAACGTGCTGAATAACCCACCCAGGAAGATTAAAGCTAAATAAGCAGAGTTGTTTAAGAAACGACTGGACAGCTTTGGTGTGGGGGTGGCAGGGGATTACTGCATCCTAACTGGGTCTGAGCTGTAATGGATTACCTGAACACTTTGGGTCCTGACCCTTGCTAACCAACTACAAGCACTTCATTTAGTTGTATGACAAAAATGACATTAATGGCTATTTACTGGAATTCCTGAAATCAAAGAATGCTATTTAGGATGCATGAACAGTATCAGCTGCACCGTAACACACAGAGGCAGTCACCCTCCTTGGGACAGGCCCCTCCTTCCCTTTCTGCTTTCCTTCCTAACAGGGATACCAGCTGGCAGCTCCAACGTCAGGAGTTTTATCCTCAATCTCACAGTCCCTTTAATACCCAGATTGGGTCTACAAATCAGCATCACGTGGGGAACAGCTGGATTAGAAAAATGGCCAGCAATGAAGAGTGTTTGGAGAACAGGATAAATGAGTAGGAAAAAAATCAGATTATTACTAGATTGTTTGCTTAGTTGAGGCCAAATTCTGTTTCCAGATACGTTCCCACTGGAAGAGGGACAATTCCCAGACTAAGCCTGACAATAGAGATATTTGTTCCTTCAGGAAATTAAAAGGCATTTCCCCAGCACACAGTGAATGTTTCTCCCCTTATTCTAGCTCACCAAATAATGATTTTTCCAGAATAATGCCAATAGACCACAGATATCAATCAAAATGCCCTATAACCATTTAAAACACTGGCCTTCTCTACATACACAAACATTATCCTTTCTTTCCACATACAAGCACACTTTCCCAGAGCCCCTAGACTCCTCCACAGTTCATGCAAAGGTTAGGTCACATCCCTGCTTCTATGTACTCATTTCACAGAAGGGCAGATTTAAATTTCATACTTACTAGACAGAGGAAGAGCATGACCCCGGGTAGCAGAAGAATGTCCCCAAAGCCCACTTTAATTTTCAACAGATGTCAATTCAAAATATTTGTCAACATAAATCCTCTTAGCGCTCAGCAACACGCTCAGCAAAACAAGGATATTGAGACCAGCATGCACACACTTCATATGGGAGAATGCTTTTCTTAAAGATAAAAGAAGCATATGAGAAATGCACAGTTGCAAAGCAAGACAATAGGGTTGTAGAGTCATTCAGATTTAAGGAATATTCTTTTCTAAAAAAAGACATCTTTTCTACTATTTTCCTAGCAACTTAAAACAACAAATCTTCAAAGGGAACCCAGAGATGACTGCACAGGCAAAACAGCTGGCGAGCTCTTACCCTTACTGCTCCTAGTCAGCAAAACTTCTTGTTTCCAAATGAGAACTGTTGCACATGGTCACCTTTGTAAAAAGCCACCTAAAATATGCTTTCAAATACAATCTTTTAGAAGGTTCATTTTCATATTTTAACTTAAGGGAAACAATGTGAAGCTACACGTGTGTTGAAGAGTTTGACAGGAGGTCACAACATGGGAATTTCACTATACGTGAAGCACAGAAAGATTCTTTCCTTACTCTCCCGTCATCCTAGTATGTTAGCTGATAAATGCTCCATAATTAGAAGACCCAAGTGGGGATGCCTGAAATCCATCTGACCTAAGGGAACAAGTTCAAAAACCCGAGCCAGCTTTTCGCATGCCAGATGCTCCTGTACTCCGATTTTATCTACTGGAAGAGCTTGGCAAAAGCTGACAGGAGAGAGACTCATCTAAATTTGGTATTCAAATACTGTATGGGATTAGGAGGAAGGATATTCTGAGATGTGGAAAGTACTCCAAAAAAAAAGGCAGCAAAGGAAAAGAATATTAAATTTATATCAGATGGTGAAGAGAAAGGTCACCAAATATGCAAGGGGAAACACAGAGGAAAGAAACATTAATTCTAGGAGCTCTCTGTCTGTGCAAAACTCCATGTTCAAGATATCAATGGGACTGCATGTACAAGATGCAAGAAAAATCACCACTAACACTTTGAGAGGGGCACTGTCACCGTGAGAGGTGAACTGACACCTTGTCTAAATGCAAGTCACTGATCAGGTAGCCAAACAAGCACCTCTGCAATATCACCTTTAGAAAACTAGGAACATCGACTGTCTGTCTTTCTGGACAATGTACCTCAATCTCCTACAACGTGCATCTAAAGACTGCAAGCAATCATTTTATAGTTGGGAAAATTCAGCTCTTGAGAAAAATATTTTTGAGGAAGTCAGAACTGGTGATATCATCTTGTGTGTTTCTTTGGCCAATGTTTGTGTTTGAGTAACATAATTCACTCTTATTCACATAAAACAAACCTTCTGACAGCTACGAGGAAATGAAATGGTTGCTCTGAAATTTAACTATTGTTTTTGTGTTTCTTTGCAACTCCAATGACAACAAGTACTGCCCTACCTAATTGCCAGGTATCAAAAATAGGAACACAGAAGTGGTTGAGGCACCTGGCAATTTTGGTTTACCCAAGGCTCTGATTTCTTTCACAGCAACATATAATACAAAAACTCAATCTAAATATTTGCTCAGCTATCAAAGGGGCTCAGAGAACATCTAAGAACTAGAAGGCACCACGTGTTTCTACAATTACACTGTCAAGATTAAGCTGTTCCACAAAAGAAACTCATCTTGCACATACAAGAGCATGCTGCCAGTAGAAGAGACTTGAGAAAAGCAGCCGTGAAAATTAACAGCAAGAAGCAATGGGAAAGCAACAGGCTTCCTTGTCATGTCCGACAGCGGGTCACAGCTTGGATCTGGCACCAGCAGATCGCTTCTCCCCTCACTGCCTCCAGCTCAACCCTTAAATACCCTGGTAGTATTTAGGTGGATAAAACCAGAGCCCCTGACAAGCAGCTGGCTCACAGGCAGCAGGCAAATGAATGGGCACAGCAGAAGGACAGAACAAATCCATCCCATCTTGAATCACACCCAGGATACTGCACCAAAAGCATGTTAGACCCCTATCACCTGCAGAGATCTAGGTTATAAACTTCTAATGAGCAATTAGCTAAGACACTCATTTTAATGGGCACTGAGCTGAATTTTTAAATCCCTGTTTTAATCTACTTGATAGAGCACCCATATCAGAACTAGTTGCTTCCAGTTTGAGACATGAAGTTGTGCCACATGAGTTATGTGCAATTATACTCAGGGCCTAGAGCATCCCTCTTTCCATAACCAAAAATAGCTATCTGAGCTTTGTTAAAGTTTTCCAATTTTTACGTCTGACAGTAAAACCCAATATTTTCCAAAGGTTTGAGGTTCTGGAAAAAACAAAAACACACAGAACACTGCCACCCTGAAGCAGAGCAGATTGTTTCAGAGATTCAGTTACAGGAAAGCCTGACATGTTTGAGGGGACGAGGGAACAGAGAGCAGCACTATGGGCAAGAGGCTAAAATACAATTCAAATCTGTCCTGGGGACATTGCTTTAATTAGCGCTACGCTCCCTTCTGATAAGGGTTTTCAACACACATCCACTTCCCAATACAGAGGGGCATTTGAACTGGAGCTTCCATCTGTTCCCTCCCAGCACCTAAAACTCTCAATTTGGCAGACTATAAATCTGTTTTCTAGTCCTGTGCATTTAGAAATACTGCCCAAGCCTTGCCCTTCACAGTGCCCTCCACAATCCACTACTGATTTCCTAAGTCTGTATAAATCCAAATTAACAAGTCATCCAAATACACATGAGAAATGTCTTTGCACTCAAGTCCAGTCAGTGAGCACTGTAGGTAAGGACACAAACTATTACAGAGCTTCAAGTTATGTCACATTCCTGCCAAGGTGAAAATCTTATTTACACGTGGAAGTCATTTACACACCATTAGCCCAGCTTGGCAACCAATTCAGTTCCTCCTTGGTAATTACAAACCTCAAAATACTCACAGTGAATTATAGCCTTATTTAGTATTTCCTCTGCCATATCAAGCTTTAATTTCTCAAATTAAAGCTTCTGCAGCCAGGGCTTTGGGAGCTCCCTGCATTTCTTGCTATCTGCCAAGAGTACTTTTCATTTCAAGACCAGTCAGTTCTTCCAGCTTTGGCTGAGAAGAGCTCTTCAGTCCATTTCCTTGTTCCTTAACTGAAAAAAGGTAAAAGAGAGAATAAGACCATCTTGGGAGTAGAAGGTGATGGATGTCTTTCCACAAGAAGCCCTTAAGCATTTCCCTCATCTTTACTGCATGATGAGGGCCCAAAAACAGTTATTTTTCCACTCTGTGAAGCCAGCAGATTCAGACAGATATGTAAGCACACAGGCTGACATACGAAGCAGAGAGGACGCCAAGATGAAACCTTAAGGCAACCATGTCCATATTTCCTCCTCAGAGGCACCTCCTGCAATTCAAAACTCTCTCAAGCTACCTCATGCCTGTCTGAAGTCAAAGCTGGCTTATTGCAGGGCCCTCTCCCGCTGCTCCCGATTCCAATGGGCAACTTCTCCCCAAAAAAGTATTTTAGCAGAAGTGAGACAACAGCTGATATTTCAGAGGTGCTATTTTAAGGTTTGCCTCTGAGAGCTTATGTCTAGCTAGGCAGATTCACTGCTCCTGGCAACCTGCTCACTTCACTATACCCCAGGAGGAATAAACGCCTCTTTCCCCAGGCCTGAAACAACACGCGGATTTGGTGCTCACACTGAAAGGATTTAAGAAAAATAAAAAAAAAGAAAAAACACACGAACAGTGTTGAAGGCACTTGAAGGAGGTCTGTAAGTGCTCTTGAGCTCCAGCTTTATTCACCAACCATCTGGGAAAGGCAGCCTGCTAGATGAGGTAGTATTTGGCATTACTTCCTCCAGACAAGCTTAGCATCTGGGCTTGCAAAGAAAAAGACCGAGCTTTCCACGTTGTTAATCCTAACACTAGCTGCTTGCTTGACTGAAATAGGAATCACAGTTCCCAAACAGCTGTTTCCTCAAGCAGGGAGAGGACAGCTGAAGAGGACTCAAGCCAGACATGGACACAAAAACAGACAACTGATTATCTGCTGTTGCAATAGACAGATTACTAGCTGGGAGCTCGGCTACAAACAACCATTTCACTAAAATAAGATGAATCTTAAGACTTTTGTCTTGCTTCTTGAACTATCCAAAGCTCTTTCAAGCATTCCCTTTGGGAGAGGTGACTAAAAAAAGACAATGTCACATGTTGGGTATATATCCATAAAACATAAGGGGAAAAATGCAGGTTCAATTAAGAAAAGCACATTTTCTGTGAAAAACTTAATCTTGGAACACTTCCACATATGCTACTGGCAAGCTATTCCTGTGAAGGCCACCAATCCTTCCAGTGCTTAAACTGGCTCTCATGAGCATTCCCAGCTTCCCTATCTTCCTTTTCCAGAAGGGAGATCTACAGGCAGGCACATTTTCTCAGAGCATGTGCTCTGTTGTGCATTAACACAATCATAAAGGCAGAGCAATGCAATAATAAGCCACAAAGCAAGGAGTTTTCCTCTGTAAACTACTGCTTGAAAAGGAGAACAAGATCTCTAGCACAAAGATAACATAAGCCAGGACTGCTTTGTAAAACACATTTCTATACAGAATATCACCAACATAATATGTAAATTACTTTACAAATAAAACTAAGAAATTTGTCATGATCTTGCTCTCCTCATTCAAGGAAATAAAGAATTGTAACATTATCTGTCTAAGAAACAGTCTAGATGGCAGTTCCTCACTGTATTTCTAAGATTTGTTGCACTCGTGTAACACAGTGATTACTGTAGCTAGCAAAGTATGGAGAGGAAAAAATATGCCCTGAAAGATGACATGTCAAATTATCATGTCACTCCCATTTGTAGCAGTGGAGCAAAAAAACAGGAGCCAGAGGTTTCACTGCCCGGTGCTCTGCCTTCCCAAGCCACACATGCATCAGCCACGCAGGACAGAGCCAGTGGCGCAGTGTGCACAGGCAGTGACTGGCACACAGCGCAGGAACAAGATCAAGCTGCTGGATTTTGCAAACACTCCTGGCACACACTCAGAGAGGAATATAATATTCCAAAAGTTTCCATTGACCTAAACACAGAATAATCTACTGGCATCAATGCTAGTCTGAAAGTGGAGACCTATCATTGATCAGCTTTGCCCTCCTCTATGCGGGTGACAAGCAGGAAAAGACAAGAGCCACAACAACACACGCAGGTGCAGCCAGACCTGAGCACAAACCATTTGTGTCCATCAGAAATTCAGAACATCATGGTCTTACTTTATTTACATGATAGCCACGTACTTAATTGCCCTGCAAGCCAGTAACCAACAGCTAAATCAATGGTATATTATTACTCGTCCCCGATGGACAGCTGATTCTCAGCAACTGCACCTTCTGCCACTGCTTTGAGGAGACCCAAACAAGGTGACAAACTTCTCGCAGCTTTTCTAGATCTGAAATAGCCTCAAATATTTTAATATTAATACTACTGCTAAATATTACCAACGCACATACGGAAAACCCATCACTACAACGTGCTTCACTTTTACAATTTCCTTCCGCCCGCTCACAGTCACTGCCTCTCAGACTGGTGTCCTCACATCCTGCAGAGGTGAGGAGGACTTGAAGACCGCGCAGAGCTCTCATTGCCCGCAGGACACAACGAGACCTCCTGTCTGCAAATTCACAGAACTCACCCTACAAATTGCAGAAGCATTAGGAGGGTCTTGCAAGTTTTAAGATTTTCCATAGAAGGGTGCAATATACAAGAACTGTCAGTTTTTCAAGACATTTTGTAAATTACAAAACCAAGCTGAAACAGGGCAAAGCAGCACAACTCTTTGGGAGGAAAACTAGAGCTAAAGACACACATTTCAACTTACTGCCAGAGACTTCAAGGTATCAGTACCTCCATGGAAAAAAAGACTCTTTGAATTCTCTTTTAGACTCTACCTGAACACGATAAAACAACACTCTATAACCTGCTAGAAGCTCCCAGGCTCGAGTGGCTTCTGGATAACAAAGAAAAGGCTGAAGGAAACAGAGTGAAAACCTCATTTCTAAGCTTTGCCAAAGCACTCGTGACACTGGAGCTGAAATCTAAACCACCCTCGAACCCATCTCACCATGAGGATTCTCAGCATATTCATTACACAGGGCCAAAAGGATTGCTTGACATTTTTAAGACTTCTTATGATCCTACAAAAGAACTCATCCTGGATTCCCTGTGCAGAAGACAGGCACTTAAGCTATGAACAATTACATAGAAACCAAGAAAAAGGAATACAAAGAGTTAAAATAATATGGGAAAATTCTGAACCTTGAACTTCACAGTTCACAATTTTAGCACTCAAGGGAAAAGATAAAAGACAGATTTGTGGAGGACTTTTTCATCAAGTTGTCCTTTATGCAGTCTCTGGGAAAAGAAAAAGCAAATATTTAAAGCATCAAAGCACTTTGTGGTAAAGTGAAAAGCAGCATATAAGCTAAAGACAACTGAAAGTAGAAGAGAAATTTGCAAAGAAAAGAACCACTTCTGTTTCCTGCTGCAGATTTAGTAGGTCTTGCTCGACCAAATGACAGACCTTGTGGAATTCATACCCTCCTCCCAGGCTAACTCCCAGAACGTTAACATGACTCAATTTGACTGCATGGCACAACTGCTCATTCTCACTAATGTATATCCAGGACATGAGATATTTCTGGACCTCTTATCACAAACCAGGTTCCCAGGAACTTACTCCTTCCTGTCAATGCACAGAGAGCGTCTCCTCGTCACACTGCCTCCAAAATCTGACTTCTGTGAATAAACTCTAAATCACTCACACAAAAGTTAAGTACCTATTCCACAGTACATACTCCAAAAACCTAAAAACTAGTTCAAAATGATGTATGAAAAGACAACAGCCCAGCTCAGAGCTGTCATTAGGGGTAGCATCTGAGCAGGGAGATGGAGCAACCCACATCTAACAACCATCAAAAACAAGCAGGCCTTCTACCTTTCTGGTCACCAGCTGCATTTTTGTATTCATCCAATGCTAAAGTTGCTGAGATCCAGGCAAAGAGCAAATTCAATTTCTTAGCACCCAGTTTACCCTGAACTCAGGTCAGGCTGGTCAGTCTCCCCCTTTGCAAGATGAGAGGAAGAAAGTAACATAATCTGCATCAGCTTTGGTCAACAGAAAACCCAGTCAGTGTCTCCATGCTCTCCAGCAGACCAATATGGCCATACAGAGCAAGGAAGAGTTGGACCAAGGCAGTCACCAGCTCTTCTTAACTGCTCAGATCAGATCCAGCAAGAGGACAGTGATGCAACCTCTAGTGAAGGGCACCTCTCACCCAGTAGATGTCGAAGCAAGCAAGCCTCATGCATACACGTGTCACCATAAAGTTGCTGGCAAAGATTACAAGTAAGATTATGCACTTACGCCTACATACAATATCATTTTGCACACTTTCTCATTTATATGCACCTCCATTAAAAAAAAAACCCACAAGTCAGTGACCTATTTGCTAGTTTTCAGTCATTAATACCAAGCTCATGAGCAGACAAATAAGTGTTTTTTTTCCCAATCTAAGAGTTCAGCAGCATTGCAGTACTGGCTGGCCCCAGACAGTATTTCTCACCCATTAACACTTTAAATACTTCAGAGGTAAATGGTACCCTAAGTCCATAAATAGATCAACACCTCTGAAATGAACCTTAGCTTTACTGCACATTCAACAAGCCCATCAACAGGGTTCCTGGACAGACACTCCGATCTCTTCCTGGGGCAGCCAACACTGCTCCAACACCTCTGGCCCCTCCAGGGACAGTTTCACAGAACTACAGACCTACTAACCAACAGCAAGACATACATTAAAAGACATTACCATGTTGCTCAATGCAAGCACACCTAACTCCCAGCTTGGCAGAGCACCACAAAGCCACCAGTGGGATACACTGCTGACAGCAAGGAAATACAGGTTTCCCAGTGAAAACCCCTGGCTAGAGTAAACGCAGAGGGCACAACAACCTGAGAGGAGACAGGTGAACTGCCTGGGCGCCTCCAGGCTCTTTCATCTTCCCCTTCCAGCCCTCCTGCTACACCAAGGAGAAAGAAAGGGATGGGAGAGCATCTGTGATACACCCGGGCAATCACAGTCCTTCTGTGCTCCTTGTGCTCAGCTCGCCCGCGGAGCTTCGTCAACACAAATACTCGGTCTATGCATATATATATATATGCATTTTTTTTTTTAATGCATACATATTGGTGACACATACAAGCAGCACCATTAGGAGACAAAAGCAGCCGGCTGAAACCCTTTTCGCCAGCGGGCCCCGGCTATTTCCCCTCCAACACCCTGCAATGAGTGTGGGTGTCTCCTCCTTGGGGAAGAAGGAAGAAAAATTAAAAATTGGAAATTAAAAAAAAAAAAAAAAAAAAGGCGACTTTAATGGAACGGACAGGGCCGCCCGCCCTCGCTACCAAAGCCTCCCCGAGGCGGCCGATCGGGCGGGTAACGACAAATGAGTTAATAAATAACCGCGCAGGGCGATGAGGGGCAGCAGCGCCGGGCGGCGCCCGCACCTGCCCCCGCCCCGCCCGTTTTCCGTTACCCGGGCGCGCGCGCGACCGTTGGCGGATTGGGGGGGGGGCGCGCGGGGGTCCCCACCTCGCGGGCGATCTGGTTGAGCGCGTCGTCCTCGGCCGTGAGGCGCTCCCGGTTGGGCAGCCGCTTCCTGCCGGCTCCCTGCGTCCCCATGGCGGAGCCGCGATCCGCTGAGCCGCTACACCCGCTGCAGCCGCCGCCGCCCGGCCCTTCACGCCGCCTCTGCCGGCGCGCGGAGCCCCAACCGTCAGCGTCCCCCAGCCCGCCCCGCGCATGCGCGGCGGCCGCCATTTCCCCCTCCCACCGGCCGCGGGAGCGCCGCCCGTGCCCCCCACAGGCAGGGGAAGGGGAGCCCAGCCCGCCTTTGAGCTCCTTGGGTTCACCCTAATGCCCATCTCTCCCCCTCAACCAGCCCGGCTGCCCCATCCCGCCCACTCCCCACTTCTGTCATGAAAAACAGGGCAAACAGGCTGGAAACCCTCACAGCTCTCCCTTGCTTCTGATCCCCCCTCACACACACTTCCAACAGTGAAATTTCATGTAAAACAGGCATGATTAACTCCAGTAAATCACTAGTGTCCTCCACTTGAGTGCTGGCCCCAGGGGAAGATGAATTCCCAGCGAGGAGGAACAAGCATCCTGTGGGCAGCCCTCTTGTACCTCAGCGCTGACCCACAGTAATCCCCTCCACACGAACCGTGACTGTCCTGAGCTCAGGACACCAAAAACACTCAGCAGATGCGCCAAAGGGGATTGCAAAATCCACCCCACTCCTGACACAGACCAGAAAGCCAAACCTCATCTTTATGACCCAAATTGCACTGTACATTCAATCAGGATAAAGGTAAAAGTGCCCTGCTCAGCGTCTCAGCTCATCCCCAGCGCAGCCCATTTTGAGGAGACACCACTGAATTGCAGGGCTGACCTGCCCTGACTCCCACACTGCAGACCTCCTCAAAGCGGAGGCCGACGGCTCTGCCAGAGCTCTGGCAGTTCTCAGATACAGCGCAGCCAAACCGAGACAGGCATTTCACATGCACACAATTTTGCCTTTTTCCAAGTCTTAAATCTTCCAGAGGCATGCATGCAAAGCCTAAGAACAGGAAGAAAAACCTCCAGAGCCTAGAGACAGATGTACATTACAGAGCAGACGTACTGAAAAATCACAAAGTGCCATGACCTCACTACCTACAGGTTTATTCCCAATTTAAGCAAGACCAGATTCTGCAGTCCACATCCGCCCACGTTTTTCTGGAAGTTTTCATACATAAAGACAGAGATTCTGGTCACTTGCAAGGAAGATCGTCAAATTCAAAAATCTGTCCAAGTTCAATATATCACCCTTTCCCATGAGGGTATTCACCAGCTAAAGCAACTGGTTGGTTTTCAGTAGAGAAATAAATAAAGCAGAACTATTTCTAGCAGAATTCCTGTCCTGCAAAGGGTAGAGATGCCCTCCACACAATGCCAGGCTCTTACTTGTTCTTCCAAAACTATTTTAACCATCAGTTGTTGTTTTTTATACACGTGACATCAAGGCAATTATTTATGGTTTGAGCTTGTGCTGAATTGCGAGTCTACTTTGTTCCTGCGCAGGGCAAAGCCACACAAAAATATTGCCACCTCCCCAAATGTCAGCAAGATACAGTGCAAACCCGTGCATCGTCCCTGGGCCCTTTCAGGCACGTCCCTCCTCTGGGCCCTGGTATTGGGAGACACCTCAATAGCAGCTACTGCATCTTTGATGGGTTCCTCCCATTCAGCATTGCTTTTAAGTGCAAACCCCAAGCCCCAGCCTCTCTGGCTTCTAGTTTCCTCATTCTCCCACAGCCAACCTTCTTCAGCCTCCCCAGTCCCAGCTGCACCTCCCAAACACCTTGCTCTGCACCACCCCTGCTCCTGACCCCACAGAATTTGCACCCTGAGCCCCCATCCCTGCATTCACTCTCTGCCCTTTGAGGGATTCTGGCTAAGGACACAGGGCAGTGTCTTATTTTTAGGTCCACATCACCCAGGGATTTCAGCCACCTGCCCAGCTGCATCATTGTATCCCTGCATGGTTTTCCCTGGTGCAATCACATTTGCCCTGGGGCCATTTGCCTTACTGACCAAAGCCCTTAGAGAGAAGGCTTGGCCTGACAACCAAACCGAGCCTTGTGCTACCCAGATTAATGCTTGAAATTCTGCTATTAGGAGCTTTTTGTTAAAGGAAAAAGGAGGAAAAAAGCAGAAACCTCAAATGAAAAGCCTGGGTGACCTCTGCCAGAATTCAAAGCAGTTACTGAGCAGATGCTGTAGTGTAAGAAATGCTCCTATTTTTGCTCGCATTCCTGACATGGTATTTTTTTTTTTTCTTTCCATAGAGTGAAAAGAAATCATCTCATACAAACACTATACATAAAGCATTCATCCAAGTAAATGAAATAATTCAAATACATTGTTTTGACTACACTAGTGTCTGCCATTGAAAATTAAACACCAAAATGTTCATTTCTTATTTGAACAAGCAACATGAAATGGAGGCTCATTTTGTCTCAGAGTCATAACTGTGATTAATGATACCCAGATAGGCCTGAGTATCCCGTGCCAGTTTCAAAGGGCTCTATTTTAAGAGCTCAGTATGTACCTCATTCTCCAATATCCTGTGTACAATGAGGCAGTTTCATACAGAGCACATCCCAAAGATGGTTTTTCCTTTGTGCTACTTTCACGTCAAACCATCCTGTAAGAAATCTCACTCTAGAGAATCAGAGCAAGCAATTAGCTGCTCAAGATGCTGCTGCTTTGTTCAATAGACCATTTTTGTCTAACAAAATGGATATATTTTTATATTCCTTGTAGCAAATGTAATTACCTTCCTCCGAGTGGCAAACCTTAAGACAGGGGAATTCAGGGGCTAGGATGACTGTGTTAAAAAAACACAGGGTCAGCTCTCCACACCACCTTAAGGTTAAGGCCTCTGGCAAGCCAGAAATCATGTCTGACAGTTTTAACGAGACAGCCATTAGATCGAGTGGGACACAACTGCCTTGAAAAAGCTACACTTAGGAGGCCAGTATTTCATATTGTGAAAATATGCAAAACAAGCAGAGCTCCACTGACATCATAACACATAAACATAATAGCAGTAGCATCCAGCAGGGGCTGCAGATTTTATGGAAAAAATTACATCAGAGACAAATAGGCATTGGCACTAAGCTACTTCAGTAAAAAAATACTGCTACAGCTAAAAGGGTTCCACTTTACCCCACCTCCTAGGAAGCCCAAGAGGATCCTCTTCTGTAAATCAGTCCTCTTGGGCAAAAGCTTTTGGAGGTCGTTGCCGCATGCAGCAGTGTCAAGACAGGGCTCAGGAGACCCTTTACAGTCCACAGGGGCGCATGATTTGTTACTGTTGCTTCATCCGTTCAAGTGAGAGTTGCTCCCACTGGCATCAGAGGAGCTCTGCTGGGCTTCTGCCTGCCCCGGGGCTTGTAGCAGCCCTGGCACTGCGCAGGGGAAGCCGTGGTGGGTAACTCTCCTCTCACACCATCCAGACAAGAAACACTCACCCGGTCCATCGGGAGAGGTACAAGGCCACAGGGCAGCGGGCTTCCCAGCCTAGAGGGACTGGAGAGAAAGACCTAGAGCACTGGATGAGCATCTTGTGCTCTCCATACCACCACCTCTTGCCTGCTGTACCAAAGATATCTTCTTTCCAGGCAGAGCTCATTCATTCTCATCCAGGACCCCTCAGTGTCATTGGCCACCTTGAGCCATCATGGTATATTATGAAGGATAGATTTTCACCTCTAAGTTTTTCACAGGTCACTGTTGAGATGTCACTGTAGGGATCTCAAGGTCTCAAAACCAGATCCCTTTCAAGGTTGATGAAAAATCTTCCTTCAGAGGGAGTTTTTCAAAGCTCAGTCTTGGGACTGATTTCATTTAATATTAGCTGCCCTACTCAAGTAGGACAGCACTGATGAAATAGCCCAATGACAGTGCTATAAAGCATCACCAATAAAGGAGGATAAAGTTGTAAAAGAACTAGAATTGCTTAAGGACTTGAGACACCAGCAGAATGAAATGAAGCAGACAGCAAACAGTGTCAAGGACTCAATTCATGATCTCATTAGCTGGAAATGGCAGAAGTGGAGGAAGTTCTGGGGTTATAAACCAGCCAGAGGTTGGCTGTGTGCCACCAGCAACACAAACCCCGAGGAGTTAAGTTTAACATTAGAGTATTTCAGGTAAGGGTCTACCAATGCAAATATTTATGCCATCACACAAGACATCCACAAGACCGTACCTGGAATGGTGCCTGCAAGTCTCCTTAGCCATGCTAAGATGAATTCAAACTAGCTGTAGAAAGAAAAGCTGCTAACATAAGCACATAAGCAGCAGCGGATTTTTTTTTTTTTTTCCTGAGATTAGAGCCAAAGACAGAACAATCTCATCTCATTTCTATAAACTGTTTTGGAGAAATAGGGGTTGGATAATACTGTGCAAGGTACACAGCCAAGTTAGCATAAACGCATACTGGCCATATGTAATCATAGTCTAAAAATCAGAGATAATTGCCATGTTCTGGACATGCATCCAAAAGCATTTTTTGCCTTAATGAGCCTGGGATGAGGCTCTGCTCTCCTCAGGGTCCTTCTCCTCCAGCCATCAGTTATCCCAGGCAGACAGGACTAAATGAACCCGAGGCCTGTTCTGCTCCCAGCTTCCCAGGCACCCCAGGCTCTCCACACTGTCCCCAGGTTTGCAGTATGAATATCCATCACAGCTGACACCACAACAGCCCTGGGGAGGTTGTTAACAGCCCCAAAAAACACTGATGCTCCCATCCAGGTGGGATAAGGCAGCTCACATCCGAGCCAAGAGCTGCAATCACACAAGCTCTTCAATACCTTGCCAAGCAGGGAGCTCACCTGCGACTCACACAGTCACCGAGCTTGCTGAAAACCCTCCATCTCAGACTAAAATGGGAACTCGCTCAGTAACGTGGCCTCTCTGGACCTAATCTAATTAGCAGCAGGCACGCCAAGGCTCAGAGCATTGCAGCATGAAGCAAAATCAAGCCAGCTCCTCAGCAGCTGTAGGTGCAGGGAGCCAGACCCATCCTGGGCTGCCGAACAGCAACCACTTGCCATGGCTGCCTCACTGAGACCGCCTGTTACAGTCCGTTTGCAGCCTGAATCCCTGTCTGTTGTTCCTGGCCTGACACAGCATCACAGGGAGCTGCAAAATGTGGCTCCTCCTCCTCCAGCTTCCCCCTTGCCATGTAAATAAGCCTAAGTTTTAAGCAAGCCCCAAGCTGTGCTCTTAAGAACCTTCTAAAAATACATTGCACATCACTTGGCCTAACAACACTCCCTCCCCACTTCCTACCCCAAGCCTTATGTGGATAAAATCCATTCCAGACTGCAGGACACTTGGGTATCAGAGCAACAGGGCCTGCAAGATAAGTGCCATGCCCCGCTCCTTGTCTTGCAGAGCCTGGTCCCAAGGCAGAGGAGCTCCATAGTCACATGCCATTTGGGAATGCAGCATTTCTCCATCAAGAAAACAGATGCCATCTGAACGAGCCAGCCCTTCAGCTGGAGCAAATCAGGGAAGCTCCAGCAAAAACAAGGCATGACATCAACCGAGGAACTGGCTCAGCACCACTTCACCATTCAAATACATTAAAACCTTCCTGCTGCCACTGCAGTGATGTCCTCACCATCCTGACAGCGCCTCGACACGAGCACAAGCTGTCACGTGGCCTCACAAGGGCTCAGCACTTCCCGCTCCTCTTATTTCCCAGCAATTTGTCTGCTCCATGCTACGCAGCCTCCTCCGCTCCCAAATGTTGTGGGCCGAAGCTGAGCCACATTTTCCAATCAGGCCGTGCAAACTAGAGTTGTTTTGCACCGTAAGGAAGCACAGCCACAACACACGGCCTAAAAGCATCAAGTGTTTGTAGCCGACCAAGTATTTGCACTAATTAGTCATCCTGTTCTGTAAAAGGGCCTGAAAACATCATTTTGGCAAAGCTTACATGGACTCCACAGGGCAGTTTAATTCTCTCAGCTGGAGTGGAAGAGGAGGAAGGAGGTGCCCTTCTCTTTGTGGAAATCCATCCAGGCTCATCCAAATGCGCAAGTCCAAGGGAAAAAATCCATTTTCTCAAGCATAATAGAAGTCAACAGTGCTTTCCCCCAAAGAGTGCTTTCCCATGCTTACCAGGGAACTAGCTATTCCCTGCTTGCCTATTATTTCACATAATGCAAAGCTGCCCCATGTCTGAGGGAACGGTCCCGACCAGTCCAGGACGAGGAGCACCCATGTCCCACGCCTGCCACTGTCACCACCGCAGCTCCAGCCACCCCTGCACCGAGCGGCCGCCGGCTCTTTGCTCTCCGCTTGTAGCTCCCAGTTTGCCTCAAATAAGCCCTGCTGGTGCCAAAGGACTCCAGATTCCAGCTGTGCTAATCACTAGCAGGGCAGGAAGGCAGGTCATTATAGTTTCCTGAAATAAAACAAGCTTGCCTCAACACAGAAGGAAGATACTGGTAACATAACATTGATAGCACTAACATAACATTAGAGAAAACAGAGACAAGGCACTTGAGATGTTAGCAAAACAGCAGAGTTGAGGCTGCTGATGGATCTGATTTTAAGTCACAGCACATTTTTTCCAGCATCCCTGGCATTCCTGTTTTTTCCATGCACAGTGAATGTTAAATGCGACTCATTTACTCCACACTTTTTCCCTGCCCTCTGCTCTGCCACAAGCCCCCATGTCAATAGATCAGTCCCATATCCCAGTTCACATCACAGTTGTCAAATCCTCCAGGGTTTTGTTTCCCCTCCAACTGTAGGAGCCGTTTAAAAGATTTTGCCCAAACACAATAGGTTTCCACAGCACCTTTCATTTCAATGGCATTTCAAAGTAATAATAAAAAGCATTCAGATGCTGGGGCAGGAATAGAAGGGCCTTAGCCACAAGTCTCTGCCTTTTTTATTTTTCTCCCCCTAAACTCCCTTGACCTTAGTCATATGTTTCCCTCAGGGCAGCTAACTCAATATATAGCTCCCACCTGCAGCTTTTCCAACCTTCAACCAAGGGCTGGTTCTTGCCAGAGGGAGGCTGCCAGACTCTGGTCCAGCACAGCTTTTCCACAGCAGCTTCACAAATGCCAACCTCGACTTCTGAAGAAGTTTTCATCCCTCCCAACCTTGCAGCCATGGCAGAGAGGAATGCTCACTTCTCCATAATGGCCTCTTTTTGAGCAGCTATTAGCTTAGTTTGTGAAATATCACACATATTAGCAGCTCAGCTAATTACAAGTTCCCAAAATAATCTTTTAATACATTTTTCAATTATAAAAGGAGCTGGCACAGGTAGCAGCAGATGACAGCTTCCCCCGAGGCATCTTTGTTCCCAGCCAGTCTCTTGCAGAGGTGAAACAAGTCATCCACTATGAGAACAACCCCTTGACCGCCCCTCCAGCAAGGCCAGCAGTAAACAGGGCTGCTCAGCTTTCCATTCCCATGCTCACATTCATCACAGGGGCCTTGCAAACCCAAGTGAAACTCCTGGGGAAGACTGCTGAGCTGGGAGACCTTCTTGGCTGTTCATGATCTCCTCTTGTAGCCCTTCATGCAGAGGTGCCACCTCCAGGCTTTTTTAGGCTCCTCTCCTAAGGGAACAAGCCAATCATCCTGCTTGCAAGTGTCTGTCCCAGACTAACAGCTCCAGCCAGCTGGCCAGTTGCCCAAGTTTATCAGAGGGGTGAAGGTCTATCTCCTTAAACGTGGTATCCCCACTGGAAAGACAGCAGCATGCTGAGCTCACGTTAGGCCCAGACAAGGAAGCCAGATTAAGAGCTGTAGTCACATAAAATGCTGCAAAACCTGCACCATGTTAGATAACGCCCCTTATTTCACAGGCTTGTTTCCTTGGGTACTTGTGCTGCAAGGTTATTTAGTGTGACCAGCCATGGTCACACACATGGTCATGGCAAATATGTGAACAGTTGGATAATCTGTCTGTTATTCAACCAAGGAGTAACCAGTGCTATAGGGAAACCTTTCATGTTTCACATTGATATTCCTTCTGTAATTTAATCCAACTATAATTAAAATGTTTACTATATTATTCCCCCCCAATCTTGAACATACTCTAACGTTCACTTTAAGTTATCATCAGGGACCCATTAAGCCTGTTCAATGGCTCCATGATAGTCTCTAGAGTGTATCAGCAAGGTTAATAATTGATACAGAAAGGCTGGCAGCTCCAAAGCCTGGAACACATCGAACAGGCTCTGGGGTTACAATGTCCGGCTATAGCATTACTATGAGCACAGGAAGGAAGGAATGGCAAAGAACAGGATGTTTGGAGAAAATGCTTCCTTCAAAACTAGCCCTTTGGGATTCACTGTTCACCCACTGCTCCCACAAAGGCCTTCATGCAAACAAGAGCTTGCAAGTTTAACAGAATAGGTACAGCAAGTACTTCTGCGAGGGCCTGGAGCAAGCTCGGGCACATTCGTGCACCTGTCATAGCCTGTAAAGGCTACTCAAACCAGGAGGAACTTCTCTCCTACACAGCACAGAAGGACAAGGAGATGAGGTCCCATATAAAGCAGAGTACAACCAAAGCTGAGGCAGGACAGGAAAAGCATAAGAAAGGAGTCAGCTGCCACCCGGCAAAGGCCACCACCCCAGGGCAGAGATGCTCGTGACGGGCTTCTCCAGCAGCACATCCACCACAAAGCTCCAGCCGAGGAGCAGGACGTCACGGCCGCAGGAGCTGCTGGACAGAGCCTGTCACAGCCCTCTCCCCTCCAGCAGGATTGGAGCCAGCCACGGTGCTCAGGCTTGCAGCAGCTCTCGGCCTAGAGGCAGCCTTCATGCCAGCACTAGGTCCTTCTGCCTTCTCCACATATTCCCATAAACTACTGTGAACAGTCCCCATGGGTTGGCTGTGCCTGGTCTAGCACCTAATATACCTGTCAACAAGCAGTTTAGAGCAATAACAACATAAACTAGGCCTGCCCACAGAGTAGAGAAGATCTCCTTAGACACTGGCTTTCTGCTGCACCAAGGTGTGTTAAACACACCTAGGATGAGATCTGCTAGAGAGCACTCCCATTTACAGGTCATAAGTATAATTTGCTGTGACCTCTGGAGTACGTTGAATTCACTCGTACATTGTACTGTGGTTTGCGATGTTTCCTGGCAAAACAAATAGGTTTTTAAAAATAGAGGGACCTCAGCCCATTTCTGGGGCCTTGCGTGTGCTGGACGCTGATGCAGACTCTGCAGACTCGCAGCACCCTGCAGGGTCGAGGCCGCAGACGGACTCCCATCAGCTAGCTCATTTACAGCAAGCCTGGAGAATCCAAAATAGCCATCCCCAAAGCACAGCACGCTATATATACACACGTGCACACAAGTGGCTCATTCCTTTGAAGCTGGCAGCACGGAGAGACAAGCTGTCTGTCCTGCAGCTGGTCTAGAAGCCCAAATCACCAGGGCAAGGCCAGGAGGAAAGCCACATTTCTGCCCTGTTAATTCTGGCTCCTGCACAGCCAGCTGCCTCACCCTGACCATAACCTCCACTCTCCCCAGCTCGCCAGAGCTGCCAGTGCAGCAACAAGAGGCTCTCCAGAAGCCCTGCATTGCAAAGGAGCTCGCCAGGCCTATATTTAGCAGCCTGCAGGAGCAGAGGGTTTACACCAGGTCAGCAGCAACCACAGCGCTCTCCGCACAGCCCTAAACCCAAGGGCTGCACCTCCAAACCAGGGAGTTAGCATTTGAATCCCAGTGTTGTCCATCAAACCTGTACTCCATCCTTCTCCAAAGCCTGCATGTGCACAGATATACATTGCACACACAGAGCTCTCTGATGAAAGCCAACAAGGATCTGCAGGTCACCACATCCATTAAACTCATCTACATTACCGCAATTTCAGTCTGTACAGGCCTAACTTTAGGCAGCTCTGGCAACACCCAGGCTCCCAAGTTTAGTCTCTAATGCTAAGGCCACTTTCCTAAAGCACTTCTAGTGCAATATAATTCTGCCATGTATTCACATTGCCCAGCGGTGAGAAAGGAAAACCCGCTTGTGCTTTAAGACGGGCCCAGTGCAAGAGGCAACACGGAGAGCAGCGCTCACAGCGTAATCCAGGCAGCTGAAACACGCAGGGATTTGTGGTGGATCTGCGTCACACCAGCCAAATTCAGCAGTGAGTCAGCGCCATCGCCCCCAGGAGAAACAGCACTGGGATCCAAGTGGAAAACGAGGGCCAGGAGGTGCCCGTGCGGCACTGCAGGGTTGCCGAGACCGCAGCAGTACTCTTGGAACATAAGATTAAATGGAGATGACACAGGAAAGCATTCCAGGTGAAAACTCATATTAGTCCTGGTTTTCATGGGAACTCAAGGCAATGCCTTTATCACTGTGCCCTGCTGCGTTTTCAACCCACAGGCTCTTTGAAAATGTTCCCAGCGAGGGGTGATTCACCATGCTCATGTCAATGTGCTAAGGTTTCCTCACAGCAAATGCGTAGAATGAGCCTCCAGGAGCTCCCAAATTGCTCCAGAAAGGTCAGGCTTCTTGTCCCTCTTCCTACACCAAGAAACAGCAAGGGAGAAGTGACCTGCCCAAAGTCACTAGCTCTTCCAGGGGCAGAACCAGGAATACGAGATTGGAATTCTTGTGTTTCCTCTCCAGAAGTTTTATTTTGACCTGTTCTTCTATTCCTCTGGAATATTGAATGCCCTATTGAAATGTTTCAGCCAAAATGGAAGAGAAAGGCCAGAAGCAGAGCCAAAGACCAAAAATAGAGAACATTCACAGCAGTTTCCAAGTTGCAGGCCATGCTGGGCTAGACTGAGCTCTACCTACACTACAAAGCCTTGTGGTGCAAACAGAAGCAGCCTGAGATGAAACGCAGCTCCTAACCTCAAGAAAAGACCAGTGTTTAACAGCAAAGTCTGTTTTAGGTAAGAAGCTCAAGCCCACCTGGCTGCACAGACATGGTGCGTCGAGGTGCATCCTTAACAGAGATGCTCTATGTCTCTCATTGCTCTGAGAGCATCTGGAGAAGAGAGCTCTCCAGATTGTTTGTTACCAAGATGTTACCAAGAGGCTGCAGATCAGAAGGAGATGCTAAGCCAGATCTCAGCTCATCTTCCTGTCCAAAAGCGAGCGGCAGGAGCAGAGGCTCCCGTGGTCTTCAACCATAGATGAGCTGTGCCCTCTAGTGGGGCCTGGCTCACCAGGAGCTGCAGAAGAACCTGGTGGGGAGGCAGATGTCCCAGTCCACACGAGGGGCTCACACCTGCATCCCATGAGGGCTCATGGACAACATGGACCCCAACCAGCCCCCAGCACCTCGTGTGGGTGCCTCACACGAGTTCTTCTTACACAAGCAGGACAACATCGGCATAAAGCACTCAGCACTAAATATCTGCCTGGAGACATGAGGCTAACATGAAAAAGCCTGTTCTGCCCACACCAGGAAAGCCCCTTCCACCCTAAAGCCCCTTCCACCCTTCTTTCACCCTTTACTCACTGTGTTGAGAAAACCACCCCAGCTGCAGACAATTCCCATTTTCAGAGGGTTGGTGGGACTCTTCAAGGGATCCCCAACTCCTCTCCTAGCCTCTGCACCAAGCCCATGGGAAAGACTCAGGAAGGCAACGCTCTCCCTCTGGCAAAGCAGCTGCGTGCAGAGGAACATCCACTCCGCTAGCTCTGGGTCCTGGCCCACCACAAGCACGGAGGCCAGGACTGAAAGCCCCTTCAGCAACATCTCCCCATTCACCAGCGCTGGGATCCGAGCTCTCACCTGCCTCGCAGACCGGATTTGCCCCCACAGATCCGGGGAGCCGGTGCTGAGTGGTGGGGAGACCGTTCCCCTAAGGCGCCCACGACACTCTGGCGCCTGCGGCCGGAGCTACAGTGGAGAAATGGGAAGCAGGGGAGCTCCAGCGAGTCACACCATGCAGGTCACAAGACACACTCCCCATTTCACAACTGGAAAAAATCTTGATTTTTTTTTAAGGCTTGTGCTTCTGACCCCACTCAGTAACCATTAGGACCAGTATTTTTGGTAAAGTATTTCCCTTTAGTATTTCAAGTTGGTGCTTGAAGACGCAATAAATAGGAAACTAGCAATAAAAATAAGAGTTACTTTCACTTACCTGCAGCCATGCCTGCTTGTTCTCACCGTAGACCTGTTATCCCATGGCATTAACATGCTCTGCTTTTTCTGTATGAAGACAGAAGACCCCAGCTACACCTATAAGCCTCTAACAACAGGCTTCAACCAAGCAGCTAGACCCAGCTGTCTGCAGCAACTCAATATTACTTTAATTAAAAGGCAGCAAAGGCCCAAGTGCTTCATTATCCTTTGCTTCTGCACCCCCCTGGCCCCCAGATCTCTGTAGTGGGACATGATTGCACCTGCTAAAGCAGCAGCTCGGGGGGAAAAGGGTAATGCCACCACAGCAGGCGGGCGAGGAGGCTCCGAGCGGAGCCGGGCAGCCTCCGGGCCTTGCCTGCCTCCGCGGGCGGGTTTAAGGTTCACTGACTCCCGGCTCTGCCTCAACTTTGGCCCCGGGACAGGGCTGCGGGCACAGTGCCCGCGCCTGCTCCGCTTTCCCTTTCATTTACCTCCCAGGAGGAAGTAGGGCTCCCAGGAGGAGCGCAGGGAGCCGGCGCTGCCGGCCGGGACTGCTCCGTCACTGCCGGTGGGAACCTCCGGAGGCTTCGGAAAGGTAAGCGTGGGCCTTGCCCGAGGGGAGAGGTGCTGGGGTTTAGATCTTCCTGCTTGAAAGCAGCCTCAGATCCTGAGGCTCCGGGGCAGCGCTGGGCAAGGGGGTCACAGCAGGGCTTCCCACAGGGTCCAGCTGGTACCGCGTGGCCAGCCACAGCTGAGCAAGTGTTCGGCCATCCGCCCGAGGGGGAAAAGCCCAGATTATCCATTACCTTCCACTGCCCAAGCGCTGACACCGGCATCCCCACGGCCAGCCTGCAAGTGCCTGCACAGAGGTCTCCCCAAGAAGCCCTGCCAGGGCTGCCCCAGGTTAGTGCTGCCTTGTTACCACCGCTCGCTCCGCTTGGCTCCTTAGTGACCCAAATTCTCTCCCCCTCCGCTTTGTGGGGAGCAGACTGTGTTGTGCAATCAGCACTACACAAATCCAACAGCATTTGTACATTAAAGTGCCTTTGCTGTTCTGGTTTCTCTATCCCCTGGTAACCTCTGCTGAAGTAAGCCCTCAAAGCAGCCGCTTGCATACAATAACACTGCCAAGAGCCTGCACAGGTGAGGAGGCTTGCAAAAATAGGCAACTGCCTTTGAGCTTAATTCCAACAAATAAGGTAAGTGGGGAGTTTGATGTGTGACTGCCACCTGGGGAGAAAAAAAAAACATACAAAACCATCTAGGAAATCCAGAAGACCCTAAAAACCCTTCCAGATCTTTCAGGGTTGGACACTGCCAGCTTCAGAGACACTCACACAGGTAAGAGGGTTCTGCTTTTCTCAGTGAGCTGCTGAGCTGTGCTGGTTATTTACTGCTGTGCCCTGCCACCAATTGAGATGTGTTAAATGGCTTCAGGATCTGAGTGCTTCTGGCTTAGAAAGGCTTAGGTATCACTACCGCAGGAAAACAAATGAAATTTTAAATACCACTTCTCAACAGCTTCATCACAACCAACCAGTATCTTTTTTTATATTAATGTCCTCTGGAAATAAAGGTCCTTTACTCCTTCTGGTAGTAAGCCTGCCAGGATCTCCCCCCACTTCCCTCACCAAGGTTAACAGTGCAGAGATTACTTTATTGAGTAGTAAAAGACAAATCCTGGCTGTTCTGTTCCAGCCACCTCACATCTGCCTTTTTTTATTGCTAGTGGTTATGCCTGTAAAACAGCAGTTTGGAAGGATGCTCCTCAAATAAAAGTCCTCTTTTCCCTGCTAATTGCAAACAACTGAGTCACACCGATCAACAGCTTGGTCAGGCTCCAGCCTGGGGGCAGTCAGGCCAGGGAGTTCAAATGCAATAGCACCTATCACATGCTCCAGCATTAACACAAAAGCGCTGCTTATCCAGCACACAGATTACTTCCATGCCACTCTGGCTCCATAGGGAAAAGTGGTTAATACCCATTGGACCCATCCTGCCCAAGAAACAATTTCATGGGTGCAGAGGTGCTTTGCTTATTAATGGAAAGTGAGAATTTACTTTAATTACAGCCATTTCAGGACTAACCTCCTTCATGAGCATGAGGCCAGCCAGGCTGTTTCCATCCAGGTAGTTGCAACCATCAAAATATGAAGCAGTGCCTGGAGACTAAACCTGACAAGAGAATATTTGTAGGTGGCTGAAGGGAAATGTCTGTCTAGGCTGATGTTGTCTAACTCCTTACATTGAACCCAGGCAGGTCTCCCAAACAGGACTTGGGGTAAAGAGAAAGCTAAGCACAATCCAGTGGACCTGCCCAGGTCTTCTGGGGGAAATAAAGATAATTCTCAGGTATATGTGTAGGATTACCTGCACAAAGACCAGGCATGGTGCCCTTGACTCCTTGAGAGCACAGTCCTCACCATGACCAAGGCACCTGCGTATAAGAGGAGTATCCAGCTGAGAAAAGGGAAGAAAATTAAAGGCCTGGAGCCTGGGGAGGAGCAGGGAAGAGACAGGGGAATTAAAGGAGAAAAACAAGAAAACAAGGGGCTTTTGTTGAATACAGGGAAGACCAACACCAGGTATGAACTTGCCACAAGCAGGAAGGGTTAGGAAATATCCAATGAATAGTCACCAGCAGGGGAAGAAGTTGCCTGGCCTCCCTGTGGGCAGTGTCATCATCCACCAGAAGCAACAGAAATGGAGACCTGTGTCCCGACAGGTACCTGTGTCCCTAGCAGGTAAGGCATGAGCTGTGAAAGACCAAGGGCAGAGGGCTGAGCAGGGCACTTCCAACCTGCTTCTGCACTTCTACTGCCCATCTGTCCCCAGGTACATCATCTTGCCACATCACCCTTCCATCCCATGTGGCAACACGAATGCAGCTCTAGCAGAGTGACACTGAGTCACATTCCCCAATGAGGCCATCACATGGACATGAGGCTTCATGGTCTCAGGCTCATCACATTTTCTTAATCCACAGCACAGAAGAATGAAAAGTGTTTTTGGGTGCATTCTGGGTGCTGTCCTTAAGGCTTTTAGAGTCAGGTTGAGGGTTTTTCTTCAGTCCTTGGAAAAGTATACTTTCATCTCCCTCTCCTAGTCCATCTTTTGTCCAGCTCCATAAGGACATCACATCAGAGCTCTTCCCAAGCCTGACGCACCGCTGACCATGCTGCCTCCAGGGTTGGGACTTCAGGGAAGGATAGGTGCTCAAAACAAATCTCATCCATAGGTTCTCTACCATTAATTCTCTCCAGCCTCTCCTTTCCTTAAATCAGATGCACCTAATTGAATATCATCTACATGAAAAGTCTCATCACCCCAAAAGTCTCCTCCAATCAAGTTTCCATCCACAACTCTCTCCCCCCGGTAGTAACCCAAAGTTGAGATACTGGCAGACTCAAGTGTTAAATCTCATCAAGATGCTCACAGTTTTGCCTCTCCTTTTTAAATAAAACTCCACTTGCTCCCCTGCCAGTAGCAGGAACTTGACATAGAAGGTGCAGCTGGGGCAATGGGATCACGGCAGGTCTATTTTGAACAGAGCTGCTTCCCTTGCAGGGCATGGAGCAGACAGCAACACCAAACACAGTGGCCGGCACCTCCCTGGACAGGACTCATCCCACCTACACCTACAAGGTGGTCCTCCTGGGGAACACCTCAGTGGGGAAGTCGAGCCTTGCCTATCGCTACGTGAAAAACAACTTCAAGGAATCGCTGCCCACAGTGGGATGTGAGTGAGCGGCTTCAGTAGGCTGATGCCTCTAGATAGCAGAGCAGACCTGGCACACGTCTCATTTCTCATAGAAACCTTGTTTCCTAAGATGAGTGCAACAAGTTTATTTCAGCAGGTCCTTCCTCAAGGGGAAAAATAACTTGTCTCATTTTTCCTTAAATCTGATATGGATTCTAAGGCTCCTTTCATACCTATAAGGAAGCAGCAAATATATAAAGCTTCACTAGCATGATGCCCAACCTGGAAACACTTGGAGTGATGCCAGGTGATATCAGCAAAGTCTCCTCTAATCATTTCAAAGCTCAGCAGAAGTTTATTAGGTGATTGAGCTATATCTGTTAAGTTGGGTGCACATCAGGAATAGAAGGGGAAGGTGGGTGCCATGAGCAGGACACATACATGAGCAAGTCATCCCAAGAGCTACAGGAGCTGTGTGTGCCCCAGCTCCAGCTCTCTGACCACCATGCATACCAAAGTCAGCATTTAGGCGTTTTACACGCTCATTTTTGCGAGGTATCCTCAAATTTTGTGTGGGTCCCTAGGAAGATGAGAGGCACAGAGATCAAGGGCCTGAAGACTAGACATAGGAGACACAGGAATGAAAAACTACCAGCTCTGGCATAAGCCCAACACACACTCTCCATGCCTCCTTGGCAGGTTCCTTCTTCACACAGACACTCTGCCTGGAAGCCACCACCATCAGGTTGGAGATCTGGGACACAGCAGGCCAGGAGAAGTACCACAGCGTCTGCCACCTCTACTACCGGGGTGCCCACGCCGCCCTCCTCGTGTACGACATCACTAGCAAGGTGAGCGCGGAGCCACTGCCCAGGAAGGAGGCTGCAGGGAGCAGGGAAGGGGCTGGCAGCTCTGCCATGCTGAAAACCCAATACTGTGGTTTTGGCATCACACAGCTTCTGAGCAGGGCACTTGGCCAACCCGTGAATTCCCACTCTCCTGCCAGTGGCCACCCGAGCACCAGATCCATAGGCTTGTCCCAGCAGGGGCAGGCTGACTGTAGGCTCGTGCCAAAGCAGCTGGGTGCTACTGCCAGGCATTTGGCTCTGTCTCTGCAGGAAACCCTGAGCAGGGCCAAGCTGTGGCTGCAGGAGCTGGAGAAGGAGTTCCTCCACGATGAGATTGTGATAGCCTTGGTGGGCAACAAGGCAGACCTGGCCGCCGAGCGAGAAGTCACAACTGAGGTAGGCCCTGCTAGGCCAGCACCCAACAGGGGCCAGCCAGGCCTGCCTTTCCTCCCTCTCAGCACCCACAAGCATTAAGTTGGATCCTGCTGAGCTGCTGCAGCACAAGCACAGTAACTCTTCCTGGAGGTAACTCTGCTTTTTCCCTAATTAGGAGGGAGAGGAGTTTGCACAGAGCAAGAGCCTGCTGTATATGGAGACATCTGCAAAATCCAACTACCAAGTGAATGAGCTCTTCACAGCAGTAGGTAGGTCAGTAGTAGTAGATGAGCAGAGCTGACAGGAGCCAGTGCTCCAAGGAAGCTGCCTGGAGAAGCCACCAGGTCCTTCCCTGACTGAGTGTGGTGACAAATACTGTCATCCAAAGCTGAGAGCTTTAGCGTGCCACAAGGGCTGTGCCCCACACATGGGAGCAGGGCCAGAGGCTGTCCAGGACAGCACCATAGGAAAGCCTGTCCTCCAGCAAACAAGTATTTTTGGGAAAGCACTATGGGTTTCACTATCTCACTGCCAGAACCAGTGACAAAACAGTGAAGGGGTGCAACACAACATGCAAGACCTCACAGCACAGGGACAGGCCCATCCAGAGCTCTTACAGAGCAATCCTAGATCTGGGCCACACTTCAGGCCCTCACCTGAGCAAGGCCCAGTTTTCTTCTAGTGCCTAATCTAAGCTCAGCAGTTTCCCCAGCACAGCTCTTCAAAGAGACTTATCACAACTATGCCTCTTGAATTACACCACCAGGGGCCATGGGACTGGGGGCAGTGGGCCCATCCTTTCCACAGCCCCGAGGGGAGGCACCGATTAAGCACTTCTCCCTCTGCCTTGCCTCCTAGCTCAAGAGCTCGTGGCTCAGGAAGGCCAGAAGGCAGCAGCGCCACACACAGCCCCGGTAGACCTGCAGGGGCCGCGGGCGCCGGGGCCGCGGTGCTGCAGGCCCTGAGCAGCGGCCGGCCAGCGAGCAGCACCTCGGCGAGGACAGGCAGCTCGCAGCTCTTGTGCTTGCCACCACCAGCCAGCTAGTGAGGTACCACGAGGCGACCCAGGTGGCCACGGCCACCTCAAGCCACTCATCTTTTTACTTGCCCTGAGCAAGCTGGCAGCCCTGGCTGCATGCGTGGGCCATCTCAACAGCTAAACCAACCGTTTCCTGCAAGAAGAGGAGCAGCAATTTTCTCCACCACCTTTCCAACAGCAAAGACCACCACAAAGAGACTTTTTTCTTCTTCATGTGCTGGCAGAACCCTGGGGCACAAGGCTTCAGTCCAACCACAGCTTCAGCCCCAGGTGCTGGGAAGCACCTCCTTAGTGTCAGCCCCCATCCCATGGGGATTTTCAGCTTTCTCAAGTAAGGAAAATACCACCTGATGGCTTTAAGCACAGGCTACAAAGATAATGTCACCCTACAAGTGTGTGCAGTGTTTATTTTTTAAAGTGGGTATTTCTGGAGGGGTTGCTCCCTGCAGCAGGGCAGCAGTTCTGTGCAGCCACAGCACTCCTCAAGCTGATGCTCAACAGAAGCCCAATGAACTTCAGCACTGGCCCAAAGCAGATGCCAAGAGCTGCACTAGCACTGAGCAGAAGTGTGCTGAGCACAGCCTCCCTCCCTACACTGTCCAGACAGTAGCAACAACCTTCCCAAACTACTGCAAGGAAAAGGTCAAAAGGCTCATTCTGATAGAGCAGGATGTTTCCCTGCTCCTTCCCACCCACAGAAAGCTCAGGCACCTCTGAAAACACAACTTTTATCTCCCAGTTCCCTTGGAGCATCACAACCAGCTTCAGCAAGGGCAGGCAGCACTCACCTGCATGATGCACCACAGGGTGGTGAGGAACACTGCAGCACCCAAGACCCTTCCCTAGGAGAAAAGGGCCCTGTTCCTCCTTCCTGCTTATATCCTGGTTCCTTAATTGGGATTAATTAGCACTGGATGTTCTAATTGGCTCATCAGCTGCCCCTCACCCAGCTCACCTTCCTGCAGTTAACCCTTCGTCTACCAGACAATCCCGGCAGTAGGATCATCGGGAGGGAGAGTAACCACCCATGACACCCTGTGTGAGAGTGGGGCTCAGCCTGCCCTCGTCCTCACGCGCAGCATTGGGCTCGCTCCTGGCCAGGACCCTCCTCTCCCCCAATTTCTGCTTTTCCCCGTCCCTGAATTGCACAGGATGGGAGCAGGGGACGGAACAGCTTCTCTGGCTCCGGGTGCAGCCTGGGGCACGAGGCTGTGGGGATGTGACAGAGGGCAACAGCATGGGGCTGGATTCAGAGATCCTCCCCCCACCCACTTGGACCAGCTGCAAGTCACAACTTCAAGAGACATCAGGGACTGGGAAGTTGGGTGTTTGGCGTGAGCGGGAGGCGGGAATGTGCAAATCACCCCTTCAAAGGGGGTCTCCGTGCCCACTCCGGCACAGCTGCGCCAAGGCCACAGTCACCGCTGGGCGCTCCCCAGCACCAGGCACGCGGATGGGGACGGGATCAGGCACCAGCAGGGCCCTGGGGGCATTTCCGAGCCCAGAGCACGGGAGGAAGCACTGGGACTCAGGGCACCTCAGGAGGTGCCGCTTCTCGCTGTGGTGCTCTGAGGGCAGCCGGGTGTCCCAGGACCTTGCGGATACGGCTGGAGAAGTTGCTGAGCCTGCAGGGCTTAGTTTTGGGGACGGCTCCATCCGTACGCCAGCGCCTGGGCTCTCAGGGAGCAACGGGCCCAGCTGCACGGCCTGCTGTGCCAGCACCACGTGCGCCACCTCCCCGCGCCTCCGACGCCCCCAGCCACCACGAGGCCCCCGAGAGAGAGGCCGGACACAGTGGGAGGGAGGCCAGGAGCCTTTATTGGTGCCCGGCGGCCGCCGGCTCAGGTGCTGGGCTGCTCCGGCGCGGGGCGGCGCAGCGG
>VZSG01000661.1:103617-128560 GCA_013398315.1 Nothoprocta pentlandii
GCCTGATCCCGCGGCCCGTGTACCACGAGGGGTCGATGTCCGGGTCTGCAAGGCAAAAAGGCAGCAGGGGTGAGGGGGCCGCGGGCTTCCCCGTCCGGAACGGGGCTCTGGAGGAGAAGGGGGGGCATAAAGCAGGGTTTGCTCCCCGGCCCCGCGTGCAGCGCGTCCCTTACTCCTGATTTCCATGGAGCGCCGCTGCGGGCGGCCCTCGGCGTCGCGCAGGGCCAGGCCGGCGAGCAGCAGCGCCGCGAGGCAGGCGGCCGCCACCTTCATCCCCGGCAGCTCTTCCTGGCGGCGGGGCGCGCGGGCGGGAGAGCGGCGCGGCGGGGCCGGGCCTGCGGGCACAGACACGGCCGCCTCGCGCACCCCTCACCGCGGCCCAGGGACTCTGGTTTGGGGATGGCTAGGGCCGTGAGAGCAGCAGCCTCTGCTGTGGCTGCAAAGGCGCGTTGCAAGTAGGGCTGGGCCAAAAGGAGCGTGCAAAGAGGAGCGTGCAAAGAGGAGCGTGCTAAAGAAAGCTGTGCAAAAAGCCGGCGTTGCCCCTGCAGCAGCAGGCAGACCCGATCTGCTCGGCCACTTCCCGCTCCCTGAGCAAGCGCTGGGACCTCAGCCGGGGCGCTCGCCTTGGGGCACGGCCACATCGCACGGCTGAGGTGCACGTGGCTGCTCGATGCCCCGTTGCAGCAGGCGCTCCGTGGCAGCCCCTGGAGCTGACTGCCCACATGAAAAACCCGGAGCATCTTCTGAACCCTAAGTGTCTTGCAGCTCAGGGCAGCACGTTTAGCAGCTAAGCCCGACCCTACAGTGAGGTCGCAGCACTTGGCTTGACTTGCTCAGCCACCTGCAACTAAGGAAGGGAGTGAGATGCAGAGCGAGAGGGACCAGCTAAGCAAGGCACTGTGTGGCTGCAGCATCGTTTCAGGGGGCTTTTGCAGAGGAGAAGCAGCTCTTCAAGTGGGAGATGCACAAAAAGCAAGCCTGGCAGCTCAAGTTTGCAAAAGCCACCGCATTTTCAGAGCAGCCTTTGGAACAAAAAAGCAAAGGAAAAGCAAGGAAAGGAAAAGCAAGGAAAAGCAAGGAAAAGCAAGGTAAAGCAAAGCAAGGAAAAGCAAAGCAAAGCAAAGCAAAGCAAAGCAAAGCAAAGCAAAGCAAAAGCTCTTCCTTTGTCCAAGCCCAGCCGGAGCGAGGAGGCATGCAGGACGGCGCGCGGAGCAGCCCTGCAGGGATGCAAAGGCACCTGCGGCGGCGGGCCCCCCCGCAGCACTTACCGTCGCAGCGGAGGCGAGGCGCGCGCGGCTGCCCGTGCTGCGAGCGCCGCTCCCCCGGGAGCGCTTTTATGCCCGCTTGGGTGCTGATGTCAGCGGGCGCCCGGCCGCCGCTCCCCTCCCCGCTTCCATCGAATCACCGAGAGGGATTTTCATGACTCACGCGGGGCCGGAATTTTATCTCCCTTTGGCCAAAGGCAGAGAGTGGAGAATATGCTAATCCGCACCCCTAGGCGAGGAGGACTCCGGGTGAAGGAGCGGGACAGGCACCTGGGAAGGGGTTTGGAGCACGGGTGAGATGCGGGTGCAGGGTAAGGGAAGAGGCACCGCCTTGCACAGCAATGTTGCCCCATGCCCAAACCTTAGTCTCCCACCGCGAGAAAGTACCACTGTGAAACACGTTGTAGGTTCTGACCACAAAATTAGCTTTATTGTGTGATTTTGGATACCTGTATTTGATTTCTACACCAGTGGAAGAGGCAGGAAGCACGCAAGTGACAGCGTGGGTGACAGCAGACCGAGCGATGCCAGGTTTTGTGCTGCCACGGCTCGATGCAAAGACTCCTTGGTGGGGTCAGGAGTGGGACAGCTGCGTGGAAGGACTTGAGCTTCAGCTGAAACCAGCTCTAGCACGAGCGAGGTCCAAGCTGGAGGTCTGAGCTGCATCATGATACCAAATGGCTGGGCCAGCACTGCACTGGAACAAACCCACAGCGGTCCCCAACTGCTCATGGATGTCCCTGACTTGCAATGGGAACTGATATTTTCTAAGGAAAGTGTTAGAAAACCTGTCAAGCCCAGGAATGCTGCAACAAAGTGGGAAGGCGCCCCTGGCTGCTTTTAAGGTGCACTTCTCAAATTGACCTTTTCTGAAACAAGATTGACCAGTACCACATGACCCCCTCCTCCCCGGTACAAGCTGGGACTCAACGCAGGGCAAGCTCACTGTGGGAATAGGTTCTCTTTCCTTCTGGGCATCGTGCCAGAAAGAAGGTTATTTTTCTTTTTTCCAACCAAGAAACTGGTTTTGTTCCATTGGGAAGGGTAAACACCACCCAGTCCATCACCCTGCTCTCAGGTGACGGCAAGGCTGATTCCTAGACAGTTACAAGTCTCTGCCAGCACCAAACCCAAACGTACGTGGTACTTGCACGGCCGTTCACATCCTGGGAGTTCATTATCAAGGTGTTTCAGCTCAAATGCAGGGGAACAGCCCGGGGGGCGGCTGACAGGAGTTGGCCAAGAGCCACGAGGCAGGGGTGGAGGAAAGCCATGCCACGTGTCCTGAGAGGAGCACCTATGCTCTGCTGGCTGAACTGCTTTAGGACTCGCTCCTGTAACCTTTGAGGCAGTAGGGACATATTTACAAGCCGCAAAAGCAGCCCGAGCCCCAGCAAGCTCTCCAGCCTTTCTTGAAGTGGGTCTAGAAACGCTCTGGCCTCACTGGCAGCCTCGGCAGCGCCGCTGCTCCGGGCACTCCGGGTGCACTCAGACAGGGCTGTGCAGAGGGGTGGCAACGTGCTGGCTGGGGGCACCCCAGCCCTGTCTGCCCCTCGTGTCACAGCTCAGGGCCAGCGGCTACGTGGTTCTCCAAGGGGTAATGGAGGGAGCTGGGGCTGAGCTGAGCTAAGAATCCAGGCCTGGGACAAGGTGGGGTCCAGCTCAGCTACAGGAGTCCTTGTCCCTGCGTCACCATCGACGGTCACCCTTACAAGCGCTGGTTGAGCAGGTGACTCAGGGACAAAGAAGGGTTTATCGAGACCCCCACACACTTTGGCCCCTTACTCCACAGGGCTGGAGCCAAAAATCCACACATGCTCCCTCCCACGTGCAGCTCCCTGCCCACAGCCCGGCCCCGGTGCCTTGCTCCATCCCAAAGCAGCTCCCAGCATGGCCTCCTGCTTCCCTCCATCCCGGCGTCAAGGAGAGCAGGGAGCAGGAGAAGGAAGGGCAAGCGGCGAGGGAAAGCAGGCGATGCTTGGTGCCGAGGTCGTGGCTCGTCGGTGAAATGCACGGGCAGAAGGGGCCTCCTCTCCTCAGGGCAGGTGGGTCATCACCGGCTTCTGCAAGGGACCAAGGGGAGCACCTCAGTGCACGGCTCTGACCGTGGCCGCCCCAGAGGATGGGCGGTCTGGTCTCCCCCCAGCTCCCTGTCCTGGCCCCGGGACAGCCAACTGGGTGGCGTGGGCCACGCTGGGGGTGGTGGGACTCAAGTGGGGTGTAGGTCTTGTTTTACTTCCCCCTCTGGGAGCTATTGACAGCCCAGGTCTCAGAGGGCTGGCGTGTAGGTGCCTCTGCTCTCACCAGCCACCCCACCACAAGGGCTATAGGCTTGAGGAGAACATCCTCAGGGAAAGGCCTGGGACCCGTCAGAAACTCCTGGTGCCCATGGGGAGTACGGAAACCAGGCCTGCTCCCTTGCAGATCCCCCCTGACATCTCTGGAGGCCCTGCCACGCTGCCGGAGTCGTACCGCGAAGAGGCGCTCCACCCTCCTGTTCTTGCCGTTGGGGTTTCTCTGCGTCAGAGAGCCACGGTACAGGGAGTTGCGGTCAAAGTAGTCGTCGCTGCCTGTGTTAAGAGACATGAGCGTGGCTCAGGCAGGGGACGATGATCCATGTGGAGTTTGGGCAACTAGAAAGGGCACTCAGCTCCTTGGAAATAGCTCCTGAGGGCATGTTGGTGCTGATCCTCCACTCACTCGCTGCACGTCCCCCTCAGTAACGCCACTCACTTCACAGTGCTCACTTCCAGCACATTGGGACACAAAATTGAGGATTTGACCTTTGGGTCTAAGGCAAATATCCCCAAAGAGCAGCTCCTGCTCCACTGCGCTGGAGGTTTCAATTTCCCACTAAAGCGCTCGGCTTTTGTTATCCCCACACAATTCACAAACGTGCCCGCACAGCGCAGCGAGAGCCTTCCTGTTGCTTTGGCAGCGGCTAATCCTGGCTGTGGAGTGCTCTTCGGCTTGCCACCACTTGGGTCGGAAGAGCAGAGTCACGCTGACATATCGGCACGCGGGCGCGAGCTGGGTCAGCCTGCCACTGGCCATCGCCCAAGATCTCTGCCCCAAGCCTCTCTGCACTCAATGGAATTCCTTGGAAAGCCCAACCTTGCAAGGAGCTCTCATCCCATCTCTTGACTTACTAAATCACCTCCTCTTCACAAGCACCGGTTTCCACTATCTTCTCCTTGACAAGCCCAACTTTGTGAGCCATGGACCTGCATGGAGGACAGCCAGGAGACAGTTGTCCAAATCACCCATCCAGGGCAGAGAGGGGATTAGGCTTCTCTGGTGACATCACATCTGACTGCGCATCCCTCTATCTCCTTGTGGGGCTGACGTGTCCTCCGAGCTGCCCTTTGCAGGAGGGAGCACAGATGACTCTTCCTCAGCACAAGGAGAAAGGACCTTACTACCTAACAGCCTCAGCTTCGGAAAGAGAACTTTTAATTGTCTCTGCGCATGGAGGAAATGCGATTCCTTCCCTGCATTAAATGATCTTTTTTCTCCCTTTTCCTGACTTCATCTTCGATTTGGCATTATCTGGAAGGAGAGCCTTTCTTTCTGCCTGTGAGCTTATGAGTCAAGATAAGGAAGAAATAGCAAAGTCATTTCCTAATGGGGCTTGCTGATGTCTGTCCGGATGAAACCATTTCCAGTGATTGCTCCCTGCCACACAAGCTGCTGGGCCAAGTTGAAGGTCGCTGCCTACTTTGAAGCACTTGTAAGCTGTGAGGTTTGAGTCTTGGTTGTGGATCCCAGTGGCGGAGGCAGGCAGGCAATGGGGTGAACAATACATTCCCCAGCATGACACTATGAGGAAGAAATGGCTAAAAGAAGAGTGGTGGGCTCAGGTGAAGCTCTGAGATCTACATGTGAATGCATAGCCAGTGGAACGCCAGCAATAAGTAACACAGTGGTGTCCCTGGACACTGGGCTAGCAAAAACCCAAACTGGTCTCCTCCCTGGCACAGGACTTGGCTCGCAATAGCTGGATTGACAGAAGCCCCAACACAGACACAATGGTGGCTGAGTGTGGGGACCGAGTGTCCTCCCAGCTTGGGCCATGCACTTGCAGCTCCCCACTGCCCTCTTGGCAGCAACTCCTACCTGTGAATTCAAGATTGCTGTTGAACTTCCTCCTGAACACCTGGGGTCCTGACATCGCCTGCAAGAGGAAGAGGAGCAGTCTGTAGATGAGAAGGGCATGGGAGGATGAAGCCCACCATAAGGCTGCATTTCCGCCACTTTGAACGTGGTCCTCTCGACACACGCTGGCCTCATTGCCCCCAGGCCTGATGCTGCGCTGCGTGCACATGTACGTACCCCAGGAAGCTCTACCAGCCAAGACAGCAGCAGCCAAAAGTGACATCAGGCAGTTCAGGCCACAAAAAACTGCCCAGGGTCTTAGACTTCAGGTCATGGAGAGGATGAAGCCACCAATGCCACTAATACCTAAGCCAGGACAGGCCTGTTGCTGTGTGCTGAAATGAGACTCGCCCCAGCAGAGCAGAGCTCATGGTCCCCATGCTCACTGAGACCCCAAGGACACCTCAAAATGCCATTTTTCAATCTCTGCCCCTCTGGTTGCTGCTTGAAGTGGCTTCCTTGAGCACTGCAGAAAACCTCCAGCCCAGACCAAACACACACTCACTTTAATGTCATCCTGCGACTCGGCACTCTGCGACCCCGGGCTGCTGCTGGCAGGCCTAGGAGATGGGAGGCGAAAGTCCTGCAGATGGAGGGAAAAGCAAAGATTTCTCCGTGTGGGGCGGTGGAAACGGGTGGAAAAGCTGTCGGACCAACGGGCTGTGGCTACGTGGTTTGACAGAAAGGTTCAAGATTCGTGCGGAGGTAAAAGCTGTGCTAAGGGCCTGTGCATTGAACTAGACGGGACTCAGGAATGGGCTTTACCCATGGCTTTTCGGACAACTCAGGCTGCCTTTGTTTGCTTTCTCACCAACTTTGCTTAGCCTGGCCTGATCCTAAGGTGAGTAAATAAGAAAGGCAGGGCACTGCCATGGTGAGAACTCTCTGACCAGCTGCTCTTATAAAAATCAGTACAGAACTGCACAGGTTGAGACTACTGAGTATCAGGCTGGGATTCCCCCTACTGCGGGCAAGCTCAGAGGTGACAGAACAAGTGTTTAAGGAGAGACCCTGAAAGAGATCTGCCCTGGATCACGCAAACATGCATGGCTGAACACCCAGCAGGGCTCCTGCTGAAGCATGGGCTGCAACGAATGTCCTGGGCTGATAACAGGCCGCCGTGCAACAGCCCTGAATCCCCTCTTTGCAGGAGAAGAGAGAATCCCCCTGCCCAACATGCCAGGGGTGGAAGCAGGGGATGATGCAGCATCCACGGCTCGGGGCTGGGATTTCACCTCCTCCATCTTCACACTCACCTGCGCACCCGGTTTCTTCCTCGCCTTCTCCACCGCCTTCACTGTGAGCCCTGCGGCTGTCAGGGCCGCAATTCGGGTTTCGATATCCGATACCTTTGGAGAGAGGCAAATACACAGTGTCCGGGCTGTCCACAACTGTATTCAGAAAGGCACAGCTGCCTGCCAGCAGTGCGAGGCACTCAGGTAATGAAAGCGGCCAGGCCTCTGCAGCTTTGCTTGCTGTCACTGGGCGTTAGGCAGGTAACCAGCTCCCTCAGGTCAGGTCCTCACCTCGCTCTCTGCCTGCTGCACTTGGGCGGCGGCCGAGGCCACTCTGTCCTCCAGCTCCGACAGCTCCGAGTCGGTGGTGCCGCCGTGCTGAGCCCCTTCCTCAAGCTCCTCCAGGGTCTTCTCCAGCCGGTATGTCTTTCCAGCAGTCAGGTACACCTGAAACAGAAGGGCCACCGTGGCTCAACTAACATCCCTGCTTGCCTCCTCCACTCGTGTGACCGCAGCCCCAGAGACAACTTTGACCACTGAGATGGCCACTATTTACAACTGCCGTCCCGCCTTGCAGCACAGCCAGTACCATTCAGCTCTGGTAGGGCTTTTCATCTCATTTTCTCACTGCCCTGGGCTTCTCAAGAGCAGTTACCAAGTGGGTGAAGTGGTGAAAGGCTCAACGTGACCATGTGAAGCAGTACAACTCTGTGACCCACTCGAGTGGCGTCAGCATCTTTAGGTCATGTCTTTGGTGAGAGTGGATACCTACAAGCAAGTGCAGGCTACCATGTCTCCTGGTGGCAGGCTAGAAAGAGGATGTTTGAGGATCAGGACAGACTGACTTTCCAAATTTGCTCCTTTTTAAGGGGGTCTATGTGGCTGGGTTGCCTGGGGGTAGGATCAGGATTTAGGAATTCGACTTGGGGCAGCTAACCCATCCTGCCCATGCAAAAGGTACCTGGGCACAGGAGCTGCTCTGGATATGAGTGATCCGTGCTGGGTGCCCCAAGTGACATATGTAAGCATGGAGCCCAAGGCAACAACGAGGTGACCAGGGATGCAGATAGCTCCTGGGAGCAACATGTTTACCATGCTGCCTAGATAAGCAAGATGAAAGGAGTGTGACCATCCATCCTAGCAAACCCACTGAATTTACTGTCACTTGATTCCTCCTCGGCTACCACGAGGATGCGAGTGCAAGCAAGGCCGTTTACGAGGCATGAACGTGTCCACGTGCAGTAACATTGCGGTGGCAGCAGCTGTTGGTGGCTGCCACGCTTTGCTGAATGATCCCCAAGCCTTGGTGCTGCTAACCAACGTCCCGCTGCACCTCTCCCGGGCTGGTTACTGTGTGCAGCTGGCTGGCACGAGCCCTCTCTGCACGTTGAGGTACCAACTTCCATCCCCCTGGTCCCGCTGGTGCCACGCGGCAGCACGAATGCAGCTGCAAACACCACCCCGTGCTGCTGCCCAAGCCGTTCAATGCGCCAGTCCTGGGGATGGAGACCCGTGTCAGGCTACTGCCTGGCAGAGCCTGAGCATCTCCTGAGCAAGGGCACCCAGGCAGCATTCCCGGGAGGGCGGCGAGCCAGGAGTGACTCCGGTGAAGCCCAGAGGGATGCAGTGCCCATCAGCCCCCTTGTGTTCATGAGACCTGTGATTATGAGACACGCTGGTCCAGTCTCCTTCATGAAAGCCTTACACTACTGGGGAGGAATCCAGCGGGACAACAGCCAGCTATTCCCGAACTGAGAAGAGGGTCCTGGCCTCCATCAGACAAGGCCTTGGGCTAAAGGGCCTTTGCTCTTCATCCATTGCTACCACTTCCTGCTGTCTGAGGCATTTAAGTAAGTGTGATGAGTCAGTCAATCCCTTGGTGACCCCTTGCCTGATGGATAAAAACTTTTCCTTTCCCTAAACTCCCCTGAATCTTACAGCTCTGCAACTTACTATGCAACTGCTTCAAATTCCAGAGAGAAGTGCAGCTGGAAACACCATGTTTTCCTGTGCTTGGCTCCTCTCACACCCCTCCTGCCCAGGGAATGCAGGCCAGGACCTGGCAGCCTCCTTCCACACCTTCCTCCCTCGTGTCTCCCACTCATTCTCTGGGTACATCCCAGCATCTTTACATGCACATGGAGATCATGCACCCAACTTTCCGATCCTTATGGGATCCTTAGTCTCCTAATGCCAAAATACCCCCTTGCCAGGGGTTTGATTCTGCATTCCCCCTTCCTTCCCTCCCTGCTCACACAAACGTGTGGGAGCCTTACATGTGCTTCAAGGTCACGGTACGCTTCGGCCACCTCTCTGCTGTCTTTCAGGCCGGGGAGGGCGCAGGTGCCACTGCCCTGGCTCTCTCCGTGCACGGACTCATGGACTGCTCCCTCCGTGGCGTTTATGGCCCTCAGGACTTTGGCCGTGATGTCGCTCAAAGCCTGAGCTGAAGATCTCTGCGAACGCCCGGCGCAGCCGAGGCGGAGGGCGGGCGGGAAGAAGGGAGAGGGGAAAAGAAAGGATGTTATTTTAGCAGGCGCTCACGGGGGTATAAGACCAGCGTGAATGGGGTGACAGGGGCACCAGGCCTCCCGGAGCCGGAGGAAGACGGAGCTGCGCTAACGACAGGGCTCGCATTGTCCCTGGAGGGCTCTCGAGCGGAGACGGGAATGCGGCTAACGCAGAGCTTTGATCTCAGCCCGTGCGTCCTCGGTGATGGCCGTGACAAAAGAAATCCCCTCGACACGCAAGCGGAGCGCTGTTATTAGCTGCAACACCGCGCTGCAAAAGGCCCCTTCGTTTCCTCCCAGCTCTTGATGGGGCACAGGAGCTTTGGAAAGAAGTGATCCAGGGACACGTTTCCTCCCTGTGACCGGCCTGGCCACTGGAGCCGGCTGGCAGCAGCCCCATGGGACACGGGGATGGGGCACCTTGTGAGGCATCCCAGCAGCTCTCTGTTGCAGAGGGGCCTTGCCTGCAGTGCCAGTGTCTACCTGGAGAGGAAGCCACCCTCTCGCCCCATTTCCCACCAAGCGGCCACCCGGGATGGGCAGCTCTCCTCCTGCACCAGGAAAGCACCGTTTAAGGTTGCTTTATACTTCAGTGGGTTGGAGCTGGGATATAAACAAAGCCAAGTCTGTGGCAAAAGACAAAAACTAGCATTGCATTTCCCTTCTGCTAAAAGCTGGGACAAGTGTCCCCCTTCTCTCACCCCAAGATGTCCTGACAACAGTATGTCTTGTAAGCGCTGCCTGCATTCGCCCTTTTGCTTGATAAGGCATTAAGCATATTTAAAAATAGACTGAAGAAACTCATCATCGTCCTCTCTGCTGATAATTCCCTAGATACCAAGGAGATGGAGGTGATATATGCGCTGGGGGCAAAGACAAACAGTTGTGTTCACAACCACACGTATTTCCAGGCAAGCCGTTCCGCAACGAACCAGCTCACTCCATCCAGCTGATATTTTTATTATTTTATTGTGCCTCAGTGGCACAGCCAAGCTGCATGTTCTCCATTAGGAAGGCTGCTTTTATCGCAGTGTTCCCCAGCTAAATTTCCTCCCGTCCAGGCAGGATGCTCACACAGAGGCAAACTCTGAATCACACAAAACCCAAATGTTGCTGTGGGCAGGCCAGAGGGGTGGAGTGGAGCTGATGAAAGCTTGTGCCCATTGCCACGAATTCACACGTGACTCGGGATGCAACTTGGTTCAGAGAGTTACTGGGTATCCTAACAAGGGGTGTCTTTATAAATTATTTCTAGCCAATATCAGGAAAGCATAAAGAGAGTTGTAAAAATAAATAAGTGCACTCATTAAATGCACAGCACGTGTGTGCACATGGCTGCTCCTACCACACTCCTCAAGCCACCTGCCCAGCAGCAGCCAAGCTTTGCCTTACAAAACCTAGGCACAAAAGCGTACGAAACACGGTGGCAAAATGAAAGCGTCGGCAAACTCGGATGAAAGGAGCTTTTTACGAGGGGACGGGGGCAGCGCAGCCCACGCTCGCCTCCTTTGTATGGCTCGGCAGCAGCGGATGTGTCAACAAACCCATGCACGCTCCATCCATGACCATGGAGCAAGGGAAGGGACGGACAAATAAGCCATTAGAGACCCGCGGGGATGCTTACCTTTGAATGCTTAACCTCAGTTTTGTGCTAATGGACCATCTTGAGCTGCACAACTGGAGACACACACAGTCTCCCTTCCCTTAATGCACATCTGAATCGCCTGGCCCGTCATCAGTCGCTCGCCACTGGGGCTGCCACACTGCCCTGCGGGCTGGCAGCTGAGGCTGGGCACCCTGCTTCAGCAAGAGGCTGAGCCAAACGGCCACGGTCCTAGCAGCCCGTGAGGTGGAAGTGTTGGCCAGCACAACAGACCTCCTGTCACAGCACAGCTCTAAGAGGCTTACAGCAAAAGGAACCACAAATGTGCCCATAAAAGCATGGATAGGAGGACACAGATTACCTGGTGGGCCTCGCTGGCCACGTCATCACTGGAGGAACTCATCTCTGGTTTCTTGGCTCCCTTCTTTTCTTCGTGCTCCTCTTCTTCCGAAGAGATTCCTTTGTCGCTGATGTTGCTGGCCAGCTCCTCCAGCTTCCTCTTCAACTCCTCCTCCTCAGCATCAGGATCAAGCTGCGACTCTGGGGCTGGAGACTGAGGGAATAGGATGGAGATTTGTAAGGGTGGCACCCTCCAAAGACTGACTGTGGGGTATGTCTGGATCCACGCACACCAAGGCAGGCCCGCTGTCCAACACAAAGGTGGGACCAGAAGCTGCCCAGTGTCAACAGTGACATCCCACACCTACAGTCCTGCTCACGCTGTGTGACAGGCAGAGGGAAGTGAAATTGAACGCAGTCCAAATTCTGGATGTAAAACACCTCCACACACATAGGACATACTTGTTTTCCTCTGTGGAAAATTGGCTTTCTCCCTTCTCACCCTTAATAAAACCACCACCAAACTAACACTGGGGAGGTTGGGAGATTTGAGGCCAAACACTGGCATTTTCACTTTGAATTGCCACCTGGCTAGAGATCACCCAGCCCAAGCTAGCCCACTTGGCTGAGATAGGAGCCGCATGAAATACTGTTCCCCAAGGTAGCTTGGCCATACGAGACCAAAGCTTTTTAGCTACCAAGAAATGAGAAAGCACACAGGAAATTGTCCTGTAAGAAAGAAGCCATATTTCCACTTGGCAGTGTTATTGCCTACAATTTATTTTACCTCAGGAAGAAATCCTAACAAAATCTCAGCAGCTGGAAGGGATCTCCAGAAGTTACTGAACCCCCTGTCCTTGGCCTGAAGAAGGGAATGCAATTACCTGCCTCATACCTGATGGCTTCTGTCCTTAACAACCTTCAGCAGCAGCAGCATTTCCAGCAGGCAATACTCCCTCCAGGCAACCCATTCCAGGGCTCTGTCATCTTTTCTGCTAAAAAGCTTTCCCTAATGGTTAACCTGAATCTGTCCTGGAGCAGTTTAGACTCCGTTACCTCTGCTCTCATCTGCCACAGCCACGAGAACAGAGCACTGCTGCTCTCTGAGGGAGCTTTCTACCTACGTGGGCACTTTTGTCCACCTCATCTTCACCTTCTGGGAGGCTGAACTGCTTGCATTTTCCAAACCATCTCATATATGACTTCTTATAGTTATGTAACCATTTTGGTTGTTCTTTTATGGAGCCCAGTTGATCAAAACTATAGAGGTTTTCTTGATACCACCCTTGACAACTGCAGCTCTCAGCCTGGTGACATCTACAAAGGTAACGTGCTCGTCTTCTACTCGAGCGTCTTGATTATGGAAACTACAAATGTGGCTGCCCCCATTACGGATTTTGAAAAAGAAGAAGAAATCACATGGTTTTACTTATGCCTAGGTGGGTTTTCTGTAATTATTACCATCCATTCCACTGAGTGATCAGCAGCCAGAACAGTTCACTGTAATGGGTTCACATTAAGGCAAAGGAAAGAACATAGCCTAAAATTAGAAGGCTAGAATCAATGCAAAGTGACCTATATATTCCCAGATACTATGCTGCTGCCCAGCTTTCACTTAATTTGGCTGCCTTCTTACAAGCTTGACGGCCTTGCAAGGCAAAGGCAGCCCAGAAGAGAGACAAAAAGTCCTTTCAACTAGGACCTTTTACTCACAATAACCAGGTCACGTCCCTATATAGCTTCAAATGAACTACCACAGCTCATTGACACCCATCACAAAATATTACCAAAATTAATATTTTACGGAATATTGAACTGAAGCCCAATTCTTCTTGTGCCGAAGAGGCACTAGCCTGCATGTGGGCTCAAAGGCCACAGGTTGAACTCACTTGTGTTTCTGTCCTGCCACCCAGTAGTTTCTAAGGCAGATCTGAAATGTGAGGGGAGTTTCCAAGGCTCAGAGGATTAAAATCAACCAACCAGCCCCGAATTCTTTGGTGCACCTTGAGCACCATCCTGCCAGCAGAAGGATGGATGCAAACCACACCAGGCTGGCTCCTAGCATCTCCTCCACCTTCAAGGAGGCCAGGAGGGGGCCAGGAAGATAGAAGTGCTGTAGTCACCCTGGCTTTGCCCCATTACCTCATTGGAGCGCACCAGGATTTTTTCCTCCAAGCGGTTCAGCATGCGTTCGATTGCGGACATGCGTTTGTTGAGCTCATGGATCTAGAGGAAAGGAGAGAGCAAAGGAGTAGACAGCAGACCAGCCACCACCACCAAGACAGCGAGATTAAAGCCCAGGGCATGTGCAACCAGCAGGAGAAAGAAAACGGTGAGAAACCATCACCATGGCCTGAGCACAACCCAGTCGCAGGCAAGGTGGATGCCAGGAGGTTTTACCACAAAACAGAGGGCAATGTGGGGACTTGGTGTGCACAGTGAGCTTCAATTAACTCCAGAGCAGGAAGCAGCACCAGGAACGTTGCCTTTGCAAAGCGGTGCCTTGCTTAGGGGACTGTGGGTCTGAATGCAGTTCCAGCCCTGAAATCACACTCATCTGATTGATGCAGACACGCCAAAGCAAGCCATGGATGTACACGTTGTGTTGACTGTCAGTGGGTGACCAAAAGAGTATAAACAAACCAAAAAGAGGATGGGGCTTAAAAAGACAGCCCTTGTAACCCATAAGACCTCCAAGAGGTGCCTGGCATCTCCTCAAATCTGGAAAACTCAAAGTAGCATCAAGCCCACACAGGGGAGGAGGGAAGGAACCACAAACTCCTGAAAAATCAAAGAGAAGATGCTTCCTGTGCTCAAGAGCAACAGAGCTCTTTCTGTGCTCTAACATCTCCATCTGCTTGCTGAGGTTATGCCACCTTACTGGAAGGTGAATATAAGACCCTGATGCTTGGGAGAGCGGAGCGCCGTGACTACCATCCCCAATTGAACGTGTCATTAGCAGCATTAAACCTGCAGGCAGGAGGTGACCCAATACATCTGTGAGAGCATGACAGCATTGCTCTGGTGATGAGGAGACAGTGAAAGGTCATCGACTTCTGAGCAGGACACGGCAACAAACACAGTTTAGAGCTTCAGCTTCCTCCAGACCATTCAAACGTGGTCATGGAGAAAGCTGTGCTAGGCGCTTCCTCCATGAATCCCCATCAGGCCTGGACCACCATGACAGAGGCTGGCAGATGCTGCCGTGTATTAGAACATCTAAAGTGAAGAAACAAGAAGGAAATGCAGCCCGCAAGGTGAACACCAGTTACACAAACTCCCACCAGCTTATGGGCTGCAAGGTTCCCCTGCAAGGTTCTGCCTCCAAAAGCAACTTGGAGGAGCTCCAAGACCTCTGGGTGAAGGGTTTATGTGAAGGAGAGGAGACAGGTTGCAGGAAAGAGGAAAAGGCCTGAGATGGGCAGAGCTTTGGACGTGTAGAACCACTCAACTCTCTTGAGGAATGGCAGAATACAAACAGCTTTTGAAGAGAAACTTAACCAGCAAGCTGGTGCTCTTCTGTGTGGCTTGGCTCTGCTCCTACTGCAGCCAAAGACCTGGGTCCCTGCTGAAATCAAGTGGTGTTTATGCAGCTGCAGTGTCCTGCCTCTTTGGATCTTCACAAGTCTTGTCAGGTTTGAGCATGTGGCTTTTTGTTTTGTAAAAAGGCTTCTTAAAAAAAAAAAGAAAAAGAAAAAAAAAAAGGAAAAAAAAAGAAAGGTTTTCATACCTCATGGAGCCACATGGCCAGGGGTGGTCTTTGCTTTTATTCCCAGAAAAGGTACGTTTCTCATGTGGACTGAAAAAGGGCTGAAAAGCATGCCCTGCCCAGGGTTAAAGCAAACCCAAAGCAGTCTAGTGCATGCATGGTGACTCTCAGTTCAACCCCATGTTTTGAAGAACCTACATGCAGCACCCGGTGAGCTCAGGAGAAGACAGTCTGCTGCCTTCTGTCCCTCCTCAGGCTCCCCATCCTGGGGAGGAAAGCAGGAAAAGAACCCCTTTTGAGCCACCCTCAGCTCTGCCAACGTGAACGCTAGAACTGAAACCTGTGTTTTCTTGTCTGCTGCAGAACCGTGATTTCCCTGGGAGTTTTCCAGGATGTTTTTACTCGCTCTCATCTCCGGGCTGGTACCCGGCCTCTCCACAGCCAAGGGCACCCGTGCTGCGCGTGTTGCTCTGAAGTTAATGGGCCGGTGGGTGCCTGGCTTGCTGCACAGGGTGAGGGAAGGCTGTGGGGGAAGGTGGTTGCTAGCTGTAAACGCATCAGCAGCATGAAGGCAGGAAGGATGAAAGGCTATTTAAGCTAATGAGCAGTGTTGGCATGAGAACAAATGGGGTTAAATTGGGAGTTAGGAGGTATCTTGCAACCATTAGAGTGGCAAGCTTTCCTGACAGCCTTCGGATGGGTGAGATGGAGCCAAACATGTTGCACCAAAACTTGCTGAAGCACCGTTACGTGAGAGCTTGCCCAGCTGGTGAAGGAAGTCATCTGAAGTGTTGGTAGGAATTTGGCCCCATTTCCCCACTGCAAAGCACTCTGCATTTCATGCCTAACGTACCGTGGTCTCATTAAGGACACCCATTTACTGCTGACTGGAAAATGAGGAACATTCGCTCATTAAAACACACGTTGAGAAAAATAAAGGCAAAGGAATGGCTATGGATTACCCAGAAGTGTCCACCAGCACATGCAAAGCTACCAGCTGAAAGCAGAAACCAGCACTGGCTTTTCCCATGTTATCTGTGTTGCAAAACAACAATGTGTGTTTTGCAGCTTAAGAGGGCGAGGCTTTGTGCCACGCCAAGCATCCTTAAAGGTGTCATCACAAACTCCAGGTCACTGCTTTACAACTAAAGCACATGCTTGTAGCCCTTCAGACACCTTCTCTACACTGCTCCTCTATTATGGTTCAGGAGAGGGATGTGACAAGTCGGCCTGACCCCGTCCTACCGAGCCTGCAGCACTCTACACGCTGTAAAAGAAAAGGATCTTGACACTGATTAAATAGCCCTCTCCAAGCTTTGGGCTGATCGTAGCACACCAGTTCGTTCAATTGAGAAAGGTCCTGCTGGGGACATGGCAAACCACAGGTGAAGCACAGGTTAGCAGGGACAGGCTGGTAAATCAGCAGCACTGAAGGCAGAGGGGTTATTACTGCAGCAGCAGGCTCAGACTGCAGCAACAGTGCTTGATTTTCTCTTTGCCATGAATGTGGTGGAAGGAGGACAGAGCTCCAGGGTATATTTGCACGATCCTAACAGGGCAGAGGGCTGCATCAGTTTGCCACCACTGCTTTTGCTCCTTCTCCAAAGCACTGTCCTACACCTCACAAATAACAAGCATGGTTTATGGTCACCAACCTGGTCCTACAAGAAGTTTAACAGCTGCTGGATACCTGATTTCCAGAGGGGCTGACATTTTCCTGGGAGGAGGCTCTGTTCCTGCGTTTCACGTAATGGGATGCGTAGCTGGTGAACTTCTGGGGCCCCTTTGCATCCTCATCGGAGGTGTCCATATCCGCGGAGTACGGGGACCGAGGCTGCTCATTCCAGGGGCTGCCTTTGGGAAGAGAAGGCTTCAATACAAAGACACAAGAGATTCATGCCCAAAGTTACCTCTTTCACTTTGCTCCACAGTTACTCCTCCCCAAAAGGAGGCAGGAGGAGTCTGGCCGGAGACACCTACCAGGTTTCACATTCCTTTCCAGGCTCCTTCTCCGCGAGTTGACCGTGAAGCGAACCTCAGTGCTGAACTCCTGCTTGGGAGGGCTCGTGCATGGTCCCTGTTGCTGCAGGACGGCGGGGAAGGCCGTTGCCAGATCTGCCTCCTCAGCCACCGTCTCCTTCTGGGAAGCATCCTCAGTGGAATCGGGGAAGTCTGGGAAGGCCTGAGAGACAAGGATTGCTGCTGAGGAGCTGTCGCGAGGACGCTCTCCATCATCCCCTTCCTGAGCTACAGACTAGTTTGGCCCTCTAATAAATGCATAAATTGACCTTTCATAACGACAGTTCTTAAAACTCTAGATAAAAACTTCAGGTTTTTAAATATATATATACTTTATATATATAGTATATAAATATATTTATTATATATCTTATTATTATATTGCATATATCTTATTATTATATTACATATATCTTTTTTCTTTTTAAATCTTTCTGGTGAACCCCCAGCACTACCTATAGCCACTGCCAGGGGGCAGCGTTAAGTCTTCTGAAATCTGGGCACAGGCTGCCTTCAGACTCAGGCTGAAAAAGCTTGGTCCTCAAGATCTGGCCTTTAAAAACCACCACGTCCCCTCACTTACTAGAACATCCTCAAGATCTGGCCTTTAAAAACCACCACATCCTCTCACTAAGACAAAAAACAACCTTCTGTCCCTCAGGTAGTTTGCAAACTCCAAGCTGAACCAAATGTTCTCAGACTTCAGCCCTCCCTCGCCTCACGTCAAATTTGGCAGCATATGGGCAAGCTCAGGTAAAGAATGAACAAACCTATTTGTTTATCCCTAACTCTAACCAGCTTATACTAAAGCAAAGTTGTCCTCCTTCACAACCTTTAAAATCCTTTTTTTTTTTTTTTGGTAGCTCTCAGGAAAAGGAGAAAAAAAAAAGACAAAAGAAAAAGAACCTAATGTTCACACAGTTCTGTGCCCCAAGTTCTCTCCTCCAGTATCCTATCCCTCAGGTATGCTCATGAGGGTCATTCCAGCTCTACAGGAGCTTCACACAGGCAGTGTAGGTCTGTCCCTTGGTGCTGCTGGGTGACTACGTCCCTAGTGCCACCACATGGACTAAAGGGCAAAAAACAGCAGAAGAAAACCATTGCCATCAGCAGAGCAACCAGCAGGAAGGCCAGAGAACCCCTTGCTGTCCCATCCTGCTGCTCAGCCCTGCTGCAGTTTGACGTCCTATTTCTGACTCAAACTTACACAAGGGATTTCTTGCAATAAAAGACAAGACAGCCAGCAGGGCAAGAGGACGGCAAGGCCATCACCTGCCCAAACCACCACGCAGTTGATAGCTGGAGGAGGAAACAGAGGTAGTGAGGAGGGAAGGAGGGAGAGAACTGCAACGCCCGCCTTGCTCCTAGTACCTGGAAGCCGTCCGGGCTGCTGGCTGCTGGAGAGAGCTGTGCAGACTGGCGCCGGGACTGAGCAGAGTAGTCCGAGTCCAGCTCAAAGTCAAAGGGATGAACAGACAGCAGGCGCTTGGTCTTGCGCACCTTAGGCGGCGTAGAGGGAAAATTCAGTGTGAAACTCAGCTGATCTTGGAAAACAGGAGGGAGGGTATCTGCTCGTCTAATGAAGGAGAGGTGTATGGGCAGGAGCTGGGTCTTTCATATCTGTGAAGGACTCCCTCACTGTCAGGACCAGGTCCTTCTTTTACAGAGGGCAAATAACTGTAGTTTCACAGATTAGCCATTTCTACACAATCTGAAGTGGGGTTACTGCAGATTTTGAGCAAGGCACAGAGAGCCACCACCACCACCACCACCATTACCCAAGGAAGACCAAGGGCAGCAGTTGAGGGCACAAAGCTGGGCAGAAGAGGCCACAGGTGGAAACACTCACTGTGCTGTAGCCCTCTGCTTCAGCTCCGCGTAGGACATCGTCTTCGTTGTCACTGTCATCCCCTGTCCCACCACTGGTGGGCAGCTGGCATTCACCTGCAGGAAGACAGCAGCACGGCGTGGGTGGGCAACCTCAGTACCCTCTTTCCTGGCATTTTCCCCTTGGGCACACCTGTAGGTAGGCCGTGCTTCTTATCTGGGTTGGAAGAGGATGGAAAAGGAATGCCTAATATTATTTTTTTCTCCTCTCCACATTCTACAGCACGGCCAACAGGCTGCATAACTAAAGAGATGGGGAAAAAGCATGGAAAATGGGCAGCAAATCCCCATGACAGCCCCACCACGGCCTGGAAGCTAGTGGCCTTTCTGGGGTGCAGCTGCTAGGCAGCAGTGCAGATATCCATGGGTAGCACTTGGCCTTGCATAAGCTTGGCTGGGCTCTCACTGCATCACCTTTGAGCTCTGCCCCTCACCAACATGGAAGTGACCATGGCAGGAGCCTGCACCTCAGGGACCACCCTCAGTCCCCACAGCTGGAGACCACGAAGAGTCAAAGCCAGTGAGCATCTGGCTTGGATTTCAAACCTGCTACAATTCTCTTTCAAACAGCAATCCAAAGAATAAACTCACTGTTAATGTCTGGCAGGCTGTAAACTCTGTCATGAAGACCTAAATGAGAAGGAAAAAATGGAGGGGAAAATATACATCAATATATTTTCTTCAGATACATCACACAGAACAGGAGTCTGAGCTGAAATCCACTGCAATTCGAGCACGAGGCACCACGGGCAGGAAAACTCAGCAGCGGTGAGGGCAGAAACCAGGACTAGCCCCATGCAGAGCCTATTTAGGTACAGGCAGAACCGAGGAAGAGGAGGAGAGTTTCAAGAGCTGAAGAGCACTGGTATCCGCCAACATGCGGGACCGCAAACACCGGGGCTGGGACCTCAGCTGCACCCACAGGCCGGGGGAAAGGCGCTCGGGGCAGCGCGGGGGAAACAGGACGGGCTCGGGGGGCTCAGCGGGGACTCGAGCAAGGCCAGGCCCGCTCGCAGGGCCCAGGAGGCGCCACGTCGCTCCTCACCTGGCTGCAGCCTGCCGCACAGCGACTGCAGCACCTTGGCGCTCCCGAACCGCTTGAAGCGCGAGCGCACGTGCTCGTAGTACCACTCGAGGGACCCGATCTTCACAATCCTGCCCGAGGAGGGGAGAGAAGACAGGGATGAGCCAGGACACGCACCCACCCTCAACGTGGGGACCGCGGTGCCCTGCGCGGACCCGTGCGCGCGCCGGCCACCCGCGGGTACCTGGACAAGCGGCAGGGATCGCAGACCCAGCCCTGCTCCTTCTTGTTGTAGCGGCTGCAGCCCTTGCACGTGTAGAAGTGGCAGTCCAGGCACTGCCGCTTGCTGTTGAGCAGGAACTTGAAGGGCTGGAGGCAGTGGACACAGTGGGTCTCGTTCAGGTGGGACTGACGCGTCAGGAACTCCCTCTTGCTGCTCTCCTTGTCGATCTTGCACTTGAGATCCCTGCGGGAACCCCCCCAAGCAGAGCAGTGGGCATCAGGGGAGGGGATGGGGACACAGATACCCCAGGCCAACAAGAACTCGGGCTGTGGCCTTGGGCTCCAACGCCGTTCCTGCTCTCACTGCTGCAAACCTGCAGCAATGCCAGAGATAGTGCATTGGTGCAATGCCCCAATTTTGACATCAGTGCACCCACATCCAGGATTTCTCCACCGATTTTTGTTTTTTAATTCACCCTGGGTGCTTTTACCAACACAATATAATCCCGCCGCTCTGTGCAGCCTCCCACGTGGCCACCTCCATGCTTGACCATGGTAGGGAACAATTTTCCAGGGAACGTCTCTGAGTTGCCGGGTGGAAACAGCTGCAGGGCAGAGCTAATTCAGGAACGTGTCATGGGGTAAACAAGCAGAGCTGAGCAAAGAAGCAACGATGGGGCTCCAGGTTCAGGGCGAGCAAGGATCTGCCACTGTTGCGTTTCAGGCACAATTTGGCTGTGCCCAAATCTGTCTCGTTTCCCCCTGCACGGCACAGACCACAAATGCCAGGAGTCCCGGCAGAGCAACTGCTCTTGCAAAGATGGTGGCCACATCCCAACCCACCATGACCTCTGAGCCTGGGGTCCAGCCGGGAATTAAAAGCTTTTCTGGACTTCTTAGTGGCAAAAAGCAATTGAAGATTAAAAAGGACATGTCAAGTAACCGTGCCAAACGATCCAACCAAAGAACGCTCTACAGGTTCGAAAAATGGGTTATATTTGAAATGTCCAGCTATGAGCTTGGGAAGCAGCTGCCTGTTGGCGCCTGGAGGAGAGAAGCAAGTCCTGCGTGCTCCAGCCCTCGCTGCACGGAGCATCACCATGGGATCTAACACCCGTCTTATACCCAAGACCTTTGGGGCTAAATTCAGCAGAGGTTTTTCCTAAAGGCAGAAGCAGCTAAGGGTGCAGCGAGGTTTGGGCTGTTCTGGAGCAAACAGCTGCAGGAGATGCTCATGTCAGACCCACGAGCGCCCAGCCAACACGGGTGCTTTCGAAGAGCACGCTCTCCTGGCACCCTGCTCCACCACAGACTTGCCTGGCTAGGTCCCCACGTGGGTTCAGGCCAGGACCAAGCCCCCAGCAATAGCCAGGGACACCCAAAGCACACATTGCAAGCTACCGAGCCTCCGCGTCGGAGGCAAGGACCTCTTGCCTGGCCTGAAGGCTATTTGTTCTCTGGGCAACGCACTGGCTCAAATGTGTTTGTCTTTGGGGCTATGCTCTAAAGCCAGTGTTTGACTTGTAGGGAAGGTCCTGGAAGGCTTGTTTTCTGTAGAGGCAGGGTAAGGAAGCTGCATTTTCCAGCAGGGAAATCAGGCCCACAAACCTCAAGCAACCGGGCGGCTTCACCAGGCCTGCGTCCTGTCGGGCAGCGGTGCCGCGGCTAAACTTTCCCGCAGGGCTTCCCGAAGGACGCAGGTGGAACGGGAGACGGAAGGCTGGACTAACCACGCCGGCCCAGGAGGCAAAGCTCAGCTGATCTAAAGCACCTCCCCGCAGCACCCCCGGGACAGTCGGGCAGGCAGGAAGGTCCCGGGGCTGCCTCGCATGGAGCACGAGGCTCCGGCTCTGCTCCTCGTGCCCTCCCGGAGAGGGGGCAGCCGCACGGCAGGAACATAATCCGACAAGAAACCTCCGAGTAACCGCGCGCGCTCCCGAGGGCCGAGCTCTCGCGTTTCCCCCGGGAAGACGTTCCCGGGCTGCTCGCTGCGCCCCGCGGTGTCACCCGCTCGCATTAACAGCTGCGGATCCACAACGTGTAAAACCAGCACAAGGATCGACCCAAGTTTTCACCTTCACTTAGTGCACGTGTTAAGCAGTCAGTTCACCCGTGGCTACTCACTCCTGAAGCAGAAGCCCAAGGAGGCACAGCCTGTGGCAGCTTTACACACCACCCCCTAACCCACCACACAAGCCATGGGAATGGGCCCGTTTGCACTCACATTTATCCTTTTTTTTTTTTTTTTTTTTTTTTTTTTTTTTTTCTTATTGGGATTTAAAGTTCCTGTCTTTCCTGTCTTTTGGGAGTCAAGATATTTCTAATGTGGGGGTTTTCTTTTTTTTTTTTTTTTTTTTTTTTTTAATAGGTGCTGCAGGTACCTAATGCAGCGCCCCGATCTTAACCCCGTCGAGCCGGCAGTGCCAAAGCCTGAGGATTAGAAAACAAACCAGGAAGAGGAAGCGCCTTTCTTGGGGACACTGCTCGCCTTTGAACGTGGCTCCGTGGTTTGCAAACAGGTCCTACCTGGCCATGGCTCCCAGGTGCCACCCCAAAGCTCCAGGTCGTCCTCCTGCGCTCGGGCTCTTCCCGGCAGCGTCCGATCTTTCCCCAAACCGCTCTGTCTCGTTCTCAGAACTGGTCAGACCCCTCCACCCCCTGCCCCGCCAGCACGAGCTGCCGGAGGAAGGACGAGCCCCGAGCTGAGCAGTCTGCACGCTGGCCATCGGGGCATTTCGCAGGCGCAGCGCTCCCCTTGCACGTCAACGCGGCCTCCGGCTGCCCAGGGCTTTTGTCCCGTCGCCAGGAACAGCTTTTTGCAGAAAAGAAAGCTCAGAGGGGGCGCGGGGAGGGAAGAAAAGGACCAAGGAGGGCGGCTGGATGTTCCTCCAAGGCCTGCGTGTTGGGGCAAGCCGAGGGGAGGAAAAACAAGTGAAGAGGGGCGAGCGGATACGTGCCCGTGGGTACTGAAGGCCAGTTGCATCGTGTCCCGGCTTGTTGCAAGCAGAAAAATGCTCCCGGCCTGGCGTGGGAGAGCGTCTCCCAGCCCGGGACCGCCTGGCAGCCCGTGATGGGCGCTATAGGCACAGGGGGGCAGGCCCCGAGCTGGGGCTGAGGCTTAGTCTGGGAGCCCAGCACGCGGCCCCGAGAGGGGCTCGGCATCATCCTCCTCTCTGCCTGGGGCACAGCAACGTCAGCTCCCCCCTTCCTCCCCCAGGAAGGGCTCGGGGCCGCCGTAAGGGAGACGCCTGGCCCTGCTAGGTAATCACGTCTGTGTTTGTAAAACGCCCTCCTCTGATCTCCGTGCTGCACTCGAGGGCTCCCAGCTGAGCAAGGCAACAGATGGTGATGCCGAGTCAGCCCTGCCGCCCTCACGGGCTGGATTTTCTGGATCACCCGCGAGCTTCTGTGCAAGCAGGAGCACAGGGAAGGCCCCATGATGCGGGGCTGGGAACCCCTCTTTGCAGGGGAAGCAGCCGTTCTCCCTCCATCTGTCACCAAAGCGCACCCTGAGTGGCACAGGTTAGACCCAGAGTCTCCCTCTGCCAACTTGGGATGCCAACTTCTTTCAGAGCATGCAATGTTAACGGAAATCTTGTTCCAGCCTCTTTAACTGGTCCCTGAAGCGGCAGCAGCGGAGCTGCTGGCCATTTCCCCCCCAAAACATTGACTCTCCTGGGGAGCCCAGGAGATGTGCCCTGCTCCCCGTCAGAGTTAACCGGGAACTTGACCCTCCATGGGTCTCCCAGCTCCCCCATGCCAAGCCAGGCACTTCCACTGCATGGAAAGGCTTCCCTGGACATGCTGGCATGGGAGGCTCCCTGCGGATGCTGCCCAAGGTCTCGCTCCCACCAAGGAAACAAGTGCCTAAATGCTGACTGCTCCAGAACACTGCTGTGAAATGAAAGTGATTGGCCCTGATTTTGGCCCTCCTTTAACAGCAAACTGCTAATCCTGTAGACAAGGTATCAAAAGGCAGTTTTCTAAATCAACATGTAATACACAAAAACAGCTGGGCAGAGACCAGCCTCAAGAATTTATCACATTTAATAAACATGTCACAAAATAGATAACAGCTTTGCATCACAGCTGAGCTCTTCTGCTCCCCGACCAGCTTTAGCCCCTGCTCAGACGCCAATATCCCATGCCGAGCTCAGAGGAGCGTGACCCTCGCCCGCATGATCCCTATGATTCCCTCCTGCTCCTACAGGCAGAAATGGAGGCGCTCACGGACCCTTGGGGCAGCCGAGCTGTCTGTCCAGCTCCCAAAATCAGGAGCTAGATGGGTTAGCAGAAGGGCTGCACTGCCCGAAGGCAGCCCTGGAGCACCAGCATCGTGCTCCAATAGCGAGGAAAGCTTGGCCAAATCCCAGTAGGAGGCCTAAAATAAACTTGGGAAACTTTGAGATCCAGGTGGTGATAAACAAGGCTGGGGAATCTTCTTGCGCCGCTCAGTAAAGCGAGGGAGCCAGACCTGATGGCTGATCTTGGTGAAACCCACCCAAGCACCAAACCCAACTCTAGCCCGGACGTTTCCTCCATATATCTGGAGAGCCGGACCCTGTCCTGGTGGCAGGACGGCGAGACTGGCTGCAGGAGGCATCGCCTTGCAGCCCACGGCCTGGGAATCTCGGCGGCCGAGTCCCGCCGGAGCCCGGGCTGCTCCTCCTCACCCACCGCCTCAACCGGGGGCCTTGGTCCTCGGTGCCGCGCGCGCCCCCGGAGCAGATACTCACTCCAGCCGCTCCTCCTCCTTCTTCCGCAGATCAAAGTCCCGCTGCACGACTTCCCAGACATGCTTGGCCTCGTCGTCCGTCAGCTTGGAGAGATCCAGCTTGCGGCCCATGTCGCTCCTGCAGGAGGAGAGCGGCGGCTCGGTGTGCCCGCAGCGCGCGGGGCCGGCCGGGGCGCAGCGCCAGCAGAGCCCGCCCCGGCGAGGCAGGCGGCAGCGCCGGCCCGCGCCTTATCAGCGCCG